>JAOSBN010000008.1:43076714-43109405 GCA_027563595.1 Erythroxylum suave
GCATAATTCGTACTGATTTAAGTAGAATTGGGTTTAGTGGTCTAAATGAAAGTTGTAGATGATCTTTCCAGCTTTCCGACGATATAAAGTTTGTAAATTTTGAATATCAGAGTCAAAAGATACGAGCATTTCAAGTTATAAGAATATGTTGTCCCGGGTACTATTCGTCGCCCAGGTACTATTCACACATTGCGTCTTAGTTACTGTTCACGCACTTTGTCTTAGTTACTATTCATGAACTTCGTCTTAGTTACTGTTCATACATTTCGTTTGGTCTACTGTTCATCGCTCGGGTACTGTTCATCGCCCGGATACTGTTCAACGTCTTAGTTGATAAGGTCATCTTCTGTCCTTTTTTTGGTCCTCTTAGAAGCTGAATCTTGCTATGAGTCCTGCATGAAAGTTGTAGCTTACATTCCCAGCTTTTTATCTCCATAAAGTATGCAATTTTTTGATATCAGGGCTAGGAGTTATGATCGACGGAAATTCGGAAGTTTGTTTAGGAAGAGATGAGTAGGACAAAAACTTTGAGTGGAATTTTGACTCCCTTAGAGGCCAAATTGATTTTTCTATCCTTCATGAAAGTTGTAGGGCATGGTCTAAGCTTTCAATTGATAGATAGATTGTAATTTTTGGGTTTCGGGATTAAGAGATATTTGGTTTAGAAGAAAGGGGGGTTTGGTTAGAGGAAGGTCGCGATCGTGACGCAACACGATCGCGACAGACCCTTGCGCATCGCGATCGCGACAGAAGCCCAATATTTCACGATCGTGTCTCGGCGCAATTGTGAAGAGGAGGGCCAACTCGCGATCGCGATCGGTAGCGATCGCGAGCCCCGATTTTTATTTTCTTATATTTCTTTTCTTTTTCTAATTATTTTCTGATTAATTGATTTATCAAACCCTTTATTCTGGTTTATTGTTAAAAATAAAAATTTTGACTTGAATTGTGAGTTTTATTTTACTTTTCCTATGAAATTACTTTAGATAGTACCAAATTCTTTTATTTTATTTCTTCCATAATTATTTTATTAATAGGTAATGGTTTTGTTTCCAATTAATTAAATTATATGTCCACAAATTTTTTTTTTATGATCCCACCACAAGTCTTCTGTGACGAGATTTTAAATTTAATTCAAATGTTATTTATCATTATCATAGCAAACGAATTTCAAATTGGTGATGCAAAGTCACCATATTTTATGTACGGGGACCCGGGGCCAACACAAACATTGTCGAATCATCAAAGCAATAGCTTATCTGAAGCATACTGTTAGTTAACCTAGATATTTTCTCACTAAGACTGAATTGTTTTCAATTAACTTTTAGATATTAAACTATTATTAATATGATTGTGATAATTTCGGACATTGATGGTCCAAGGAGTTTGATATTTGAGATTGCATTGGAACTGCTTTCAAATTGTATCTAAATATGGAAAATGTATAAACTCAATTATATGTTTTTCTGTATAATCTATATGCTGAATATAAAATGTGAGAACAATTAGATGTGAAATGGAAAAATAAATATGAAATGGGTGAGCAATTGAATGTGAAAGGCCAAACTTAGATATGATGAATTCCTATATATAAAAGAAGCTAACATGAAAGAAAGGTAATGAAACTTGGCATATAGAATGATGCATCACATTGAAAGGCATGATCAAATAAAGGAGTTGTAGCTGGAGTGACTAGTGTGAAAAAGAGCTTAAACCTTAAGAATGTGCTCAAAGAGCCACGGGCTCAATTATTAATGAGCCAGGTATCCACAATAGGTACGGGAAAGTAAATGAATTGAGCCTAATATCCACAACGAATACAAGGCAATAAATAGATACTTTGTCATAACAAAGTAAAAATGAATGGAGTCATATGTGCATTTGGATATATAACTTGATATGTATCATATGGATGACTAAAATGAATTATGGGATTGTTTTGAAATAGTGATGCGAAATATTGTACACAAGTTGTACTTATTGAAGCATGATAAAATGTGACGTAATATTCAATGTTGGAGATATGATTTAGTTATGGATTGGAATATGGATTGTCCTTGTGTTTTGATATGAGTGAACACATCAATGATGGTTCACTCACTGAGTTCACAAACACATCAAAATTGCAACGTTGTCTTCCAGGTTTAGAAGAGATCTAGCTAGTCTAGTTAAAGCAGTTACTACATTTGGACATGAGCTAGTGGTCAGGATCAGTTATACCTGCAAATGTCTTCAGTTATTTTTTGTATCAAGAGTTTTATTTTTCAACTATTGTGTAATGTATGTGTGAATTCTAAATTGTAATGACAATTATGACTAGATATTTTTGTAAATGAAATGGGCCAAAATGAATATTGGTTTACTTAAAATGTGTTTGATGCCTGAAAATTTATATTGAGTTGATTTGATTATCTTAACGTGCCATCCTTGTAAAGTATGTTCTCAAATATTTGTCAGTATGTTTGGCCATATGCTCTATAAGAGTGGTATGTTACACTGTGCATTTTAATCAAAATGCACATTGAACATTTTCTACGTCTACACTTTACAGATGTCACGGCGTTTCATGTAGGATACACAAATGTTGTCTGCATTTTGTCCAAGTGATCAATGCTGCTATGCCATTTTGTTTCTTGTTTTAATCCAGCTCATGTGTAGCATTTTGCTTCTTCCCAGTAGCCTCTTCTCTTCATTCTGATGCGTTTCATGGTCCACTACTGCACCTTAACTTTATGGATGTTGCCTTATACATTGCCCATTAATTAACTTATTGCATGGCCATTAAATTAACCTAAATTGCATGTAAAATTCCATGCATAATCATGCAACTTATGACCTTTGCTTTTTGTGCTTTCATTTTTCTTGTCTTCTTATTGTCTTTCAATTTTCTTCTTCTTGCTCTAAGAAAACAAGTGAAAATTAATCTTCGAAAAATGACCAAAATATAGAGCTTTGACTCACTTTAACTTCTTTGCTTTCGAATTGTACCTAAAATCATATATGAGTCAAAGTGAGTATCTTAACCAATTTCACGTCAATAATCGCTAAGTTTTATGTAATAATTTCATAATCAATTAAGCACCTATCATTAGGGATTGGAAATTCTAAGAAAGATATTCATCTAGATTAAACACATATCATATGTGTATTATCTTGCTCACTAATTCTTTTAGTTCTTAAAGCTATTAATTAATCAAACTTAAAATCATATCTAAGTTATTAGTTGACAAGAGTGATTAGAATACATGTTTCTATTCATTTAATCCTAAGAGAGAACACCATTCAATGAGTATTTATTAACAGATTTAATTTTGTATCGATGATCCATACTAGTTTGATAATGTAGGTGACATGAAACTAAGGTTTGTTCATTAATTTTCCAAATTTGATTATTCATATTTATTTCTAATTTTTTGTTAATTTTAATTTCTTATAATCACATTATTTAAACCCCGCCCCGCAAATTGCTTTAGTTTTAACTTGTGAAATGCTTACCAATAGATTCCTCGTTGGAACGATCTCAACTCTTCATTAACCATATATATCATTATTAGAGTTGGTATTAATTTGGTTGCAAGCAACAACATTACCAAATTTTAGCATCGTTGCTGGGGAATCCGGTATATTTATGTTACATGAATAAATAAAACAACATAATTGTTATTTAATTTAGAAATAGAAAAGATAGCCAAGAAGTTACAGAAATAGATAAAACAAAGACAATAAATGCAGAAGAAAGAAAAATGGCTACAAATTGTACCCTTCATGAATTAGCTGCCCCTACAGATGCTTAATAGCCTTATTGCATCAATTTTTTGAATTTGGGGGACAACAATACCTTTGAATTAAAGTCAGGATTGATTCACTTATTTCCAATTTTTTAGGTCTACTGGGGGAGAAACCTTACAAGCATTTGAAGGAATTTGATGTGGTTTGTATGGGCATGAAGCCTATGAATGAGACTGAGGAGAAAACAAATTAAGAGCCTTCCCATTTTCTCTCAAAGATGGTGCTCAAAATTGGTTGTATTATTCTGCTAGTGAAAATGTGTAGACATGAGTTAAAATGAAGAGACTATTCTTTGAAAAATATTTTCGAACATCAAGAGCTGCCAATATTAGAAAAGAATTTTGTGGCATCCGACAACACATGGTTAAGACACCCTATAAATATTAGGAAAGATTCAAGAAGCTTTGTGCAAGCTACCCAAATAAATGATCAACTAATAATTCAACACTTCTATGAAGGTCTTTTGCTTACAGACAGGAGTATGATCGAGGATACAAATGTTGGAGCTTTGATTGACAAAACATCGGCAGTTGCAAGAGATTTGATACCAAACATAGCTTCCAATACACAACAATTTGGGATACGTTTTGGCCATAGTTCAAAATAAGGGAATGAGGTGAATGTGTTAGGGTTAGAGAAGAGATAAGACGATCTTACATCTTTGGCGCGGCAACTTACGGTAACAAAGAAAGAAGAAGCAAAGGCATGTGGAATATATTTAATGTTAAGACACTCTATTAATGCATGCCCGATTTTGCAAGAGGAAAGTGCAGGACAAGTCAATGGCATAGGTGGATTTGCTAAGCAAACTCAAAGGATATATAATCCATTCTTGAACACCTATAACCAGGGTTGGCGTGACCATCCAAATCTATGTTATGGGATGTCCAGCAATATAGGCAACCCTATGTTCCTAGGCTATGACATTTTAGCAAGATACTCAAGCTAGTATTCAAAACCTTGAAAATCGATTGAGAGAAATGGCAACAAACATTAATCGATTAAAGGCACAAAATTTTGGAAATTTTCCTACTCAAATAGAAATCAATCCCAAGCAAAGTGCCAAAGTTTTCATGTTATGGAGTGGTAAGGAATTAAAGGAATCTTTTCCAAAAATCTCTGAAAGGGAATCGAAGAAGAAGAAGAAAGAAAGGAAGTACCCAACCAGTCAGAAAAGGAAAAAGGAAAAAAAATTCAGATCTGTAGAAATTTTTGTGCCACCCCCTTTTCCTAATCGATTCACCAAAGCAAAGAAAGATAAGTAAGAGAAAGAGATATTGGAGACTTTCAGAAAAGTCCAGGTAAATATTCCTTTGCTTGATGCCATTAAGCAAATTTCTCGTTATGTTAAATTTCTAAAGGAGCTCTTCACTTCAAAATGAAAATTGAAATTTGATGAGAAAGTATAATTGGGAGAGAACATATCTGCAATACTTCAGAAGAAAAAGCTACCAACTAACCCAAGTATGTTCACTATTCCATGTAAATTTGGTGATTTAAGAATTGAAAAAGCTATGTTAGATTTGGGTGCATCAATAAATGTCATACCTTATAATGCTTACAAGTCCTTAAACATGGGTCCCCTCAAAGAAACTAATGTGGTGATTCAATTAGCAGATCGTTCGAATGCTTATCCAAAGGGCGTGTTAGAGGATATTTTGGTTCAGGTAGGCAAAATGCTTTTTCTAGTTGATTTTTACATTTTGCAGATGGGTAGTAAGGATGTATCCTTTTCAACTCTAATTTTATTTGGAAGATTGTACTTGAAAACCACTAGAAAAAAAAATGTTCATGATGGATCATTAACTATGAAATTTGATGGTGAAATAATTAAATTCAATATATTCAATGCCATGAAATTTTCAGATGATAAACCTCCCATTGTTTCTATGGATTTTATTGACACTTGGGTGTGGAAAAATTCTTCCTTAAATGGAAGAGTTGAATTTAAGACAATTTTTGAAATTGGAGATGTGTTTCAATGGTAGTTGCTTATAGAGATGTTAGTGCCCAATAATGAACTTGAAGCCATGTTTTGCAATTTGGAGAAAACTAAGAAAATGGTGAAGTAATTACCTTGTGCGAAGTTATCCCGAAACAGTTCAAAATTATTGCCTTCGTTGATTCAACCGCCCACTTTGGAGTTGAAAATTTCGGCTAACCATCTAAAATACATATTTTTGGGTAAGCAAGGTACTTTACCTATTATTATCTCAAAGAAACTCACTCCTTTGCTGGAAGAACAACTAATTCGGGTGCTAAGACAACATAAACAAACCATTGGGTTAACAATAGTTAAGTTAAAAGGAATTAGTCCCACCATTTGTATGCACCAAATTTTAATTGAAGAAGAAGCCGTTAAGGTAAGGCAACCCCAATGTCATTTAAATCCACCCATAATGGAGGTAGTGAAAAAGGAAATTTTAAAGCTTCTTGATGTTGGGATTATCCATCCCATTTCGGATAACAATTGGTAAGTCCGATCTAGGTAGTTCCATAGAAAATTGGGTTATTGTAATAAAAATAGTCATGGTGAGTTGATACCCACTCATGTTCAAAACAGGTGAAGAGGTTGCATAGATTATAGGAAGCTAAATTCGATTACTAGAAAAGATCATTTTTTTCTTCCATTTATTATTTAAATGCTTGAAGGACTTGTAGGTAAACCTCACTATTGTTGTCTAGATGGTTATTCAGGTTATCATTAGATTTTAGTAGCACCAAAGTACCAAAAGAAAAAAACTTTCACTTGTCCATTCGACACCTTTGCCTATCGAAGGATGCCATTTGGGTTGTGTAATGCGCCAGCTACATTTCAAAGGTTTATGGTAATTATTTTCTCTAATCTTGTGGAAGATTATATAGAAGTTTTCATAAATGACTTTATGATTTATGGAGAATCTCTTGAAACATGCGTTATCAACCTTAAGAAAGTGCTTAAACATTACGTTGAGACTAATTTGGTTTTAAATTATGAAAAATGTCATTTTATGGTTGATCAAGGAATAATTTTAGGTCATACAATCTCTTTTAAGGGAATTGAGGTTGATAAGGCTAAAATAAAGGTTATAAGATCTTTACCTTACCCTGTAACTGTCTAAGAAGCTTTCTTTTTTCTTGGTCATGCAGGATTCTATCGGCGATTTATTAAAGAAATTTTGAAGATTGCTTAACCCATGTGTAGACTACTCCAAAAAGATGTGAAATTTGATTTTGATGAACTAAAGGAACGACTCACTACGACCTCAAAAATTTAGCCACTGAAGTGGAACATGCCTTATGAATTAATTTATGATGCATCGGATTATGCAGTTAAAGTAATTTTGGGTCAAAAAGTGGACAAAGTACCTCCTGTTATTTACTATGACTCCATGACACTTAATGATGCTCAGAAGAATTATTCCACGTTGGAGAAAGATTTCTTGGCTGTAGTTTTTGGGTTGGAAAATTTTCGATCTTACTTATGGGGTATACGAGTGATTACTTATTAAGACCATGCAACTTTGAAATTTGGTGACTAAGAAAGAAGCAAACCAAGGTTGATTTGGTGGATTTTACTCCTACAAGAGTTTGAATTGGAAATACATGACAATAAGGGAGTTAAAAATTTTGGTGGTCGATCATCTAAGCCAAATCACTCCAACCAATACATTTGATTTTTTTCCAAGATGAATTTCCAAATGCAAGTCTCTTTCTAATACAAAAAGTAATTCCATGGTATGCTGATATAGTAAATTTCTTAGTGACTAAATCCTTACCTAGTGATTTATTAGAACTGAAAAGGATAAAATTAAACGAGAGGCCAAATATTGCATATGGGATGAACCTTATACTTGGAATTTTTATGCTGTTCAAATTATCAGAAGGATTATTGCAGATGATGAAATTCCTTTCATATTAAAATTTTTCCATTCATCTATATGTGGGGGACACTTTGGCCCCAAAATAGTAGCTTGTAAAATCCTCAAATGTGGTTTATTTTGGCCCAAAGTATTTTATGGTACTTATATGTTTTGTATTCTTACGATCGTTGCTGAAGGATAGGTAGTATAGGGCGAAGAGATCAAATGCCACTTGCAAATATCTTAGTAAGTGAAATTTTTGATATATGGGGAATTGACTTTATTTTCCTTCATCTTTTGGTAAGAATTATATCATTTTAGTAGTGGATTATATGTTGAAGTGGATAGAAGAAAAAGCTACTCATACAGATGATGCCAAAGTTGTAGTCAATTTTGTCAAATCTAACATTTTTATCAGGTATGTAATACTTGGAGCTATGATTAGCGACATGGAAACTCATTTCTATGAAATTGTTAGGACATTGATGAATAAATATGGTGTTTCACATCATATTTCAATTGCATATCACCTGCAGACCAGTGGGCAAGCTGAAGTCTCCAACAGAGAAATTAAATCAATTTTGGAAAAAAATGATGAATCTAAATAGAAAAGATTGGAGCTTATGTCTGGATGATGGTTTGTAGGTGTATAGGACTGCTTACAAAAATCCAATAAGCATGTCGTTATATAGGTTAGTTTTTGATAAACCTTGTCATTTGCCCGTGGAAATAGAACATAGAGCCTACTAAACTGTCAAGCACTTAAACATGGATTTGGTAGAGGTTGGTAATAATAGGAAATTGCAACTGGTTAGAAGAGATTCGTAATGAGGATTATGAAAATGCAAAAATGTATAAGGACAAAACTAAAGCTTTTCTTGATAAAATGATTTTAAGGAAGCAATTTTCAGTAGGAAAAAAAGTTCTTCATCATCATTCAAATTTTAGTTATTTCCAAGAAAATGATGATCTTATTGGCTTAGACTATTTATTGTTACTAATGTATTTTCTTATGGTGCAGTAGAAATTCAAAGTTTAGACACTTCCAAGGTGTTTAAGGTTAATGGAAACCGCCTAAAGCCATACTATGAAAATTCTCTAGTCAAGAATGTGAAAGAGATAGAGATGGTAACCCCAATTCATCTCTAATTAGGTAAGTCGATAAATACGTCCAGCCAACGCTTAAAAGAAGTGCATTTGAGGCAGCTCAAAAATTTAATGTTTAATTTTATTTCTATTTTTCAGTATTTCTCATTTTAATTGTTTTTTAGCTGTTAATTTTACTTCATTCCCTTTAATATTTTCACATGTCAATATTTTCAATTCTAGTTTAATAAAAACAATTAAAAAATTTTCTCACCCACCTACTTCCATCTCACCCACCCACTACAATTTTAGCCTTACACTTTCATTCACCCACTCCAATTTTATTCACCCACTGCAATTTCACCCACCCATTGCAAATTTAACCAACACCCATACCGTTCTAATGACCCCCAAAAACTTTTGCCCTCTTACTATCGTAACCAATGCCTACCATCAATGTAAAATTTCATTGGCTCTGCGCTCCTATTTTAATGATTTCAGGTTTATAAAATAGAGCTTGGGACCATGCCACATAAGAAGAATGACTCATGTCGGTTAGCTTCACCAATATGTACTTTGGTTAACACTCAACCTCCATCAAATACCACAGCTGCAACACCGAGTCCCTCCATTCGATCCATTTTCGAATTGACCTAAGATCCTACAACTTAAAATCAAACCCAAAAAAATAGGCAAATTGAAAAGAGAAGCCAATAGAACTCACGAAGTAGGGATTTCCCTTTTTTTCCACTACAAGAGGACAATTAGAGATTTCATTGGTTGAGCCAATGAAAAATTTATCCATGTAAGTATGTTCTAACTGATACTTTTGATGCATGTTCTAACCGATACTTTTGATGCTTTACAAATTCATAATTCCTTGAGCAATTAGTTGGGCAAATTTTTTGGAATACATTTGTTAAAGTTGACTATCCTGCTTATGTTGAATCAACATTAGAATTTTACAACACTTTTCAATTTAATTCCCATGAAGAATTTGACATGTTTACTAAGGAAATTGTTGAATTTAGACTTATGGTCCAGGAATTTGCGTTAATTGCTATAGGTTTTATATCAGCCGATGACATTAAAAATGAACCATTTGTAAGTTCTAGTTAAGATTATCATACTGATTTTCATGCCTTTGAATTGTGGACTCAATCGTCTATCAATCCTAAACCTAATATGCCAGTGCATATAAGAGTTCATATTTTAAAAAAATCTTCTTTTCAAAATCATACATCGACTCTTAGCGTACAATTTTTTTAGGCGACGGGATTCTGCTGATACACTTTTTAAGGCTTAATTTTATTTTTTATGATGTATGGACAAACAAATTCCTATTAATTTAGGTTTTTGGTTTCTAATTCAACTTCAATCCGTGTTAAATAAGAAATCCAAACCATTAAATTAGGGTCACTTAATTGGCCATTAATTTGAAATGATTGGATCTTGAAAATACTGACATACTTGTGGCTTGTGCCAAAGAAACTTTGTATTTGGAATGTTTGTGTAAGATGGGCATCGTTGAACTAAGTCATGGGTGGTTATCCTTGACTCATCCAAATCCAGCTGTCACTTCCAGCCCACATTTAACCACAAAGAGTCGGGTTGTCTCATCTACGTCGAGTGGAAACCAACCTCCTCAGGCCAACTTTAATGCTCGTTTGGCACAATTTTTATGCAAAATGCACCGAATGGAGCAAAATTTTATAATATATTGGGCACACCAAGGATTCTAGCCTCCTTACCCACCAACTCCATGACTTAGGTGATTAACTTACAGAGAAGCTTTCTTTCCTCTTCTCTTTTTTAGTTTAGCTTCTTTCAATTTATATAATTACATTAGGGACAATGTATGGATTAGGTGTGGGGGTCGGGTATGTTCCATATAATTGATATTTAAGAATCTTTTTTGAACATTTTTGAATGCTTATTGACTTGTTTGCAATTGATTAGCCAACTTCGATACTTTGTATATTTCCATTTTTAATGACTTAATTAGTGTGCATAACTTGAGTTAATTTTATTTTTAGGAAAATATATTCCATTTAGTTAAGAAATACAAGTTTATATATTTGGTCAAGGTTTGGCAATCATATGATTAAACGTGGTTTATAATTGTGGTGAACTGCATTGATTTTCGAGTTTTTGGACCTAAAAGATTGAAAAATTTATATCAATATGTATTTCTTTGATTTGTGATTATCTTCTAAGGTGAATTTTTCTCTAGAACTTGCTTGGAACCAATTTGAGATCACATTTATACATTTATGCATAAAAATGATAAAGGCCCTCTTTGTTTTAAACCTTTAGCTTAAAAGGCCAACCCAATTCAATATCCTTTGTTAAACCTTTTAAGTTGAACCATTTTTCTTGATAAAACCATAATAAACAACTAAAACCTTTAATATCTTCACCCATCATAAATGTAAGTAGGCAATCTAACCATAATTTATGTCAAAACTTATTTTGGAAAAATATGGAAGGCAGGGAAAAGAAAAAGATGAAAGGAAATTAAAGAGATTAAGAATTGAATTATATGTTATACTGTTGTCTCCTGATCTTAAATATCAATATATTTTTAAAATAAGTGAAAAGCAAATTATGGAGTGTAATCTATCTCTATACGGAATGAATTTGTTGACTCTTTTGTGATTGAAATTGTGATTCCATAAGTGGTTAGATGCTTTGCTAATGTTTATGATTTTTTCCCTTTTCATTTTTCAATCCTTACCTTTACCTATAGTCCAATACAACCTTGAATAAAGCTTTTTTGATTTGTGCATGTTTGTATTTCAAGTGGTGAAAAGTTGGTGAAAAAACAAGCATATGGTAGAATATTTGTATTGGAAGAATTTGAGTGAAATACTAAACCAATAGACACTTGAGTGATTTGACTGAAATCCGATCTGTGAGAGTTTGCTATAATTATGTGCTAGTTTTTGAAATATGATTTCCTTAAATTTACTTTGTTTATATTTACTTGAATGATTAACTCTGGGGTGTTAACTGAAAAAAATGTTTAACTCTTAAAATGTGCACTACTTAATATTGCGAGACTTGAAATAAAGAAAGTTGATTAGTTGGCCAATTGATTGCAAATATAGTTTGTCGAGGATGAGCAAAAGACTAGTGTGGGGGAATTTAATAATTTATTATTTATAGGCTAACTTTGGATATAAATCCCTTTAATTTGTTGAAATTTTTATTTAAAATTAATAAATTTCATTCTTAATTATTATCAGGTGATTTTGAACACATGGGAGTTGAATTTGAATAAAAAAGATGCAAGAAAAGCAAAGGTAATTCAAATTTCCAATTGGTAGAAAAGTTTTTGATTAACCATGGGCACGGGCAAAGGAAAAGTTTATCACTAGAGTTTGATTTGAAAGGAGAATTGATAGACTTAGGATTCTAATTATTTTAGGAATTAAGTTGTTTTCCTTATGTGGGGTTCTGCTACTTAATTTTGTGGGGGAGTGTATCTAATTAAAAAACTTTAAAAAGAGAGGATGGCCTCCCCTTATAAAATCTAATATTCATATTTTTGTTTTCTTTTTGGAATTTTTTGTTTTTTTAGAAAAAGAGCATATATGGAGACCAAACATTTTACTATTCCTCTGTCAAGTTTCATTATTATTATGAGTAGTTAAATCCTTCTTCTTGGTTAAAGGAAACCAACATTATCTAATATATGTGAGATTTTCTGAATAAATTTTATTTTATGGATTAATATTAAGTGTCTTTCGTATTACTTTTCATAACTAAATTGATTGATCTCTAGGGTGCACAACTAGGAATTGATTGATTTAATTTACAACCAGATTAATAGGATTTGATGTTCAGTTTTGCTAATCCAAAGTGTCAAATAGGATTACCATCTTACATTACGGATTGGAAATTCTAAGAAAGATATTTATCTAGATTAAAAACATATCGTATATGTATTGTCTTGCTCACTGGTTCTCTTAGTGGTTAATAAGAGTGATTAGAATACATGTTTTTATTTATTTAATCTTAAGAGAGAATACCATTCAATGAGTATATTTGTTAATGGATTTAATTGTGTATCGATGATCCATATTAATTTGATAACATAGGTGACCTAAAACCAAGGTTTGTTCATTAATTTTCTAAATTTGATTATTTATGTTTATTTCTAATTTTTTTCAATTTTAATTCCTTAGAATCACGTTATTTAAACCCCCTTCCCCCAATTTGTTGTAGTTTAAACTTGTGAAATGCTTACCAATAGATTGCTTGTGGGAACGATCTCAACACTACACTAACTATATATATCATTATTAAAGTTGGTATTAATTTGATTGTAGGCAACAACATTACCACTAGGTGGTTGATATCTCCCCATCTTGACATTGCATCTTGTTGGAACCGTTTCACATCTTGCTAAAATTGTAAAGTGTTAGTAGCGACAACATTAACTGATTCTTTCAAGGATGTACCTAAGTTTTATTGGTTCTCCAAATCTTGGACACTAAACCTTGTATCCTGTTAAAATTGCCTTCCATCTTGCTAAATTGTAGAGTATTCTGCTGCATTTGTAAATTATTATGTTGAATTTGAGTATTGTTGGCAACCATAACATTAAGCAATTCTTCCGGTGATGGACCTGAGTTGTAATAAAAAGCTTCTAGTTTATATATGAATTGCTTTGTGTCCTGCAAACTATCATAGAAATAATTTTGCTGGTTATCTCATCTATAACTAAAGTTTGTACAATCGCTCCAAACTTGGTTATATGATTGGGAATATGATTTATAGAAGAAATTACTTCCATCCATGAATTTTTTTCACATAAATACTAAACAACAAGTGAAAAAAACAAGAAATATCTAAAAAGAAACTAATTATAACCAATATGTATAAAACACCAATTAAAATTAAAAAAAATAAAGCATCACACTCCCTAGTAATGACACCTAAATTGACGTAGCATGTCGTAACACTACTTAAAATAACTAGACCTACAACTATAGCAGTGATGAGTCTACGTTGATCTTAAAGAGACTATGTGTAAAGCTTTTGAAATGAAATCAATTGATGTTTAGGTTGGTAGGATTTGTTTTGTTTTCAAATAAGAAATTAACATGAAACTAAACTAATAAAAGTAAATTAAAACAATCAACCTAAAAATGATGAAAGTGATGAATTCATTAAGGACCTAAACATCGATTCAATCTCAGCCTACACACATTTGAACATACTTCATTGAATTGTTTTTCTTATAACTCTCCTTGTAACTATGAATCATAGGTTAACAATAAGCTCTGTCAACCCCGATTTTCCCTTTGGTCATGTTTAATTAAGAGATGCTCATTAATTAAACCTAGTTATCAAACAATCCAAGATATGATATCTAAATTTAAATAGACAGCTACATTGTGAATTAGGAAAACAAATTAATTAAGGTAATAACCATAGAAACTCGGGTCATTTAACCTTTTTCATATTATCCCTAATGATTTGACATCAATTGGAAACCTAAAAATTACATATTGTATCCCTAATAATTTGAAACCATTAGTTGCTACAAATGAATCTTAATATAACAATTACAGGTTAAATTGAAGATTCTAGCAATATCCAAACACAACAATTACAGACTGTGTTCAAGATTCTAACAAAGAGTTCGTACATAAAAATCTAACGATAACGAGAATAAAGATCATTCATACATGAAAACCTACATCCATAAGCATAGGATAACATAATCAATCCCTAAAGAGAGAAAGAACAATACAAACAATAAAAGAAATGCTTAACTGAGTTCTTCAGTGTCAATATCATGTCCAAACCATTCTCCAAATGAATGGAGCTTTACCCCTTCTCTTCTTCAAAACTCAGAGCTCATAACCTAAAAATGAAAAACATATCTTCTACTGTCACATTATCTCGTTTTATCCCAAAAGGTAGGGTTCAAATAGGCCAGGTGGACATTTCTCACGTCATTAGCCACCTTACATGCCCATGACTTAATTGTGACAACCATGAGATGTGTCTCACGGCCATGACAAATCATGCATGGTTGTGAGCTAGTTTAGCACTCTTCATGTTCTTTATTTTATATATTTTCTTATCTTCTCTTGCTTTAATCCTTCTCCTTCTCCTTTTTACTCCATGAAGATAAGTGGGTGTGAGTCTCAAAAAGACAACTTAAATATAATGCTTTTAAGTCACTAGCTCTTTCGCTTCCAAAATGTACCTAAAATCAAATATAAACTAAAGTGAGTATCTTAAGCATTTTCATATCATTAATCGCTAAATATTATGGAATAAATATATAATCAATTAAAATATATCAAGTTGTCTCCCTTAAAATTCAATTGGGTCCTTATTTCTTTCTATTTATTACTTAGAATTTTTTGTTTTGTTTTTGTACTTATGAAGTAAGGGAAATCAAGAATACTCTTTATAAGATAATTAGAAGAACAATTGCAATGAAATGTTGAAGATACATTCCAATAAATATTAGAAATTAGGTATGTGTTAAACTTAAATGCTAAACATGTCCTACGAAATGTTTATTGATAAGTCTTTAATTATTGCTATATTTATTCCCTAATGCTTAATGATTAATGTTATGTTACACTTAGATACTTAATTTGGTTTATATTTGATTTAGGTACAAGTTAGAGAGCTAAATTCGCATCCTTAGAGCCATTTTATCGATGTTCAATCTTATTTGACTTTGTGGAGAAAAAAGGAGATGAATTAGGATGAAGATGAGATAAAGAATGGAAGAATTGGAGTTACTGTGACTCACATAGCCATGTATAGGAATGTGTAATTCATTGGAAAAATGTACCGTCTTGAAGAAGTTGTTTCAAACAACCCTAAGACCTATATGCCCATGTAAAGAATTACATGACCCAGTAGGTGAATTAGCCATGTATCCCTCTAGGATTGTGTAACTTTGCAATTTCTGAAAAATTACTACACATGGCCATTTATACACCTGTGTAGTTGACCGTATATAACCACGTAACCTTAATTTTGCACTATAAAAGGCCGTTTAAGATCCTTTTCCTTTTGTAGAGCTATAAGGAGCTAAATTTCATCTTTCCAATTCAAAGGGGATATTAAGGATGATGAAGATATTTAGGAATTGATTAATCTAGTGATGCTGTTCTTAACACTCTTTTCAGAACTTATTATATTATTCTATGAGTAATTTTTTGCGATTATGTATGAATGATTTACATATTACAAATAGATCATTTATGTATGAACTCATTACTACAATCCACATTGCAGTACATAATTGTTATAAATTTGATTCACTTATGATAAACTAATGGTTATGCATCATTAGGGATAACATAACAATGACCTAAGCTTATATAATTGCTGCCTAGATTAACCTAATTTCCTATTTTATAATACAATTTTCACGCTAAATCTAAAAAGGTTATTCTAGGTTATCTGATGGCTAGACCTAATTAAAGAGCTTATTTTAATTAGTTTTAACTTAAGGGAAAACTTGGATTAATACAGTTTGTGATTAATCTATGATTAGTAGTTTTAAAAGGAGTAATTGTGGGCATTCGTGTGAAGGTCAAGATTAAACCATAAACTAGATTCAAAACCGATTGATTAATCCCAACAATTTTGTATTGTTTGATTTGATTTGTCTTCTATAGTTTATTTTTACTTTATTTTATTAATTAAATTCAACCAAACCCCCCATTTCTAAACACTAATTCATTCACTACAAAACATGAACACATTCTTTGTAGATATGATCCTTTCCCACCACTACTTTAATTTAGTTGCAAAAAGTTAGATTTTACTTTTTGGTGTATTCGATGAACATTAAGAATTTTGGTATCGTGATGGGGGGTTGAAGTGATTTATTTTTTATATTAATTGGTCTTTTAATATATATATATTTACAATTATTTTTTATAATTTTTCCTTAACTATTTTATATTTATTAGTCTCTATGTATGATAGTGACTGAAGTAAATCACTTGTTAATATAGAAATAACGTATAATATGTAAAATACACAAGGGGGGGGGTTGAATTGTGTTAAATCATCTGAGATAGTAATCTTTAAAATCTTCTTGATTTTCTTGAAAAACTCAGACGACTATAAAATAGTGCACTTAATTTGTCTAAGAAATGCAACAATGGAAATAGTATCTATTCTTCTAACAACAGGAAATTAAAGAGATAAGGGTTAGAGAATATGATATCGCGATTTATACTGATTCACCCTTAACTTTGGGGCCATGTCTAGTCCTCAGAGTTTATCTAAGATTTCACTATCTCTTGCAACTTCACAAGTATTATTTCTACCCTTTCAAAGCCTTTTTAGGTCTCTTTCAAAAAGTTTTCTTTATCTGTTATCTTAGCCTCTTCAGGCTCTAGCTTTCCTTTTACTTGAAAAGATATTGTTTGAGCTTTCTATACTCATGTTACAAGTGTTCTTGATCTATTTTCTTCCCTCTTTTCACTTAGGAAATTTTTACTGTATAGTCATTTGATCACAAAATTATTTTTTGTAAGTAAAGTAAGAGTAAGTAAAAAGTTGTTTTGTCTACGACTACAACTGTAATTTATAGTCTAATTCTCCAATGGTCTTCTTGAGAAAACTTCTTATAGAATCTTCAGAGATCTGTTATTAGTTGAGTCCTGTAACCAACTCTAACTAACTAACTGACGTTGTAGATTATTCTTCAATTATATCATCAGGATTTAATTTATATGCTTCGTCTGGTGTCTTTTCTTTGTCTTGTGTCTTTATCTTAGTCTTGTGACTTCGTCTTAGTCACTTCATCTGGTCCATCTTAGACTTCATCTTAGTCAGCTCTTGAATATCATCTTGATTTGATGATTTATGTTACTTACATTTATTTGCGCACTTAGTAAACTCATCAAAACAGTTTACACACTTCTTTTATTATTATTATTTGACTTTCATCAAAATCAATAAAAGAAGTGAAGTCTTCTTGACTTAACAATCTCCCCCTTTTTGATGATAAGAAATAATCATAATATTAGAAGACAAAAATAATATTCAAACGAATAACGATAATATTCAGATGAATAATTTCAGACAAATAATATATTTATTCAGATGAATAATGCAAGATATACAATGTGTATATAAAAAAAATTTCTAATACTAATTCTTCTCTCCTTTCTACTATTCTCCCGTATTTGTTATTAATCAAAAAATATATCATTTCAGACACATCAAAATTTAAGAGAACATATGTTGAATATTAGTGCGGATGGTCTTGAGGTCTTCTTCTATAGACACACGTAGAAGTGCTACTTCCTCATGAAGATCACCCAAAGAGTCACTTAGTTCATCAACCTTAGTATCAATTTCTTCAATATGCTTAACTAAGGCTTCTTAAACTTCCTTCTACTTGTGACTAGCTTCAGTCCATTTGATGAAATTCTTCAAGAGCTCTAAATTAATGGTAGAATCTTGTAGCTTTTCACAAATTGGATGAAGATACTCAGAAGCATAGGGTTTTCTAATTGAATCATCTAATTCAATTATTTTAATGGAGGGTAATTGGAAAGGTTGTGTTTGGTAAGGGATGTCAAGATCAGGTTTGGGTAGTTTGAAAATTGGTTCCCTAAAAGGTGTAAGATATTTTTAACTAAAGGAATGAAACCTAAGGGTTTGAAATGATGAAATTAATAAGTAAATGTAAAAAAGTTTCTAAGAAAAATTGATAACTTCAATTGTAATACTTTTTTACCTTCCTTTTGATATTATCCCAATGACCTTGAAACTTTCATCTGTAGTTGATGCGCCAAAGTTACTTCCTGATGTCCTTGATATGTGATGCGATATAGACGCTTACAGGTTGAGCTACATGACATACATCGTCTATATTCTTCATCGCCACTTAAATTTCTTCCTCCGTGGGATCATCTTCTTGTTTCTTAGGAAATTTCCTCTTCCTTCCTTTGACTTTGCTATCTACCAGTGTTGGACGTCTAGATTGTACATCTGGTACAATCTTTATTGTTGTTCAGCTTGTCACTGGATAGATTGTGTAAGGATTTTTCGTCATCTTCAATGGATATGGTTTTGCCTTTTCATCTCACAGAATACCATACAATCTTCTTTCTTCAAGGCTTAAAAGTGTATCATCTGATCGTTTACTTTTACAAGTTCAACTTGAACCTTAACTTTCTATTTAGGAGGTTCTTTAATGATAATTGAACCTCTGTTACGATTAGGTATTAATTCTTCTATAATCTTAATCTTCAAATCTTCTTTCTTCATTAGTTGAAGGGGATTGTAAATTACTTGCTGCTTTCCAACAGTCTGTGTCTTTTGTTGTTCATCAGATGATGAAACCTTCTTTTTCTGAATCGGCTTCGTCTTTTTTTGTTCTTCTGCTTACTTGGAAGAGAGTTGTTGTTGAGACTTCTTCTGCTCAAATATTAACTTCCTTTTCATCTCTGTCTCTCCAGAAAGTTGTTCTAATTGAGTCTGAGGGATAGAGACAATTGCTTTGGTAGGCTGATGTTGTTGTTGTTACTCTTTTTCACTTTCAGAAACTTTACTAAGAATTAGAGTTTTTTCTTTTTCTATTCTTAGTGTCGTAAGGTCATCAATCTTGGTGACCTTCTTGACTTCTTGGGTCTTTTTGATTTGAGCGTCTCAGCCTTCCTCTTTAAAGTCACTTTGTGAGTTGGTTGTTGAACCTTACTTCCTTCCTTGTAGGAATCTTCTTGGCTTGTATTGACTTAGAAGATGATTGTTCAACTCTTACCTTTGCTGAGATTCTTTAGGATGATTGAGGTTTTGCTTGCATTCCAGATGAAATATCTTCTTTCCTACTTCGTCTTATTGAAAGCTCCCCCTTAGGCTGTGCTTTCGGTATGAAATCTTTATCCGCTTCAGCTTCAGTCTTGATCCCCATTTTGTGAATAGTAGAGGCATTGATAACACTCTTAATATTTAGCTTTACTCTGTTTCCTTTATCAAGTAGGATTCCAGATTGTTTGAAGAATCTTATCAATAGCATACCATAAGGTAAAGAACCACTCTTTATATGATAATCCTCCCTAGCCTTTATCATGTAGTTTAGAATCAAGAACAGAAGATTAATAGATTGGTGTGTGAGTAGATGAAATACACAATGTTCATCATTCATTGTCACCAAATCCTTTGATCCTACTCTTGGTAAAATACAATGAAAAAGAAGTGGATGAAGAAACCTAGCCTTCAAAATTAGATTTGAAGACTTCTTAACTCCTGGATTACTCGATCCATATAGTTGTCAATTGATGTTGTCTTCATTTATGTGACTTTGAGCAATCTACTTTGTATTGTTGAACAGTTTTGCCCCTTCATTTAGACACTCAATAGCCTTCATAATGGAATCTTATGTGACTATCATCGACAACGTATCTACCATTGATACCAAGGTGTTATCTACCACTTGTGCATTCTTCTAGAACTCATATACTTCATTTGGATACACTGGTTCTCAGATATTGAAGAAATTTTCCCATCCAGCTACTTTGATCTTAGGTTCGATATCCATTTGATCATCCTTCAAAGAAGTGAAATCGACGAGTCTCCCATAGACAAGAGATTTCAACATTTTTCTAATCTGAAACGAATAAACACTAAACACATAAATGTATTTCACTTAAAGAACTGAGGTTAGTATATAGAAACAATTGAGAGAAAGATCTAAAATGAAAATGAGAAAGATTTGATGTTAAGAATAGAGAATTGAATTGTCTTTGTTGAGAGCATTTTGAATCAAATTGGTTACTAAAAAAGTTCTAGAATGTAGCGTGTTGCAGATTTTGGGATGATTTGTTTTTATAAACACTCTTGAAAAGTTACCATTTGTAACCTTTGTGACTGATCCACAAGTAATCATAAAATTGATACTGTCGAGTGAAAGTTACCGTTACTATTCCTTATGAAAACTTACGACTTTTCTACTTCATTAGGACGAATCGTCTGGATCATGGAGTTTTAGACGAATGGTCAATTAACATTACCATGTTCAGATTTCATCTGATTTCCTTGAATCTGTCTTCACTTAAGGGTTTGGTAAAGATATCTACCCATTGTTGATTTGTCTCAACAAATTGTAGATTGATGATCCCTCTCTGTATATAGTCTCATATAAAATAATGTCTAACTTCAATATGCTTTACCCTTGAGTGTTGTATTGGATTTTTTGAGAGATTGATAGCACTTGTGTTGTCATAGAAGATTGGAATTTGATCTTCTGGGATAGAATAATCTTTTAACTGATACTTTATCCATAACATTTGTGAATAACAGCTTGCAACTGATATGTATTCAGCCTCTGTAGTAGATAGAGCAATTGAACTTTGCCTCTTGCTTGACCAAGAAGTTAGATTATGACCAAGAAAGTGACAACCTCCACTTGTACTCTTTCTATCAACTCTATCTCTAACATAATCAGCATCACAGTAGCCAATGAACTTAAAATATTTACCTTTCTCGTACATTAAGCGTAGAACCTGCCAAGTATCTCAATATTCTTTTAACAACAATATAATGAGATTCTATAGGATCTGCTTGAAATCTTGAACACAAACAGACACTAAACATTATATCAGGTCTGCTTGCAGTTCGGTAAAGCAAAGAACCAATAATTCCTCTGAAAAGAGTTTGATCAATCTTCTTAACAGCTTCATCCTTAGATAAGACAATTGAAGGATGCATAGGAGTTGACATTGGATTAACATTTTCCATTTTATATTTGAATAAAAGCTCTTTGATATACTTTTGTTGATGAATAAAAATCTTTTCATCAGTTTGTTTAATATGTAAACCAAGAAAGAGCTTTAATTCACCCATCATATTCATTTCAAATTCACTTTTCATAAGAATCTCAAAACTTGAACATAACTTTTTAGAAGTTGCACCAAAAATGATATCATCTACATATATTTGTACAACAATAAAATCATTTTTAATACTTTTCCTAAATAAAGTTTTATCAACTTAACCTCTAATAAATTCATTTTTATATCAAAAATGAACTCAGACGATTGTACCATGCACGAGGTGCTTGTTTCAATCCATACAAAGCTTTATGAAGTTTACACATAATTTGGTTTATCAATATCTTCAAAACCAGAATCATATAATTGACTTATACTGATTAAATTATGCTTTAAACCATTAATTAGCAGAAGTTATAAATAGATGAAAAGGAATTTTTACCAATTTTGTCGATCCTAATTATTTTGCCCTGCTAGTTATCTCCAAAAGTTACTAATCCTCCTTGCGTATGTTAGAGGTCTTGGAACATAGACCTTCTACCTGTCATGTGTCACGAGCAGCCACTGTTTAAATGCCACTGTTTAAATGCCACTAATGGTGGTTGATTCTTCCAAGTAAGGAGATCTGTAAATTATATTATATCCTTCTTAAATACCCATAATTTCTTGGGTCCTTTGGGGTTAGTCTTATAATTATTTTTACAATAATAATAAGAATACTATTTCTTTTTCTTTCGATTAGGAACAAAATTCCTATTGTGAAGAACATTACTATTATGAATAGTATTTTTACCAGAAAAGCCTAAACCACTTTTATCATCTGGATGTCTATAACTTTCAATCATATCATTCATCCTTTTTGTACTTTCTATAAAGTTCGATAAATTTGCTGAAAGAATATTAATCCTTTGTTCTAGCTAATTAATCTCCTCAGATCTATCTACAGTTACTTTCTTTTTCATATAGTTTACTTGTTTCTTAAGGTAGGCGTTTTCTTGTTCTAAGAGTTTTATGTTCTTAGAATTTTCAACAATCTATATTGTTTTAGAATAGCATGTGAATCTTCTAACAATTCTAAATAGGCATACTAAAGATCATTAAAGTCAGAGATTATCTCATCATCGTTTTCACCTTCAGCTACCAAGCATATATTTGCTTGTTATGATGATTCTAAGTTAGATTTAGATTTAGACGAATCCAGATCTTCCCATGTTTCCAGCATAGCTTTTTTGTTTTCTTGACTCTTCTTTTGTTTTCTTTTGAGTAAGGGGCATTCAGACTTGTAATGTCCTGGTTTATAACACTCATAGCAGATGATAGAGCTTTTTTCATTCTTTGAATCGTCTTTGCTAATCTTTTTGAAAGAGAAGTCTTTATTTCCCTTTGTTTTCTTTTTCCACATCCTTCTAATTTTTCTTAAAATGAAGGATAGTTCGTCTTCATCTTCGCTTGAATCTTAATCAGATTTATTGGCATCATCATTCTTAATTTCTTTGATCTTTAATGCTTTTAAAGACGTACTTCTATTCTTTGCATCTTCTAATTCTTCTGATTTTTCTAACCAGCCTTCAATGCAATAGATTTATCCCTTCTAGGTTAATCTTCTACATCAAGCTCTACTTTATAGATTTTTAGTGAACCAAGAAATTTGTCTAGCTTTAGCTTGCTTAAATCCTTGGCCTCTTATATTGCTGTTACTTTAGGTCTCCATCTTCTTGGAAGACTTTTGAGGATCTTTCTAACATGATCTTGACTATCGTAAATTCACCCTAGAGCTTTAAGTCCATTAATAATTGTTTGGAATCGTCTAAACATTTGATCAATAAACTCATTATCTTTCATCTTGAACAGCTCATAATGATGAACAAGAATACCAATCTTGGATTCTTTCACCTAGTTTGTGCCTTCATGGGCTAACATGTCCCACACTTCCTTTGCAGATTCGCATCCATGAAGCTTATCATATTCACTTCTGCTTAGAGCACAACTTAAAAAGAACTTGGCCTTTGAGTTTAATTAAACACAAGCTTTTTGATTAGCTAACCATTGGTTATGAGAGATGCTTTTCCCTTCGAAGTCTAATGGAATATAAAGACTACTTTCAATGATATCGCAAAGATCATGTGTGTGGATTCTATGAAGAGCCACATCCTGTACTTCCAATAATGATAATTTTCACCATTGAATGAAGGGGGTCTTGAGATGGAGGCACCTTCAGCTATAAAAACACATGATTGAGCCATGGATCTTTGTCCTCACTTTGTAATAGTATTTCTTGGAAACTTGCGCTCTGATACCAACTAACGTAAATCACTTGTTAATATAGAAATCACATATAATATGTAAAATACACAAGAAGGGGGGTTGAATTATGTTAAATCGTCTAAGATAGTAATCTTTAAAATCTTCTTGATTTTCTTGAAAAACTCAGACGACTACAAAACAATGCACTTAATTCGTTTAAGTAATGCAACAGCGAAAATAGTATCTATTATTCTAACAACAAGAAATTGAAGAGATAAGGGTTAGAGAATATGACATCGCGATTTATACTGGTTCACCCTTAACCTTTGGGCTACGTCTAGTCCTCAGAGTTTATCTGAGATTTCACTATCTCTTACAACTTTACAAGTATTATTTTTACTCTTCTAGAGCCTCCTCAAGTTTCTTTCATAAACTATTCTTTATCTGCTAAGATAGCCTCTTCAGGCTTTAGCCTTCCTTTCACTTGAAAAGATATTGTTTGAGCTTTCCACACTCACATTATAGGTGTTCTTGATCTCTTTTCTTCTTTCTTTTCACTCAGGATATTTTTACAGTATACTCATTTGATCACAGAATTATTTTTTGTAAGTAAGTAAGAGCAAGTAAAAAGTTGTTTTGTCTATGACTACAACTGATATTTATAGTGTAATTCTCCAATGGTCTTCTTGAGGAAACTTCTTGAAGAATCTTCAGAGATATGTTATTAGTTAAGTCCTGTAACCAACTCCAACTAACTAACTGACGTTGTAGATTATTCTTTAATTATATCGTCTTGATTTAATTTGTATGCTTCTTTTGATGTCTTCACTTTGTCTTATGTCTTTGTCTTAATCTTGTGACTTCGTCTTAGTCACTTTGTCTAGTTCGTCTTAGACTTCGTCTTAGTCAGCTCTTGAATATTGTCTTGATTTGATGATTTGTGCTACTTACATTTATCTATGCACTTAATAAACTCATCAAAACAGTTCACATAATTCTTTTATTATTATTATTTGACTTTCATCAAAATCAATAGAAGAAGTGAAGTCTTTTTGACTTACCAGTGACGAGATCTTCTCGTAAAGACCCTATACAATTTGATCTCAAGATCGAAAGGGCATTGCTAAGGTTGTATACAGAAAATATAAAAACTCTAGGAATAAAGCCGAGAATCGATTTAGAAGAAGCTATAGCCAATCTAAGAACTTTAAGAGAGTTAGTTGCGTTACACTTGACTCAAGGCCTTTTTTGCATCAACTTTTCAAATTTTGTTGAACATATTACTTTTGAGCTTACGTCTAGTTTAATCCATCTTTTGCTTATCTTTTATGGTTTTGCAAGTGAGGATGCTTATAAGCATCTCAAGGAGTTTAATGTGGTCTGTCTTAGTGTGATACCTTTGAGGGTGTCAAAAAAGTAGATTATGTTAAGAGCCTTTCTATTTTAACTAAAGGATGCAACAAAAGATTGGTTTTTTAATTTACAGGGAGCGTGAGCATATGCATCTAAAAAAAGAGGTTTTTTTGGAGAAACACTTTCTAGCATCAAAGATAGCTAGAATAAGGAAAGAGATTTGTAGGATAAAACAACATTATGGAGAATCCATTTATGAGTATTAGGAATGCTTGAAGAAGTTGGGTGCTAGCTGCCCTCATCACAATCTCAAAGATAATCAAAACTAAAATAATTATTCAAACAAAGAATTCAATCTTAAATTCATTGTTAAATGACTACTTATTAACCCTTGATTTTATGATTCAATTAATTTAGAACAATTATATTATCTGGACTAATGTGACTTCCTAAACACTAAAATTACACTCTCTCAAGGGACCACCATTTATTCTCCATTTGGTTACTCTCTCGAGGCACCACCATCTATTCTCTATTTGGTTAACTTATATCTCTACCAAGCTAATAGATCCTTAAATTAATTAAGATATTGAAATTCTATCAAAGGTTTCACCCTAATTCTAGAGAAATCATGTAGGTCTACCTCTAACACTCTATTCAACAGTTTTACCTAATTTATGGTCTACTTATAAGTAGGCTCTCTCGAGGCATTCAAAAGTGAATTTATATTAGATTTAATGGCTGCCATAATTAACTCTACATTAAGATTAATCAAAGATAGTTCATAAAAATATTTTAGGACTTATAAATCAAAATAAATGAATTCATACAAGGACGAACAATAGGATTTTTTCTCACCTAAAAATATCAAATATATAACTAATAATTATGTTCAAAACAACAAATATAGTCAACAAGATCAAAGACATTATGACAGAAAATGTTCAAAATGAAAATAATGATGATGTTGGTAGCTTGATCCATTAAGATGGATGTAGATTCGATGAAAAATATTTTCAAAATCAACATTTGGTGGGTTTATGAACCTCCCAACAGTAACATTAACCTCTAGAGAGAAGAAGATGTCAAAGTGTGGAAGTTTCCAAAATTCCTCTAAAAATTAAAGTTTCCACACTTTAAATTTATATTAGTGCCCATAGACACGACTTGGACCACCCTGGTTATGGATCAACCTATTTTCTCAAAAGGAAAGAATTAATCTTTGGAACATTTATGGCCTTAAATTGTGGATTCTCCTACTTCTATAATAACTAGCACATAGTTTGTGTCATGAATATAGCTCTAGTCATGTTTCTTTACTAATATTCTTCAATGCCACAAAGTCTTTTAACATTAAAACCATTTAAACATTTTTTTAAGGTGAGGGTTAGAGATTAGGACGTACTCTAACCCTCAAAAGGTCAATTTTGAAGTCTTTTTCGTTAAAGAAACAAGATCTAAACTCATGTTAATGAATCAAGCTATTCAAAACATAAATTACCTTCTTTTAGAATTATTTTTTCATAATTTATTTGTTTTTTCTATTGTTTACATTATTTTGAATATGATTTGTGGCTAAATATTTTCCATGTTTAGATAGAGAAAATTCTAATATTTATCATTGTACGGATTGATTCAATTTGATTTATAAAGTGGGATTTATATTTGAAAATTATCATTAATTGTTCTTAATAGACTTGTATGATCTTTCTTGTATTAGGTTGAAACCTTTTGTAGAAGTTCATAGTGCTTGATGCATTTAGATGCTTGTTACTTGATAGAGATATGAATTAACTAATTAGAGAATAGGTGGTTGTAGCTCAAGAGAGTGCAACTTACAATATAGAGAATTCTAATGTTCTAGAAGAAAAATCCAATATAAGTTAATTGAATCATGATATCAAAAATGATACTTAGGAAAGTATTTATCTAAGTATTAATTATCATCAATTTCTTTATTCATTACTTGCATTGTTTTGATTCTTGTGGCTATTATATAGGTTTTGTATTATTTTCTATCTTATTACCTAAAATATAACCATCAATTATCTTCATTAATTGTTTAGACTATATATCTTAGGAGACTTGGCAAGATTAACATAGCTTCTTCATAGAATTTACCTCTACTGACTGTTACATAGCTCATTAACAATAGGTGAACTTATTTTAGTTTGTAAGTAGTAGATTTGTAATGGAGAAAATTTTAGAGTAGAAAAACTATATAATAAAAAGAATCATGTATAATATTGAAGTTTTTAATTGTTGTAAAAAGTTAACGAGCCTTGAATGAGTTACATTAGCCGCGAGAGGTATTTATGAGCTTTTAATGCATTTTATACATAGTCAGTGAGCCACAGTATGTTGGTTGAGAAAAGGAGGGATAATTTGGTTGTTTGTTGCAATATGATAGCAAATTAAGTTTCAATTTGCTTGTTTTTAAGTTAAAAATGATTAATCTTCATACATGTGAAAAGAATATGTTTTAAAGGACTAATCTTCATAGTAATGAAAGAAGAAGATGCTGTAGAAGGATCGGTGTCAAGAGAGAGAAGAAGATTGTAAGAAATGTTCCTTTTCACTATTAAAGGAAAAAGCTAGTGGTTTAATCTTTAAAAGAAGTATAAAGATTAAAGAGTGGAAGTGATCAATTTGGTTAACTCTTCCCTCCTTTCTTTTATATGTTAAGGTTGCAAATTGCGAATGTATTTACAAGTGTGATTGGATTGTCCCATAAATTACTGAACATTTTAAAAGAATAAAAAATTTACGCACACTTAATTCATTTCCCTTCTTGCATGGCATAAAAATAAAAAATTAATATTATATGTAATAGTCAATTAAAAAAATTAACTAATCAAGAATACCAGTGTCATTTAATCTAGTTTAAACTTGAGTCACTAATTTTTAATCATATATTTATATAAGTTTACGTAAATATAGATGAGATCACGAAATAATGAATCGAGATTAAAACATATTTATGAAAATAGAGGATGTATTCCAAGTGGCCATTGGTTTAAGCTGAGCCCATAGTTAGGGCTACTGTCTCAGTGAGGGCGGCGTTAAAGGAAAAGGCAAAAATAAAAAGAAGGAAAAACCAGAGGCATTTTATATAGAAACCGCGGGTGGGCCGCAATCGATGGATGACTTTCCTCGATCTCTTAATCCCTCGCGAAAATCCATGTTCTTTGTCCTCTCTCTTCTTTTTCTACCGTTTTGTATCTAACGACAAATACATTTCGCTTTCAGTCACTGACACTGACACCCACTCTTCCCATCATCTCTCCAGGCTCCTCTCGATAATCTAGTTTTCCTTTCCGTTTTGAGGTTCGTGATCCTAGTCGTCTATCAAACACTAACAGAAACAAACCCTTTTTATCCAATATCAGTTTACCACTTGCTGTCGAAGATGTTCTATTCTGTTCAATCTCGGGTAAGCATAGTTAAGGCTAGTTACCATATTGCAAGTGGGATTTCGATCCATAACAAGTTATGATTGAGCCGTTTTTGGTAATTAAAGTCCGCTCTCAAATCTGGTTGCGTAAAAGGAAAAAAGCAAGATACCTTAAACATGTACATCCATCAATTATCTACAGCTACCACTCTGCCGCGCTTCTCTCTCCGTTTGTTGCCTCATACACCTACATTTATAGTTCAAGCCCCGTAAGCCTTTTGCCGTAACCTTTTTACTTTCGAAGATTCAGACTTTGCTTGCTTTTGTCTTATTCCACTAGCTATACAGATTGTACTTTACTTAGTGTATCAACAGTAGTTAAGATTTGGATATTAGGAATTATAGGGTTTAATTAGCCTGGTTTTGTAGAATTAGGATTGAGATTCGTAGAGAAGAAAGAGTAGCTGGTTATTATCTACTTGAAGTCACTTTACAGGAGGACGGTGACTAGCCTTAACAGTGGCTAAAATGAGTTTGGGTATGGCTGAAGATGATTCAACATCATCAGAGATTCAAATACCAGCAGATATTGATTGGGATATGCTGGACAAGTCCAAATTTTTCTTCCTTGGAGCTGGTTTATTTTCAGGTTTATCAGCTGCTCTATATCCTGTTGTTGTTTTGAAGACCCGGCAACAGGTTTTGTCTACTCCAATCTCGTGCGCCAACCTATCATTTTCGATCATGAAGCACGAAGGGGTTAGAGGATTTTACAAGGGCTTTGGCACGTCTTTGATGGGTACAATACCAGCTCGAGCTCTTTATATGGCAGCACTTGAAATCACAAAAAGCAGCGTTGGGACTGCCACTGTTAGATTAGGATTTTCGGATACTCTTGCAACAGCTATTGCTAGTGCTGCTGCGGGATTGAGTTCTGCCATGGCTGCTCAGCTGGTTTGGACAC
Source organism: Erythroxylum suave (assembly GCA_027563595.1). Taxonomy (NCBI): domain Eukaryota; kingdom Viridiplantae; phylum Streptophyta; class Magnoliopsida; order Malpighiales; family Erythroxylaceae; genus Erythroxylum; species Erythroxylum suave. The sequence goes on from JAOSBN010000008.1 coordinate 43,106,166, forward strand.
CAATTGATGTGGTGAGTCAGAGACTCATGGTTCAGGGATGCAATTACAACATTAGCAACAGCAGTAGACATATGAATCCCAGTTTAAATTCATGTGCCTATACAAATGGTATCGATGCCTTCAGGAAAATTCTGTACGCAGATGGTCCAAGAGGATTATACAGGGGATTTGGGATATCAATAATGACATATGCACCGTCTAATGCTTTTTGGTGGGCATCTTACTCTGTGGCGCATAGGCTAGTTTGGAATGGCATTTTGTGCTACAGAAATGGAAAAGATGAAATAGCTGATAGAGGTGGGGTTGGCTGTGGTTATAGGCCCGATCCAAAGGCAATGGTGGCCGTGCAAGGGATTTGTGCAGCCATGGCGAGTGGGGTTTCAGCAATAATCACTATGCCACTTGACACTATTAAAACACGCATGCAGGTTCTTGATGGAGAAGACAATGGAAGAAGACGACCATTGACAGTAATGCAAACATTTAAAAATTTGGTGAAGGAAGGTGGATTAGGAGCCTGTTACAGGGGATTGGGGCCAAGGTGGGTTTCAACTTCAATGTCTGCAATAACCATGATTACTACGTATGAATTTCTGAAACGCTTATCTGCAAAAAGGGACAGAACCTGACTCATTGATGACTCAAAAAGGTTTCTGATTGTGTAGGGGGCTTGGAAACTTTATGTCACCTTATTGTATCATCCTCTGTCTGTTCATTGGACTGCTTCGAAACGGCTTATCCCTGTAAATGCTTCTTTTTCCGCGTTTCCTTGTGCTTTTAATTTTTAACTCATGTCCAAACGTGGATGGCCATCGTTTCAGATCAATGTAAATTTGTAAAAGAGTGAGCATGGTTCTTTTTCCCTCGAACGAAAGACTGCGTTTTGCGCAATTAACTTTAGCTGTGATGGAATTTTATTGTTTTGTGTTGGCGAGCACGTGGAAATAAAATCTCGTCCTGAAGTCTCAGTCAAGAGGACCTAATAATCGTGAAAGTTTCAATATTAGATAATGAAGCCATTTACCTTTCCAAAGTATTTCGCCTGAGGCTTATGATTGTTTTCTCTTATGAAAGAAAAAAAAGTAGGAATATATTATTCAAATCACATTTTACAAAACAAGGAATGTCAAATGGAAAAGTGTCATCAACATCCCAACATAGTAAGCTACAAGCACCAGATCGAGTTGACATTCTAGGAACATACTGGAAAGGAATAGGAGAAATTGGTCAGCTTCACTGTAAATAGATTCAATCATTTCTCCAAATTCAGCATAACAAACCAGATTAGAACTTGAATTGAATTTCCAATTTATTACAATTGAAAGGACATTTAAGGAATCACTTGTTTTATTGACAAATTTTTTGTTGGCTCTATAATATCTCTAAAGGGGGGAGTTGAATTGGGTATGTGAAATTTTATTTCTTTAAAATTTTTGATCATATTTAAATGTGAGAAATATTTAATATCACTCAATTGTAATAAGATATACTTAATTACAACTTGCAAGTGTTGGTTTATACTTTACAATCGATCAGCTAGTTATAGTTTTGTAATATAATTATTTGATAACAGTCCTTATTGTATGCATATTCATTTAATTAACTTATGTATAAAATAATGTTCATGTGATAAATTTATATTGCAAATAAAAGTATGATGAGATTCATATTTCATTTTACGTATTAATCCTAAATTGTTCCTAATTTTATTAATATTAGATACTAATAAGGAATAAAAGACTAACACATATTATGTTTCTTCCTTAAGAAACAAGCAAACTATCTCATAGACTAAAATATAGGATATTTAATAAGTGGATGCCTCACTGAATGAACCAAATATGAAAATTCTACTTAAAACATTACTTATGTGTCTATGAAATTCTTATTATAATGATATTATAAGTGATTCTCGAACTCGAGATCTCTAGAATATCTAATATAAGAATTGTTATAGTTTGATAATAATTAGGACCTATCCTCGTAGGCGGTAGCTCAATTAGTAATCATTAGATATAATATGAAATATATGAAAGTTCTTGAGTAATCAATATAAGATTCATCACTGTAAAATGGTTAAGCATAATGTTTTATTATTTTCAATTAGTATTAATTCAAAAAATTCTTGGCCAAAGTCAAAAGACATTGATAAGATCTTATCTTGACATATTATTTGATATTATCTCCTTTTTTCTGAATTTATTTTGGTGCTTAATTATTAAAATTAATGTATGTTTTTGTATTAGGAGATGAAAAGTGAAGATTGCATCAAATTGAGACTCTACTGATGATGATCACAAATTTTGGATGAGGTAAAGAGATTATTGTAATAGATAAGGCTCATCACTTGAAGAGTTGGGGTTTAACTAGGAAATTTCCTTCTATCCTTCATGTAGTAATTTCAACTTGAATTTAGATGGACATCTTTGAAAGTTATAATTAGATTAGGATTAGATTAGAAAACCTCATAAAAGGGACGTCTCTCACAACAGAAATAAGTTCTCTCTTCTTACATTTTTAGCAATTCTTTATCTTTCTTCTATTTTTGTTATTGGAGTAAAAGCCATGTGTGGCAATTCTTTATCTTTCTGATTCGAGGGGATTCGATATTCTAATTGTAACCTTGTGATGTTTTGTGTTCTTAACTTATATTCATGTTTTAATTCAAGTATTTCTTGTTATGAGTTCTCTTATTTCATGATTGATTAATATTGATTATTCTATTGTTGTCCATGAATTCAATAATATGTAATTGTCATGAAAGATTGGTAAAGTAACAAATAAGTTATATATGAAATTACATATTTAACTTATGATAAACAAGAAAACTAAGTTAAAAAATTACAACTATCTCAGTTATTTAATTTAGGGTGTTAAATAATTACAACTATCTTGATTATTTAATTTAGGGTTAGTCTTTTCACTAATCTTATTGCTACCATTTATTTTATGTGGAATGCTATCATACCCAATCAATGGATGGTAAGTTTTGGTTTTGATGTTGTATTTGTTCTAATTAAGTTAGGAAAATTTGAGACTTATTATGACTACCCTAATATGTTTTGGATTAACTAATTGAATTGTAAAATTATTCTTTTTAAACCAATCATCAATGTTACAATTAGTTGAGATCTTGCTTTTGAGTCAGAGTTTGGTAATCTTGACTTTCTCATTTTTAAATTTAGTTTATTTAATTTTTTTTCGTATTAATTTTAGTTAAGTAGTTATTTAATCAGCGCC
>JAOSBN010000008.1:43111580-43125968 GCA_027563595.1 Erythroxylum suave
TCATCATCTAGGAGTAAACAAATGCAATAGCAGCTATGAAAATGCAGCCAATTTATAATATAAACTAGGCTCAATCAATATGATTCTGCTAGCAATTTAAACACAGAGTCTCTACTAACAGTGAAAATAAGACCATATTCATTCTCAGGAATGTTTAAATAATCCATAATCCTAGTTTTTATATCGTGTTCTATAGTACCTTTACATTAATATTTCTTTCTCAATGCACAATGGCTTGTCACCAAAAATAAGTAGAGGAAAGGAAAAATATGTGAAGTTCGAAAAAAAAACTTTGAAAATAGCAAATTTGAAAAACTATCAACTTAGCTTTCTCTTCAAATTAGTACTCTCTTATTTTCTATGCTTCAATTTTAATAAATATTTTTATGTATTTAAGAAATTGTCAACATTTTTTTTATTAAATTATGTAGTCTTTAGTGTTATTAAAGAGTTGAAACACTTATAACTATATAGATTGAAATATGAATGAGTTTTTATGCCTAGTGCTTGGTTGGTTTGTTGTACTTATGAAAACTTAAATCTAATGGTTTCATGGTTAGTTTGTCAGATGAATGAACATATTCCTTCAGTTGAGAGTTTTAATCTGGTACCAGAGGTAGAAGTGGAAACTTCTATTCTGACACCAAGTGACGATAGAAGTTCAATTAGAAGTCAAGTCAGTCAACATAAAAGTGATGTTTGGAATCACTTTAAGAAGACTGCATCGATCGGTGGAACCAAAAAAGCATAATGCAATTATTGTCATAAGTTGTACTCAACTGGTTCGAAAGGTGGAACTTCTCATTGAAGAGACATACGTAATCATGTACCAGAAGGAAGATGGTTTATAGATGTCAAACTTTTTTGACCCCTAACCTTATGAAAGGAAAGAATGAAATCACCATAACAACTTTTGACAATAATAGATTAAGAATTTTAATGTCTAATATGGTTGTTAGAGATGAACTACCATTGGCTATGGTTGAAAGTAAGAGATTCAAGATATTTCTCAATTCACTCTAACCGAATTTCAAAGTTCCAAGTTGGAATACATTGAGAAGTGATATTTTCAAAATTTATGAGCAGAAAAAGAGAGAAACATTAAGAGTATTGTCGAGTGTTCAAGGATGAATTGCAATAAAAATGGACATGTGGACAGCCGATAACCAATGGGTTACATGGTGGTGTCAGTACATTATATTGATAATGATTGGAAGTTATACAATAGATTTTTAAGGTAATTTACTGGAGGTAAGTTATTTCATATGTGTTGTTTTGCGCATATTCTTAAGTTGATTGTGAAGGTTGAGTTGGAAACAATAAAGGAAGCAATAGTGTGTATTCGGAGTAGTGTTTATATTAAATTGCAGCTCCTAAAAGAGTTGAAACTTTTGAAGATGTTGTAAAAATCTTATGCATTCCCTGCACAAAGAAGTTGGTTTTGGATTGTCCTACTAAGTGGAACTCAACCTTTAAGATTTTGTAGTCGGAAATCCCATATGCTCAGCTATTTACTAGATTAGCTGAAAGGGATCCTCAGTATACCTACGTATCATCAGAGGACCAATAGGACTTAGTTAAAAAACTTTGTACGAAGTTGACATTATTCAATAGTTGGACTGAATTTTTTTCAGGCCAACTTCACACTGTATCTTTAGCATTATGTTCAACAGAAAGCATGTTTTAGGATTGTCGATATTTGACTCCAATAAAGTGATTTGGATGATGACGGAGCGGATGACTGAGAAGTTTAACTCTTATTGGTCTAAGGTTAGAGATATTGTTGCAGTATTATATATGTTAGACTCGAGATACAAGATGGATGAGGTTGAATATATTTATAATGTGTTGTACAGTGGTGAAGCTCAAGAACATCTACATACCATAAAACAATTATAGTATCAATTCTTTCGTGATTATGAAACCAGAATGCAACAAACTGATGAACGGGATGCAGACAGTTCAACTCAGACTTTAGTTTTAAGTTCAACCTTTTCTTCCAATCTATTATTGACAGATTCTCTTTCAAATTTTTTAAAAGAGAAAAGGGCTAGGATATCTTATCATATGATGGAGTTAGATAGATATTTCAAAGGAGTGTGTTCCTAAAACTAAAGGTGAGTCGTTCGATATATTATTATGGTGGAAGACATCTGAACATAATTATTCGATCATGCAAGTCGTTGCACAGGACTTGTTAGCAATTCCATCATCGACTATTGCTTCAGAGTCTGCATTTATTAGTGGCTGGGTCATTACTCCTCATCGTGGTCGACTTCATTATCACACTATGGAAGCTCTTATGTGTACTCAAAGTTGGTTAAATAACGAAGATATTGATGGTAAATTCTTTTCTTTTATAATACATTTATTTTATTTACCTTTATATTATCTTATTTAATATTGTGTTTTTTATTTTCCTACAGCCACATGTATTAATGCAGAGGGGATTAGTGAAATTAATCAACCAATGAAAGGTTATTTTGATCAAATATATGAAGATGGAGGTATTTTTAATTTTGTCTTTATATAATATTACACTATTAAATATTGTTTTTATTTTAATATTGTATCACTAGCTATGATGTTTGTGCATACAAATGATGGGGTCCAAATTGTTCATGACCTTACCAACAAGTACAATTAATCAATTAGAATAAGATGATGCTGTTTCAGTCTCCAGTCTACTTTCTAATCTATCCAATGACTAATTTTGTATTGCATCTTTTTTTTTGCAAAATGATTTAGATAATCATTCATGTAAAAAAAAATCTATGAAACATGAATTTGATTTTATTAATTCTCTCTTATAATGATTGATAAATAATTTAAGTAAATTGTAATTAATGCAATTGAAAATTTTAACTATAACTATTAACTTATTAACTTACTAACTTTTCATACAAATTTCTAATTAATTGAATTAAAATTTCTAATTAATCATATCATTACATACATCTCAATAACTTTATTATATCTAATTAATTAATTATATGTTGTTATAATTTAAAGTTGTCACATAATATCTATTAAAAAGAAAAAAAGGTCAAAATTTTATAAATTTCATGAAACATGAATAATGAATTTGGTTTTATCAATTCTCTTTCATAATAATTAATAGATAATTTAAGTAAATTAAAAATTTGTAATTAATGTAATTGAAAATTTTAACTATAACTATTAACTTAATAACTTTTCATACAAAATTCTAATTAATTGAATTAAATTTCCTATTTAATCATATCATTACATAAATCTCAATAACTTTATTATTATTATTATTATTATATAATTAATTAATTATATGTTGTTATAATTTAAAGTTGACTCATAATATATATATATATATATATATAGAAAAAAGGTGAAAATTTTATAAATTTTATGAAATATGAAATGCTTATAACACTCGAAGGACAAGAAGGATTTAAAGTAACACTGCTATCTAATACCAAGGTTTCGATTAAGGATTTAAGGAATTATTCTTAACAAGCTTTTAATTAGAGTAACTTAGGTAGGAATGAATCTTCTAATATTAGAATTTACATAGTTGAAAAAGAATTATGAATGTAATTTATATAAATTTAGATTAATTAGAATAGAATGATTTTAGAAACAAAGTAAAAGAATTATTTTTGACTTAATGAAATAAATAATTTATAAAAACAAATCAAAAGAATTTACAAAATGTATTCTACTTTTAATAAAATAATAGTTATTTTCAATATAATAAACTGTACTTATTTGTTTTTATAACTGAATTACTTATATATTATTTTGAAATTGATACATTATGATTAATAAAGTGATTAATTCATTTTAAGATTAATATAAATACGTATATGCATAATGTATATATTGTCTAAATATGAAAAATAAAATAAGAAGTTTAAATTGACTTGTTTACAGAGAATAATTATGGCAACATTATCATTGCTATATATTTTTAATAAATATAAATTGGTTCGTATTTATATCTTTTATTTTATATAAATATTTTTGTATGATTTATGGGTAATTTTGTCTTACATTTTACTATAAATGATTATATTATAATTTGTAATTTACGAATTTTAAAAAATACAACTACAATTTTTTAAATTTTCCTTAAGATAAAAAAAAATGTTAAATGCCCGGGCCAACTCAGGCTCGACAGGGGACTTGTGGCCTGGTGGGCTGGGCGGGTTGGACTACGGGCCAGTTGGCCTCAGCTCGCCCACAAGCCATGGGTCATTTTGGTCCTTATAGGCTGGGCCATGGGCTAGGCCATAGGCTAGGCCCGTCCACAATTTTTTAATGCCAAGCCCAACCCGACCCGTTGACATGCCTAACTTTGACTCATATGTGGTTTTAGACACAATTCAAAAGAAAAAGAGCTAAAGTGAGTTAAAAGCACTATATTTGAGTCGTTTTCTGAAGATTCACAATCCTTTATCTCCATAGAACAAGAAGAAGAAGGATTAGAGAAAAAGGAGACGAGACAATGCATGAAGATGAAGAGAAAATTCATGAGAATGCAAGGCACAACCACGACATAAAGTGTCATGGGCATGAATAATGGTGTGCAACCATAACACAATATATCATAGTTGAGATTCACCTTGCATGAGCGTGACCTATGACTTATAGTCATGCCCATGGCTCAATATGTCATAGTCGTGACTCTCACACGTAAGTTGCCCGAAACTCCAGTTTTTAATATAAATAGAAATGTGATGGCAGAGTGAGGGTTTAATGAATGTTTTGGAGTGTTTTCAGGGCTGAAGCTTTGGGAGCCTTCAGGAGAGAAGAGATTATGATGAAGCTCTCATATATGGAGACACCTATGAAAGGGTAGTTTCTCGGTGCCTGTTCAACGGGGATATCGACCGTGACGACCCAGTTAAGCACTCTTTTCTTATATTTGATATTTCTTTCTCTCCTATGGATTGATTGTTTTATCCTATGTCTATTGTTTGGATCTTGTATAAGAATGATTGAATTCTCCATTTGATTGTTTTTATGTAAAAACCCATTGTTAGAATCAAATACGATACATAATCATTGTTTCTCCAATTCGTTTATAATGACAAATGTTTGTGATCATTAGGGATAACATAACCTAGGTTAAACAATTCGAGTTTATGTGATTATTACTTAGAATGGTCTATTTTTCTCACTCGTAAGATGGCTTTATGATTAAACTTAGTGAGCATTTCCTAGGTTATTTGATAGCTAAGGTTAATTAACGAGCTCTTCTTAGGACCTGCGGAAAAAATGGGATTAATAAAGCTTGTTGTCAATCTACACCAATAGTTCAAATAGAGATATGAAGACAACAATTCAAAGAAATATGTTTAATTGATTGTAGCTAAGATTGAACCAAAGAACCAGGTCCCTAACAAATTCACCACTTTCATCATTTTTGTATGTTTTCTTTAATTTGTTTTTATTAGTTTAGCTTCACTTTATTTTCTTGTTTGATAAACCAACCAACCCCCGATAACCTAAACACCGTTTAATTTCATTTTAAAATCTTTACACACACTATTTGTGGGATCGACCTGGACTTACCACTACTATAGAAGTAGTCTAGTTTATTTTGACTAATCTTATGATGCACTGTCAATTTATGATAAATTAGTTTCAAAAATAGTTAGAAGGAAACTAAAGAAAATGATCAAGCTATGTAATAATATGTGATTTATGTTTATATTTTATTGTGTTAATACATCAATCATAATATTGAATTTAAAGTGATCTTCCCATTTGGGAAATCAAATAAAAAGGTTTTGTTCTTATTCCACTATATGCCAAAACAAATATTGTCCTAAATTTTACCAACAGCAATAATAACCATTTATATATACAAGAATAAGAAATAAAAAAACAATATAATTTATAGTCATTTTGCCTTTCTTTCACTTCTCTCCATTCCTAAATGTTTTTGTGAAAATTCAAATCCATTTAATTTTTCTTTAAATGGGTGAAGTGAAAACTTATCTTACAATCGTCTTCTATCATTTATGAAGAAGAATGCTACAAACTATCTTCTTTTCACTTAGGTGAAGCATAACTTATTTTACAACTATTTTTCATTATGATATGAAGAACGATCCTAAAATGTGTCTTCCTTTTATTTGAATGAAGAGTAGCCTCCTAAAATACAAGAAAATAGAAATCATAACATGATATAAAAAATGATCATGCATAAGAAAATTTCTTACTCTTTGCTTGTAGCACACCACTTCCAGTGAGCACGTATCCATACATCTCGAGGATATTTAGACACGCACCCCGTGAGAGTGGTGTGCCAGAACAGTCAAATAGCACTCATTACAATTTTTTTCCTAACACATCATACGTGTTTTTCTGAAAGTCAATAATCATAAATGGCCCCTTTTATTTCATAACCAATTCCAAACACCAGTATTACAAACAATGTGCATATCTTCAAAATTTCAGTAATCAATTGGGGCTCATTACACAAAAAATACCTCCAGTCAAAATGTGACTTCATTTCTAAAACATACACATTTACAATGTTCAATACTTGTGAATACACAATTTAATACAAAATATTGAAATACAAATTCAGATGCGATGATCCCGACATCTTTCTCTTACTTGAATGCAGTGGCTATAGTCCCGTTTGCCTAACGGGGCAATTCTTCTGAGCCTGAAAAATATTGCAAAATTTGGGTGAGTTTTGGAAACTCAATGAGTGACCATCCTCGATGGCTCACTCAATCACATAAACATATATTTCATAATCATATGGTTCACCTCATAACTTTAATTTATCATGTTGAATAATATACACTTGATCAGTCATTTCACATTTTACATTCAACATATATCACATTCAGAAATTATTCAAGCCATTATAATCATTCATATCAAGCCTATGCAGTGCACATAAGACTCACTTTCAATTTGTTATTTTCGTTGTGACCGAGTGCCTTTTTATCTAGCCCATATCTTTTAGTGGATACCGGGTACATTCACAACTGAGCCTGAGGCTTTTATCACAGTTTGAGCTTTAAGCTCTTTTTCACATTCTAAGCTTTAAGCTATTTTTCAGTGGCTACTCCGGTCACAACTTCCTTTATGTTTCGTGCATTCATCTAATGGAATGCATCAGTCACATATGATCAATCAGTCACTTTATTTCACTTTGCACATGTCCTCGGACCTTGGTCTGGCATTCAACATTTAAGTTGAGAATACACTTATTTCTTCTCATTCACATATAAGTAGCACTTCAATATCACATTTATGCATCAAGTCTCAGAACTTCATTGTTCGGCATCAATATAAGCAAATCACATTCATATCAATTATATTCACTTTTCATAATAATCATAACCATAGTCATTCAATACAGAAATTGAAATCAGAACAAATAATGAAATGAAAACATCTAGGTCGACTCACAGTATGCTCCAGATTAGCAATTTCTTCTAAGATCTGGAAACATTTGAATGTGGACATTCATCCCTCACATCAATATTATGCAATACACACATTGTACACATATTAATAATTGCACAATTATAAGTATTCCTTCATGCACAGATGTGTATATGGAATGTGTACAATGCACGCTCAATGACAATCCTGGGTATCTTTCCATTATTCTCATCACATTGTCAACCATATATCAAAACTCACTTAAGTAACATTTGTAATTAGGGTTTATATCTCAATAAAACCGCTAGAATCAAATTTCATAACTCAATTTTTCATTTCAGATTTTTCCGAAAACATACTTTCCGGTCTACTGTGCTTGATCATTCAGACAATGCAAATAAAGTAATTTCGCAATAATTTCCACTAGAAAATTGTTTTCCTATCTCATAAGTTTCTAATGACACCAACATCATTCAATTTGGTTTAGTATTCCAAAAGTTATACTCCAAATAATTCAAATTGTTCTTAAACTAAATCAATATCTTGTACTAAACTTTAATTCGGAAATATGGAATCCTATAGATAGAATTAAAATTTTATTTCTTCAAAAAATTTGTATCCCTATGTCTCTAGTTTACTCCAAATCAAAAATCATACCAATTGGATAACTACAGGTCAAGATATCATCAAAATACTGAAGCATGTTTAATCTGTTTAGGAAAGTTGCCCGCGGTGAACTTTTCCCGAGAGGAAAATTCCTAGTGAAATCTTGCAAGTTGGTTGCGATGAACCAAGGAGTTGGCCATGACAAAATTTTCCTGAGAGGAAAGCCTATAAGTTGGCTGCGGCGAACCAAGGAGTTGGCTGCGGCAAACTTTTCCAGAATGCAGTAAACAGGACTCATCCCACACCATTTTAATGATCATTCTACATCAAAATCATCACTATAACAATTTATGGGTCATTAATCATCATACACACGTAAAAAAGCAAGACAATTATATACATATTTCATCACTCATGACGCATATATAAAAAATGTCATAATCAATCCATCAACCTTAATATACTCATCATTCTAGCTTCATTTAACCATACTGATGATATTTAAAGCATAACTTATTTGATTTAGCTCCAAAATCTTCAAAAATCTCACTAAACCCTAGCTTCACACACAACCCACGGTCATCATCTTGAAGGTTGGAAGGTTTGGGTTTTCTTATGGTAATGAAGAAGTTGACATGGTGGAAATAGCAAGTGAAAGATGAGGGAGCTAGGTTCAATTTTGGTGGAGGTTGTCAGCAAAATGAAATGAAGAAGAAGAATAAGCTTGAAGATAATGGAGAAGTCATGTAGAAGAGAAGAAAGCATGAGTAAAACAAATAAACTCAGTCTTTCAAGTAAGAGCATCTTGAGTTTAAAGGCATGGTTTCATAAGTGACACTTGTCACTTGCCACATGTCCAATTCTTATAGCTTTAAACTAGGTTCTTTCATTAACTAGTCCATTTAATTCTAATTTATAGTCTAATTGTCTCCAAATTTCAATGACATAAAGTCATTAAATCCCAAAATCATATATAAAAATTTTCACTGTCATTTGACATTAATTTCTATTGCTAATTATCAATTGTCTTGCCATTTCACATTTTTCTCAGTCTAAAAATTACCCAAAATTTTAGAAATTTACCTAAAATTCTTCAAAAGTTCTAAATCACTAAATACACTCTCCAAATCAGTTTTCAACATATAAAAACCACAATTCTCAATATAATCACTTTTACAAATCAATTATACCCAGAATTCGTCAATAAATGCATGTACAAATATTTTCATGTGTGCAAAAATTCAAATTCACATTTGTGTATGCTAACAATATGTATAAACATGAGATGCATTTTTCTTAATCTCTTATTGATCTCACTTGTACCGTATTTTAGGGTTTTAACCGTTGGTATGGGAATGGGATGTTACATTGCTCAATCAATTCACTAGGACTCAAGAAAAATGCTTAAAAAGATTTGAAAACTGTCAACAAGCAACTTAAAACTCATAAAGACTTAATCAAGTATCAATAGTTTCTTTTTAAAAAATCAAATAGCTTTTGTATGTATTAAAACCAAAAGATGGATGCATTGAATGCAAGATAGTTATTATAAAAGTTGAATTTTTGTTCATTTAATCAACTTAATGATTATTTAATTGTCATATAATTAACCTGATTATAATATAATGTCCTTTTAAATTTTCAAAAATGTCTAAAAAAAGCTCAAATTCCGTGCATTTAGTTTCCCTAAGTTGAAATTTATTCAACCTAATGAAATTTCACATAATTTTTCAAAACCCAGTTAATGTTCATTAAATCTTTCTCCTCATTAGGCTGACCTAATAATCTTGATTTAGCCATTTCGCATTTCAATATTTTTCGACTTTCTTAAGTTCACACTTTATAGACCCTCAACTTTATACATCCAAATATTTCTTAATTTTAATAGAAAAAGAATTTAATAGATTTTTTCTTTAGAAAATAATCAAAGTTTGATCTAAAATTGATAGTGCATTAAATTCCAATTAAAAATGATCTACAATTTTAAGTCTTTAATGAATTGGTAAAGAGAAACATAAGGGCTATAAAAAGAAATGCATTGCAATTAACATAATTTTATAATTGATTATGCTTGATCTTTTAACTTGACTTATTCTTCACTTGAAATATCTTGAATTCACTTTGTTATTGCTTGATTACTTCAATTAAACATCTCACCTTCATCTTGCTTAATTTTGAAAAATAGACATTTGAGTACAATGAAAATGAAAGAAATGGTAACAAAATATTTTTTTGAAACCATATATATATGTATATATGTATATATGTATGTATGTATGTATCCATATATGTATATATTACTATATAGAAAAAGAAATAAAATCATATGGGGAACGCCTTATCTACAAAAGAGCCTATAATATTTATGAAATATGAAACCTTTTTCATATCCTTCTAAGTACTTTATTATAGTGATCGATTTTTCCTTTCCATCTCACTTTAAGCTCACTAGTTACATGGAAGCTACTATTATTGCTGAAGGACCCATAAGTTGTCAACATGATGAATCTTAGAAAGATTAGAGAATTGAATTTGAATAAACCTATCCTTTCCTCTTGAAACGGCTGATAGGTGAAATATATAAGTGAAACATGGTTTCCTTTTAGTCCACAAGCTTAGTGGCCATCTAATTCTCAACCTTAAGGTCTCTAATAAGTCTAATGTTAGAATGTTGATGCAAGATGATGTACAACTTAGCTTGTTGCTATCGACCTATATTTTAAACTTTTGGTTTAATTATTGCTCTGTAAGTCTGTTGGCTTTAGCCTAGTAAATATAATTCATTTAATTTCCAAAAAATCTTTAAAAACACATTAAAAATGATTTTTAGTTTCAAGTGTATTATTATGAAAACATCAAAGATCTTCCCAAAGAAGTTGTATTTTTTTCAATCCCTCTTTATTTTTTTTCAATCCCTCTTTATTTTCCAAAAGATGTGAAAAGGCATCTAAGAAATAAAATACATTTCAGGTATAACTAAATTATTCCAAAAAAATTACAACTCATTCAACTTATTCCTTAGTAGTATGAAAAAAGTCATAAATGATTTATATTCTCACCTTTGTAGGTTGTAACCTTACAATTCAATCCCACCTTTGATGTTGAGCCACTTCCACTACCATGAGTCATTATTTTGATCTAACTATGAGCAAAAATAAGTTACTGAGCTACACATGTGGGAAGTATAACTTAGAAAATTGATACATACCATACAATAGGTGAGAGTTAATGTATCCTAACTAATTAAAATAAACTTTGTGCTTTAGAGAATGTTAGTGATAGAGGGGTGTACTAATGTGTAGGCCTAAAAATTATGCTTTTAAAATTTTCGAAACTATTTCTTCTGATTTTAAATGAACCATTGTTTAATTGTTTAGAAAGAAATAAAAAGGATATGTATATAAGATGTTGATGATTGGATATTCCTACTTTCTCTCTTCTAATAAAAGATATTAAAAAGGAGGAAATTATTGAGGGACAAAGGGGAAGGGAGAGGAGTAGCATTACCAATCAAGATCATTAAAGACTATAAAATAATCCTAAAGAATTTCTTATTAGTGGACAAGGAAGCAATAAGGGGATCGATAATTTTAAGTGAAAAGAAATTTGTCTCCCAAAATCCTGATGGTTATTTAAGGTTAATCAATTTGAGTCACAAATAAAACTGGGATGACAAGGATAATATGGTATCTGTTTAATAATAAGGCTTTAGGTTAAATGAATGCATAATGAGCATATAAAAGGGACTAGTTTATGGTTTGTAAAACCTAATTCTAGCATATCTACTACCACCACACTTCTTGTAAGTCTTAGAGAAACAATAGGTAGGGAGATGAGATATGTGATTGGCAATGGAGAACAAATAAGCTTCTAGTTTCACAATTGGATAGATCTTGTTCCACTATATCTCTAACCCTCATTTCCTACTTTTTAATATGTTCTCCCTTTTAATGATAGAGTTAAAATAGTGATAAAGAATAGTATGCGGATCAATCCCCTTAAAGGATTAGTCAACCTACTTTCTAGCTTTATTAGCTACTCCCTTAATCTATTTAAAAGTCACATAATCATCAAGCCTAAAGGACCCTCCAACACGTTCATAAATGCCTCTTATGCCTCTTTATTCAAATCCTCTACTTAGGAAGTTAACAAGTATAAGATGGTTTGGTTTAAGGAATATGTTCCTAAATATTCTTTGATTATGTGGATGACCATAAAAAATAGACTTTCGACATTAAACAACATATCATGTAATATTTCTTCCTTTTGTATCCTATTTCAATCTCAACTTGAGACTAGAGATCATCTCCTCTTCTCATGTTCATACTCGTCTAACTTATTGAAGAGCATATTGGATAGATGCAACAAGCAATTCTGTTCTTTATCTCTGGATGATATGCTAGATTGGGCACTCAAATTTAAATTCCTTAGTGCCAATGACTTGATGATATTCAAACTATGCCTAAACTGTGTAATCTGTACGTTATGAAAGGAAAGGAATTGTAGAAGATTCCTAACCATTATGCAAGATCTTTAAACATTCACTGGTTATGTACATCATAAATTAAGGAAATTATTGGGGGTTAAAAATTTGGACACAACTAGTAGGGTTAACTAGAACCTTAATTAACAATAGGGAGGCCACACTTATAAACAAAAATTCCGATTTGAAATGACTCATGGTAATGAATCCAAGAATTACAACCACAATTCTTCTATAGATGAGTGTATGATCCCTAAAGAAGTATATACACATACACTCAATTAATGCAAAATCACTATGATATTAAGCTTAAAACATATACCTGGTTTAATGTCTCTTTGATGAGAAGGATACAGAGTGATAAGAAGGAGGTTTACAAACTAGCAGTATAGAGAGAGATGAGACAAGTTACCTTGATTTGCCGCTTTAAGTTCCTAACAACGCTTGATCAAACTTAAATTAAAGAGTTTAGGATAAACAAGTAATGAATGCAACATCAAAGGAAGCAAGCATCATTGTATTAATGTAAGAACTTATGATAATAAAAGCTAGAGGAATCAATCTCTATCAATTTAAGAAGCACAAAGGAGAGACTAGAAAAGGCATTTGATAAGGACACGCATCGCTACAAGAAAACGGTCATTTAGTGATGGAAAATACCGACAGAAAAGATATATATTTTGTCGGTATTAAATATTACCGACGGAATATACAGATAGACGAAAACGTTGTAGATTTGGGCGTAGCTAACCTTACCGACGGTATAGAAATTTTCGTCAGTAACTTCAACGAAAATGTGCCGACCGTCACATTTTTTCTGTCTGTAAATTACCGACGGTCTATAATTTTCCAACACTAAATTTACCGACAGTAAGTTCCTAAACTGTATGTAAATTTAACATAGGAATGTTTTTGATATCGTCGGTAACTTTACAGACGGTAACGTTATTTCTGTCCGTAAATAAGCCTAATGATTACCGACGGAATTTATTGTCCATCAGTATTGTATAGGTAGTTATAGACAGAAATTATAGATGTTTCTGTCGGTAAAATATTTGATTAAATTTTTTTAAAATATATATTTTCATTATATTTAAATTATAACTGTCAGAAAATTTTAATAGAAATAATAATTAAATATTTATAATATATATTTAATTTGATAGAAATAATTAAATAGAAATTTTGATTAATGATTAAAAATTAAAATATCTTAATTGATAATAAAAACGTTACATTGTAAATAATAATATATGTAAAACAAACTAAATGACCAATACTAAACTATTGATCGGGAGTTGGTGGATCGTCTGGTTGGTGCGGTGACTTGCTACCTGTGCCCTTTAATTCATCAATCTCCCAGCAGAGCTGAGCGTACAGGTCCAACGACTGTTGTTGCGCTGCTATCGTCTGCTGCAGCTGAGTGAACAACGTCTGCATTGTGCTCTCAAATGCCTCCACTTTACTGTTATTGGATTGCCTAGCAGTTGCTGCTATACTAAACGTGGATGATTGCGAATAACAAGTGTTCTCAAATGATCCTAGTCCGAATATCCGCCCACGACCATCCCTACCACCAACTGCTTCCAAGTAAGTGTCAGCCTCATTAACATTTTCAGATTACTGAGACCACCGCTCAATAGTTTGTTGTATTTGGTCTTATTAGAAAGCAATGATTATATATTAGTAAGTGATAATTATGAAGCATATTATTAATATTAAATCATAAATTTTACTTACATTTATTTCTCTACAATGTTCGTTGACGAATGTCACCCCGTCATGCTTCTTAGTATAATTGTGTAGAAACAGTTGACGGGGTGTAGGTGCCATGCCCAAAGACTTTTCCTGCATAGGAATAAAATGTTAATTATAACTAAAATAGATTTTATAAAGCAAATTCAATT
>JAOSBN010000008.1:43144612-43160797 GCA_027563595.1 Erythroxylum suave
AACAAAAAATAAAAACTCAAATCAAAATTTTTTAAACAGAAAATTAAAAATAAAAATAAAACAAAACATGATCTAAAATTTTCTTTTGATTAAAAATAAGCTAAAGGTTATTAATTAATTCTTTAAATCCAACATAAAAATATCTTGTTAATGAAAATATTAAAAAACTTGAATTTAAAGAATTAAATATACTAAAGGTGCTCCTAATATAAAGTAAAGTATAATATAAAAAGTATCTTGTTATTAAAAATATATATAAAAACTTGAATTTGATATTGTAAGCTTTGACGCAAAACTGGAAAAGTGAACAAGGGATTCGGGAAAGTAAAGGCAAAGCAAAAGTCAACACTGTAAAGTAGAAAGCAAAGCATCAGAAACAATGTAAAAGTTGAAACTTGAAACCTTGCCTAGCCAATAAGGATAAAGAAAACGTCATTCCAAGTTTCTCACTTTGCATTTTTTCTATGCGTCGTTCCTAAGTGAAAAACAGAGTAAGGGACTTCAACGCAACGAACCAGAAAGTTCTAGCAGAAACTTACCCAAGACTTCCACCAGAGAAGGATGACAATAAAAATAAAAAGTCACTGAAGTCCAAAAGAGGGGATCTGCAAATTCTCAAGACAAGCTTAGGAAAAATGAAATTAAGAGAGATAGAGAGAGAGAGACGTGAGAGAAAGAGACAAAAAATAAAAAGAAATATGTTAAATATTTTTTCGAAGATGAAGAGTGAGTGTGGCGTTTTGTCTTCTTAATCACTGTAAAAGTTTTGATTTTTAAAGGATAACTCTTCATTTTAAATGAACCGGTCGGTTTTTTCTTTTACCGGTTCAGCGGTTTTTACCGGTCCGACCGCACAATAAACGGGTCAATCACTCACAAAAAATAAGGATTAAACTGGACCGTTTCATGCTCCGGTTCACCGGTTCACCGGTCCGACCGGCCGGTTCGGTCCGGTTTTCAAAGCACTGCATTATAATGATATTTTTTAGCTTTTACTATTAGTAATACAATTCCTTTTTTTATTTTATAAAAAAACTATAATATAACCACATGTATCTAACCTAAAGTATTACACGGTTAAAGTTACACATATGAGTTAATTGGCCAAAAGATGATTAAAATTGAATTAAACATTAAAAGGAAAAAGGTCTGGAATAATTATTGAATACAAAGCATATGACAAAGCAAAGAACTAAACCAGAGAAATAAATCAAATCAGATAGGAAAACATATGCAAACTAGTAATAGACACATCTTACTAGTTTGCAAAGTATGAACAAGACTAAATTCAAGCATCAGGACTCGTAAATAAACTAGCTAGAAACTTCAAATATCAACATTTTCATATTTTTCAGCTTCTTGTTTTATCATTTTACTTAACTTCTCCTCAAATGTTTTTGTCATTAGATCCCAAGAATCAAATTTATCACTCTCTAGCAGAATATTCGAGTGTTTTGTTAAGAAGTTTTAAAGATTCTTTTACTCTTTTCCTCCATATATCATTACTTATTTTAAAAGTTGAAATATATATATATATATATATATATATATACCTCTCAGGCTTTATGCCCATTCCAAAACTTCATCCTAATTATATATATTTATACATTTATTTGTGAGCGTCTAACATAAAAGCTTGCACAAGATTTAAATTTTATTATATAAACTCAAGGAATACACATTACGGTTTCATTGACTTTCTTACATAAAGAGCAGTAAATGTTGATGATAGATACATAATATTTAAGCTTGTTCTTAATTTTTATTCTTCCTTTAAGAACAAGGCAAAGGACAAAACCAATTTTGGTAAACTTTTGGATTCTCAAACCAATATAGACTAGCCATTTGATCGAATCTTCTAACTTTGAATTAGGATAATAATCCGGTAAATTCTTGATTATTGCTGCAAAATCTGTAGAGAGGTGTGTTGGCTAATAGCAGGTGTTCAGTTCCATAATTGCTATTAGTTTGGTGCTTTCAAGAATAATTGCTTTTAAGAAGTTGAACTGTGATAACGTGTGTAAAGGCCCAAGTTGGTTTCAATTATCAAATTAAGTTTTTTAACCATTATCAATCCTGAATTGAAAGAACTTCTATACTTGCTCCCTCATCTTCAATATTTGCTTAAGTGTCCATAATATGCTTTCTTTGGCTTTGATCTGCTAGAAATTCTCCCTTTAGAAAGTTTGAGTGGATCTATTTCACCATTAGATATTTCTTATCTATATAGAGCTTCCTATTGTTTTGCTTGTTTCCCAATCTAGAGGAATTTTTTGAGTACTTCCTATATTGCTTTTATGATGTTAATAGGCAATGACAATATTGAGTTCTAATATGCTTGAAGATTGCTTAGGATTGAATTTATTAGCTAAATTCTCCCCCATAAAATGGAATTAACTATTCCAATGCTAATCCTCTTTTAAAAGAATTAACAAGGGCTTGACAATCTCTAATTGTTAGTCTTATGGTTGTGATCGGAATATATAAATGCTTAATAGGGAATTGAGCACTTTTGAGACCTGTTTTTGGGTTAAGGTAAGTATTGATATTTGGAGTTCCAATTGAGAGATAAAAGCTACTCTTATGTGTGTCGATTGTGAACTACGAACATTTTTGAACTCCTTTATGGAATTTCAAAATACTTGAATTGAAACCTTATTAGCTCCACACACAAGCAGTAAGTCATTTGCAAATGAGAGCATACAAATTTTAGGTTTATCATATTTATAACAATATTTGAATCATCTTTCTCTTCCAACTTTCCATACTATCATTTGGGCTGATGTCTCTATTCAAAGGATGAATGTATAAAGTATAAAAGGTCACCTAATCTTAAACTTTTGACTCCCTTGCACAAACCATTAGACTCCTTATTACTGAGAATATTGTAAGAAGTTGTCAAGATATATTATTACCTATTTAAGTTAGGAATCCAAAAAGTTGTAAAGAGAGATTAGGTAAAATTACAACTTATAAAATCAAACGTGAAAGTCTACTTTCAAATTAAAACTTTTGATTCCTTTACTTATGTTGGTTTTTAAATATTTCCTTAGCAATTAGGATATTGTTAACTATATTCTTCCATAGATGAAAACCCCTTTGTATGGATTAACCAAGTCTTAATGCAAGCAAACTAGAAATAACTATATAAATGACATTATAAAAGATTATAGGTTTGTAATCAATAAAAGATGAGTAATTTGGAACTTTAGAGAGATTCAATTGTGAGTTCTATTGAGCTTGCCAAGCATTTTTACTAATTGAAAAGAATTCTTAAACTATTCTTGTGAAAGTTTGATTATGTATAATAGTTCATAAAGTTGGCGAAAAATTTTATTTGTGAAGGATAAGATGAGGAACCAGTTTAGATTTAGGATTGGCAATGGTATATCTACTCTTTTATGGCAGGACCCCTGGCACCTGCGAGGCATCTTGCAGACCTTTTCTTCACCAAGGGAGATAAATGGTTCGGAACTTCCAATGACAGCATGAGTTTCAATAGTTATCAATCATGATGAGTGGAGTTGGCACGCAGTTTCCTTAGAGCTATTCAGGAACCTTGAAGTACCTAGTTATCATCCAAATAGTTCCTGCCCTGATAGTCTGGAATAGCTAGCTGGTTTCACAAGACAGTACACAACTGCTTCTGCCTATAACTTTTTGCGACCTCCTATCCAGAAAGTTCCCTGGTATAAGCTAGTGTGGGATAACGGTAGTAGACCTAGGTGCTCCTTATTCTTTGGCTTGCCTTCCTTCAAAAACTATAAACCCACGACAAACTTCCCTACCTCAATACTCCTAACCATTGCTCATTGTGCCTCTTGGCTAATGAAACCATAGACCACTTGTTTTTTGCATGCTCCTTTTCTAAATCAGTATGGGACCAAAGCCTCACTCATTTCCACTTACATAGCCCTAGTCAGCCTTCCCTCACGTCCCTTCTCACTTGGTTTCAACGAGCCTCCAAAACCCGCCCTTTATCCCTTTTTCCAATCCTGCTTTCAACTGCTATTTACCATATTTGGTCTGAAAGGAATGCTAGAGTCTTTAAAGATAAAGCCAAGGATATTGGGAGTGTGTATCTCGGCGTAATCTCCCAAGTTAAGGAACATCAAGTCCAAACACTAAGAGGAGATACTTAAGTGAGTGCCTATTTTACTACTAATCTTTCTTTGCAGGCTGTCAACACAAGGAATGCAATATGTTCGTTCATGTGTGCATACAGTCGGTAGCGACAAGGGGTTGAGTTGGGCTCTTCCTTCTTGCCACCTTTCTGTATGTCGCTAGGACAAGTTGATTTCTTCAAGCAATCCATTTAATACTCGATGCTGGTATTGACAAATATTAAGCATTGCATTGACTGTTTACTTTTCTTTTAATTTGTTGTTCTTACAATATCTAGAAATTTTTTTATTGTGGGTCAAGATGTACATTTATCTCAGGTCCTTTTAGATGGAAGATATGTCTAGGATGGTTGTTGTGGCTGTATTGGTATGTAGGGTACAATTAGTATCCAGTGTTCTTAGTTACACCTAATACTTTTGGCCTAGATAGAGATTTGCATCCTTGGTAATCTCCTGAATTGTACATAACTCTTATTTCTTACTTTATAAAATACTCTGATTTACCAAAAAAAAAAGTTTGACTACGTAAACTCTAGGTTTTTTGTTATGATTTTTTATTATTGTATCATAATTTTATTAATATTTATTTAAATATTAATATTAATATAATTATATTTTATTAGCAATTATAATGAAACATTAAATGAAATTTTGAGATAAATAAACTTATTAATTAATTAATTTAATATCTTATGCAATACCTATTGAAGATGAGCCTTGGAGTAAATGGTAAAGTTGTTTCTTTATGACCATAAGGTCACAAGTTTAAGTAATGAAAATAACTTCTTTGTAAAAAGACAAAGAAAAGGCTGCATACATTATGGTGTCTTCCAAACTCCTACAAAGCGGGAGCCTTGTCCATTTAGTACATTGACTTCATCTTATGTAATACTTATTAATAAAAATTAATGATAAATTTATTTTAATTTTCTTAAAGTTGAATAATTAAATAATTAAAGAAACTTCTATTTATCAACATAGGTAAGTTTTTATTTTTTTAGAAAATGATTTTGTTATTTGAAAATTAATTAAAGAAAATATTTATTAAATAAAATTTGAACTTTGAATTAATTTTTTATTAAGGTAATTTCATTTTTAAAACGTTTAAAAATAAATTATAATATTTATTTTAATAATTAAATTGTAATTTTTATTAATTTTTTTGTTAATTAATAATATGTATTTTAAATTTATTTATTTAACTAAAATTTAAACTAAAATTTAAGCATTTTTATGATTTTATAAATTATAAAAATTAAACTAAATTTCATTAAATTTAAATGGAACAAAAAAAAGAATATATTTAAAAATCTTATTTTCCAATAATTTTAAAATCAATAAAGTATTAAAATCATAACCTTCTATCCCTACCATTTCTTACACTTAAAAAAAATAATTAGTTTGATATCGTAAGTGAAAGTTATTTCATGATATTGGTCAACACTAAATCTTAGTGAGGGGGATAGAAACACACTATGGCCGTCGTTGTCATTAAGTGAAATGGATGTTTTATTTATTTTTGGGTTAATCACAACAAAAAACTCAAAATGTCTTTAAAATTTTAATTATAGCCTTAACCTTAAAAAGTAGCAATAAAATTAATAAAACGACATTGTTTCTTGATGATAGTAAAAAGATGTCGTTTAAACAACACTGAAACACAAGACTTCCTTCTCATCATTCTCACTCAATCTGTAATCTAAAATCCCTATTTTTTGTCTCACTCACACACGAAATCACTCTCACCCTATCGCTTTCAATTTGACCTATCTTAAGTCTGCTTTCACTCACATTCACCCCATCGTCCTCAGCACTTCTCCCATCACCTAAAAGTCATTTTGGCTCGCTCTCAATCCTTCTCTCATTGCAACGCCGAAATCATGTTTTGGCCTTCTCGACAGTTAGCCACGTGAAGGTTAGGTTTTTATTTCTTACTCAAGATTTCATTGTCTTCTTTTCTGATAATGTTTGATGTTCTGCTAGAAGGTGTAAATGATGTAGCTATTTCTGTTTTGATTATGTCTCCTATTCTTTAATCTTTATGCAAGCTACTTTATTCATAATGCAAAAGGTTGCTATCCAGCCTCATTTTAGAATGCTTTGGTCTATACTTGTGTAGTTTCCTTAGTCTAATTTGAAAGTGGTGTTTTCTTTCTAGCTAACAGACTACTTAGGTGAGCTTTCTTATAGAAAATTTTAACATAAATAAAACCTGTGTGTTTTATTATCAAGATGAGACTATGGACATTACTCATTTATGTCTTACATTACTTTACTTTTGGTTCTCTCTTTGTCATTGTCTTTAATGTTACGGTTATTTAAAGATGAATACGCAATCAATCTTGAGATTTAAAGATGAATAAATGAAGAACTTGATCAACTTCCTATGAATATCACAAAATGGAGGTGTTTATTGGATGTAAAGTGAATGCATTAACATTGTGTATATTATATGTATTTGTAACAGTAAAAAACTTAACTTGAAAGAAGCAAATGAGCATAGGTCCAATAAGCATAGTTCAGAACATCCAAAAGCAATTATTCGTATGAAGAAGAAGAATATTCAAGCAAAGAACTTGTATAGATTGCATTATTTAATTGAAGGCAAAATGTAAATGTTTAACATCATTGTTTATTTTTTATGTAATTTTTAGTACTTCTACCATGGAAGAGAAGGACCTGGCATTGTCTTGCATATATATAGTTCTCAAATTTATGTCTGCAACTTTTGATGAGAAAAATTGTATATTAAGAAGAAAAGTTGCATAATCTAACTATAATGCAAATTAAACAACACATGTTAATACTTTATATTAATATGATTATATTGATTAGAAGATATGGAGTAAAAATGGTAATGTTACGTATAATTTACTTTTCTATGGTAATTTTAATTTTCCCAATTTGAGATTTGTTAATTGTCACTTCTTTTTTTGCTTAGAATATTTATCATTTTGTATTTAGTCACATTTTCCCTTTACAGATATTGCTAAACTTTGAATTTCATCATAGTAGAGTGTTTAAAAGGCAAGAAAATAAATATGATGGGAGTAAGATTAAAAGAAAAAAGGTTAAGGGTATTGATGAACTAAGCACGTTAGTTCTAAAAGGGATTTCTGAAGATAAGGACATAGAGTGATCTCTATGTTATACAAATTTCCACATGAATCCATTACAAGCTTGATGGAGTTAAGCTTAAAGCATGATAATAAGGAAATGTTGGGTATCCTCCAAAAAATGGAACAATTGAATTGTCAAAATGTTGATATCTACTATGATCATGGCTATAAGAATCATGCAACTGATGGTGAGGAGTTGGAATCTGATGATGAATTAGAGAAAGATGAGGACTTCACTATTATGTAATATAGTGATTCTGGAGATGATTTAGTCGATGAGGAGTTCTTTGGAATTAATGTTGAAGAATGTGTTTTTGCTAGAAAAAATGAGAAAAGGTGTGGGAAGAATTTGCAAGGCGGGTTTTAATTTGACAATGTTGTCGATGGTGTTGGTGGTAGTGGAAAGGATTTCAATAAACTTAGTGATCATTCGAAAGATATTAGAAGAAAAAAAGCAAGTTCACATTAAATAGTTATTATGATGATAGTGATGATGAAATTCAATCACTAGTTCCTAGCGATGATGAAGCATCGATACCAAAGAACAAAATACATTAGTTTTAATACAAAAGTTGAAATGAAAAATTTTAAGTTTGAAATTGAAATGAAGTTCAAGGATGAGAAGCAGCTGAGGGAAGCTATAAAGAAGTATGCAATTAAAAATAGGTATAATGTTTCAATGAAAAGATTGACCATGTCGTTCGATCGTTAAAATTCCCTCAAATGTCGCAAGCACACAGGTCACGATTGTAGTATAAGAGGTGTCGATCCTATGAGGAAGGTGACTAATCTAATCCTAAAATCTAAGGCTAACAATATATAAAAGTCAAAATAAACAATGCAATGGAAAGTAATCATGAGAATTGAATTCAACCACTTAAGTCAAAAATTAAACAAAAAGGAATTAATAATTGAGCAATATGTAATTAAAATAGAAATCAATCTAAGGAGTTTACCAAGTTATGAGAAAGGGGATTTTACTTAACATTAATGCTAACCTAACTGATTATGTGTCAATGGAGTGTCAGTTATAGACTGTCCTAGGGCTGATTACTCTCTCAAGTTATAACCATTAAACCCTAAATTATAAACCCTAATCAGATAATGGAACTTGCAATCTCTCAATTCACAAATTACTTAAAACCTAATTAGATCTGAAGCACTTTAATAAACTATTGGAACATCACATAGGATCTCTCTCCATATAATTACAAATATGATTTATCACAGTGTTTAGTAAAATGCCTAGCTCTCATTAATCTGATTTAATCATATTTCATTCACTTCACCCTCTTAGTTTATTACAGAATTATGTAAGAACATAATTAAATCACAACTTTCATCCAATAAACACAATCAACTAGATTATTATTAAATCAAAATAAAATCCTAAGTAGAGTTTAGAACATCGTCAGTATTCCAAATCTTATCATCATACTATCCATTTCAATTCTATACATCAGTAAAATCGAAACGAAAAATAAATACAACTTGGAATAGACGATGGAAGGTAGCGAAGTCGAAAAACCTCTTGATTCGGGAAGCAAGTCGAGTTAGCTTTGTCTTCCTCTTCATGCTCTTCCTTTTTCTTCTTTCTCTCTCTCAGTATTCACATTTTAGGGTTTTAAAAATGGCTACTTGGAAGCTCTCTTTTCTCTACCTCCTTATGTTCTTTTTTAGTCTTTTATGTTTTGGGTAACCCTAGTGTTTTTTAGGCGTTCGAAAGGTCCAAAAATCACTCAAAATATGAAGTTTATAAGTGTCTGCATGTCTGCTCAATGCAGGCCACGATCGTGGTTCATATTCGAGCCTAAGGATTCCAATTCAGAAAAAGAATGCATACCCTGTACTTCTCTTATATCAATTGCTTCTGTTGTATCAAGTATCATTTCAACAATCAACTTCTGCCATAATGATCCTCTTCATATGTTTCTGTTTTTTGTATGTTTATGTTTATATGTTTTTGTTATATGTTTTTGGTTTTTTGGACATTTACTTATTTCTAAATAAATAGTTTTTAAATAAAATAAATAGAGGGAAAAAAACAAATCGATTTGATTTGTATTATAGATTGAAAAATGAATTTTTTTAATTGGAAATTGATAATTTATAATAATTTAATCGAAAATTCATAATAAAAGGGAATACTTATTTATTTATAATAAGAGGGAATACTTATTTATTAGAATTCGGTACCAGATCTTGTGTGAAATGTGAAATATGTTTTTTGTTTTTGTTGCAACACTTTCTTAAAAAAGTTTCGATTGAACTAAGCAAAAAGGGGGAAGGAAGAAAGTGAGTCGGTATACTAATTCCCCATCCTCAAAACCAGTCCTTCCCGTGGGTTATTGTCCCAATAAAAAAAAAGAAGAATAGTGGTGTTGAGTTTCTTGATCCTTTGCCTTAGGATTGGTCAGTTCTATTTCTCGATGGGGACAAGGGAAGGAATATAACTCAGTGGTAGAGTGTCACCTTGACATTATTAATCGGTATTGATGCTTTATTACTTTGGCTTTTATGAGATGACTTATAGACCTTACATAGTGGAATTTTATATCGTTGATATCTTTTTCTTTCTTTCTCTCACCTTTCCATTTGTTCGCAATATTTTATATTTTGCTTTACAACTCATAATTAGATTTTTTTCTTTTGTTTATGCAGAAAGGACTTAATTTATATATATATATATAATATTCCATATAATTAGTTTGATTAATATTCCATGTAATTAGTTTGATCCCCTTTTTTTATAATTCCCCAATATCATAATCTTTTTTACTATTCCTCTAGAGCATATAGACCTTTTTTATCTATTGATGTGTATATTTATGTTTACTAAACAGATTCTCTTAAGCAAGGCCTAGATTGTTGTGCACTAAGCTAAAAAAGATTATTTTGAAAATTAGTCAATGATACCCTCCCATGGATTCGCGTATATTAGCCGCAGTTAAGGTTGCAAAAACATGAGCTTAAATACAGCTTGTAAATAAGCCAAGGAACATGACAGGTATAGGAACCACTAAAGGTACTAAAGAACATATATAAAATAAATAGAAAATATTCAAAGTTCCTTTCTTGCTTTGACTTGTTAAATGACATACTCTAGTGTTTTAGATTCATCTAAAAGAAAACGAAATAAAACAAAGATTACAATAAAAAAAGAAAGTATAAAGTATTAAAATAAGAAAATATATGATACTCTAGTAATTTAATGCACATAGAAATTAATGAGCTTCTGCCACGATCGTGGCATATAGGCCACAATTGTGGGCCAAAGCTAGAGCTTTTGTCATAATCGTGGCCTACCTTCCACAATCGAAAGGTAGAGCTTTTGTCATAATCGTGGCCTACCTTCCACAATCGTGGGCCTGTTTTGTGGGCTAGATTCCTTCTAAAATTCCTTCACTCTTCGATATTGACCTTGAAACACTAGAAAACACATCATGATACCTTTTAAAGCATAATATTTAAGTTCAAAACTTGTACTAACTTATAAAACACTAAAACGCAAATAAACCAAAAACTAACAAAATTTTAACCTAAACACATATCGAGTGATTGAATTAAAAGCTAAACACATATCAAACTATGCCCTAAAACACGATGCAATTTACACTTCTCAGAGATTTGGTGTACAAATGGAAGTAGTTAATGATGAACATAGTCCTTTTCAGGTGTAGGCTTGTTGGATTGGAAATGAGAAAATATTTGATGTGAAGAGAGTAGAAAACTCTTATAACTGTAGAAAAGTGCAAAGGAATAAAAAACCTATATGAAAATTGACGGTGAATGAATTCATACACAAGTTTAGAAGGAACCCAAATTGGCTTATTAGTGAAATAATGGATGATCTTCAATCAAAATATCCACTAAACGTCACTAAAATTGAACGTTATAAGGCTAAGTGGGAAATAATTACCATGCTTCAAGGATCAATGGAAGGTCATTATATAAAGTTATGTTCATATAGGCATGAGTTAAGATGAGCTAACGATGGAAAGTTTATTATTGAAACTGATTTTGATGAACATGCCTGGAAACTAATGTTTAAAAGATTTTACTTGGGATTTAGTGCTTTAGAGTATGATTTTCTTGGTGGATGTAGGAAGATTATTGGGCAGATGGATTTTTTTGAAGACTTACACTGGTGATTCATTATTATCTGTTGTTGGTCATGAAAAAAACAATCAAATGTTTCCTATATGTGGGTTGTAGCTGAGGGAAAAAATTACCAATTGTGGAATTGCTTTTTGAGCAATTTTCTGAATATCTTGATTGAAATGAAATTCATGGGCTTTTGTAAGCAATCATCAAAAGGTAAACTTTATATATCCATATATCTGATATTCGTTTCTTTACATGATCAACACTTTATTAATTTATGTAATCATTTTTTATGGGGTTTAGTGGAAGCATTAGAGAATTTGTTTCCAAAATATGAACATAGAAAATGTTCCTATCATATTTATGCAAACTAGTCATACATATAGGACTTTATTTTGGAAAGCACTGAATTACATAACGGAAGTTGATTTCGATGAGGTCATGGAGGAGTTGAAGAGTTTGTTAGTAAAAGTTTATAAGGACTTTAAAATTAGGAATTTGAAGACATTATGAAGGTCTTTGTGACCATAAAACCAAACCGTGAAATAATACATAAAAATATTTTAAAGACGGTTAATGGATTCATTTTTGAAGCTCGTAATAAAAGTTTGATCAGTATGTTAGAAGACATTCGAGTTTGTATAATGACTTGGATACATGAAAAAGGGGATATGATGCTGAAGTGCACTAATGATATATATATATCCTAGAATGAGGAAGAAAATAAAGGCAACACAATGGGATGTAAGACCTTGTATGCTCAGCACAAATGGGACTTTGAAATTTGAAGTCACTATTTTTACGAACAAGTGCATCCTTGACTTGCAAGCACGAATTTATCAATGCAGACTATAGGAATTAATTGGGATTCTATATAAACATGTTATGGCTTGTGTTGGGCTCTGAAAATTTTTTTTGTTTAGTTAAGTATAATATTTTATGGAATAATCATGGAATTAGAATTTTTTCCTTAGAATAAATAGAATTGTTAAGCATTTTTTAAATAAATTAGGAGGTAATGATAAAATAATTATTGGATTTTAATTATTTATTACAATGTTAGTAGGATTTTATTTCACTGGTTAGTTAAATTAAAGCAGTAAGAATTATATAGGGCAATTGTGGCATGTCACTTAAGTTTAAAATCCGTGAAGCATTACATGAAGGGTAGGGTTGGCATTTTGCACTCATTAAGGGTATAAGTGAAAGAGGAAAATGTTGTCTTCATTATTAGATGAAGAAAACATGACATGAAGGGAAATAAGAAGTGAAAAATGTAAAAGAGAAAGAAAGGTGAGGGAGGGTTCAACTATTAGAGAAAAAGGAAGAAGACAAGCTTAGGTTTCATCTTTTCTTAGTTTTCAAGAGTAAGTTTGAGATTATTCAAGAAAAGAAAATGTAGGAGGAAAAGAAGAGCTTCCAATTGAGCCAAGAATCTCTTTGTTTGATGAAGATTTAAGGTAAGCTTATTTTTAATCCTTTGGAATTTGGAAGGAATTATGACTCATGAAGGAGTTTAGGTATTCTAGAATCAATT
Source organism: Erythroxylum suave (assembly GCA_027563595.1). Lineage (NCBI taxonomy): Eukaryota > Viridiplantae > Streptophyta > Magnoliopsida > Malpighiales > Erythroxylaceae > Erythroxylum > Erythroxylum suave. Next base: position 43,157,497 of record JAOSBN010000008.1, read on the forward strand.
TTTAGTAAATATGCTATTTGGATACCCAATTTGTATTCCATTCAATCGAATATTTTTGCCAATGTTAAAGGAAATCAAGAAAGGCAAAAGGAGCAAGAAGAGGGGTATTTTCCTACTTAATAGATTTAAATAATTTCAATTGCTTTATAAATATTGCATTTATTGCTTCTTAAATGATTTAAGTAATTGCTATAAGTTTAGTACATGAATCTTGGTGATGATTCATAAAATGATGATGGAAATTGCATTTGAAATATATCATGCTTATGGAAATCATGTTTCCGAAATGTGCCTTTGTGAAATACGTTTACAAGTCATGAAATTTATGTTTGTGTTTGGGTTTGTGGTGTCCATTATGTTATGCTATATGCACATTGACCATGTTAAAGGCTTCTCCCACCTGTCTCCAGTGGCATGGAGCTCCATTACGGACCCTCTCTTGTTTATTGGAGCTTCCCAAGATCCCAAGAACTCCCTCATGCATATGGTTTAGCTGAAAGGCTTCTCCATCATGTTTATATGGACTACCTAAGCCATTATGCTTGGTTATGTTGTTTATGATTTGCTTAACAATTTTGAGCAATACATGTCTTATGTTGTTTATGATTTTTTTAATAAGTTTGAGAAATACATGTCTTATGTTGTTTATGATTTGCTTGACAAGTTTGAGAAATATATGTCTTATGTTGTTTGTGATTTGTTTGACAAGTTTGAGAAATACATGTCTTATGTTGTTTATGATTTGCTTGACAAGTTTGAGAAATACATGTCTTATGTTGTTTTATTTGATAAGTTTGAGAATACATGTTTTATGGTTTCAATGCATTTTTACTACGACAATGAATATTTTCAATGGTTTTGGTTGTTTCTCTGCTATAAACTTGTTTCCTACGAGCTTTTTACTCACCCACCTTCCTCCCCATCTTCAAGTGACAAGCAAGAGATCGAGTGATCAAGAGTCAAGGCACCACTCCGAGTCTGCATATTTTTTATTAAAGTTAATATATGAAAACTCAGGGCTTTAGCCGCATTTCAAGTATTACCCATTCATGTATATTTTGTATTTTGTATTTTGTATTATGAGTCTAATGATACATTTGTGTCTTGAAAATACTATTAAAGCATTGTAAAACTTCACTCTTTTGATGTTAATGAAATATATTTATGTTTTGCTCATGACTTTCCAAGCTTTTGCATTGCATTTCTAAGCATTCATAGAGGTAAAATATGTGTTCTGACTTCATGGGAAAAACTGTCTTAATCTAGGCTGATTTGGACAAAGTTGTCTTCTTGGAAGTTGTAGTTTATCCTCTTAGCTTTCCAATGTTATGAAGTTTGTAATTTTTAGACATCAAATTTGAAAGATATGATTTTTACAATTTAGTGACACTGCATAGGGTTCATGCTGGACACTTTATAGCCCTTTTCTAACTTGATGGAAACAACCCTACAGACTGATGTGCTCACGTTTGACTCACGAGTTAGGCTCAGGAAATAGGTCTAACATTATGGTATCAAAGCTTAGGTTTAGGAGTATCCTAGGCATAAAATGGGTCTCTTTAAAACACAAAATGAAGCATGCATTGATTTAAATGAACAACATGCATTGTTTTTGTATTGTTTCACATGATTTGAAATTGTTTTACATGAAGCATGGTTTAAGAAGGTTTTACATGCACACATGCAACTTTAAACCTGAAATGAAACATGAACTAAATATTTTAAATGATTTTAAATTGAAGGAGTGAGTATGCTACCTCGAAAGGGAACTCGAGGAGTTATGGCTCAATCGCACTCTGGCCAAGGAAGAACGGATGAATCTCATATCCCACAAGACACGAGGACCTGTGCTCATAATTTTGAGGCACCTAGTGAGCAACGTGAAGTGTCACCACCTCCTCCTTCTATGCCTGAAGTAAACGCCATGGATCTACGTTTCTTTCAAGCTTTTGCTAAGGCTTTCACGCATGCTATGGGCTAAGTTCCATAAGTCCTAGTGCATGCTCTAGTGAAGAGGAGTGGACAGTATGATAAACTCCACAAGTGTGGAGCTGTAGAATTTAATGGGACTACGAATCCTGAAGAGGCTGAAGCATGATTGAGAAGGACAAAGCAAGTCCTGTCTCAGATGAAGTGCTCCAATGAGGACAAATTGGATTATGTAGTGAGCTTGTTGTAAGGGGACGCACTCCATTGGTGGGAATTAGTGCCCCATAGTTAGGTCATATCATCGATATGGTCATGGAGAAATTTTTTGGAGGACTTTAGGAATAAATACTTCTTAAAAGTCTACGTCCAAGAGAGGGCAAGAGAATTCCTAAATCTTACACAAAGGGACATGAGTGTGAGTGAATATGAGCTAAAGTTCACCCAGCTTTCAAGGTATGCAGCCAACATTATTGAGAATAAGGAGGATAAGTGCCATAAGTTTGAGGGAGGACTTCATTTGCGGATCAAGGAGAAAGTATTAATTCACAACTTTTATGACTACCAGCTATTGATAGATGTTACACTCTAAGCTGAGAAACTGAAGAACATAAAGTATAAATTAAACAAGAAGAGGAAGAACTAGGAACAGTCTTCCAAGAAAGGAATGAGTGCCCCATGCCTGAGAGGAGTATGAGGAATTTTCACACGTAGAGCGAAGTGGGAAGTAGTAGCTATGCTAAGAACAAGTAAGCAAAGGCAGCTTCAGTGCAAGCCTCAACTGTAGGAGGCAATAGAAAGAGGGAGGGGAGTTAGTAGACGAACCACCAACGCGAGCATTGTGGGAAATTTCATAGAGGAGAGTGCCTCAAGTTAGTAGGAGTTTGTTTTCAATGAGGGGACATATGGTCAGGGAATGCCCCCAATTACTAGGGTAAGATGGGTCATAGATGTAACCCCAAAGAGAGCTAAAACAATAGTAACTAGGCCAACCACTGAGGTGGGAAGTTCTAGAGCGGAAAAGAAGGTTATTCCTTCAGGAAGGCCAATGGGTCAAGCACAAACAAAGGTGTTTACCATGAGCAGAGATGAAGCTGTAGTTGCACCTGAAGTTCTTATGGTATGGCTCGGTTATTTAATTTAGAAGTATACTTATTGATTGATTCTGGCTCCACACATTCTTTTATTTCTACAAGCATGACTTTACATGGTGCTAATTTGGTGCCATTGGATAATCCATTGATTGTTAGTAATCATGTAGGGAGGAATGTGATAATAAGTCAAGCTGATCGCGGCTGTGTCGATTCGGCCTTATGATCGATCCTTGGAAACCGGTCAAAAATAATAATTCCAAAGATTGCAATACAGGATGCAA
>JAOSBN010000008.1:43160897-43177949 GCA_027563595.1 Erythroxylum suave
CACACAAATAATAAACAAACACATGCAAAATGAATGCAAACTATCCTATAAACCATGCATGAAATGCAACCTATCAACATACTTTTTCAATCGGGGAATTTGATGGAACTCGAAATATCCATCCAGACAGCAATAATGGTTGCGTCCCGCAAGTCTTTCCAACATTTGATCGATGAATGGCAAAGGAAAGTGATCTTTCTATGTTGTAAAGTTCAGCTTCCTGTAGTCGATGCAAACTCGCCACCCATTCTGAACGCGTGTCAGAACTAACTCCCCTTTATCATTTTTAACCACTGTAATGCCTGTTTTCTTTGGAACAACCTAGGTTAGGCTAACCCATTTGCTATCCGAAATAGAGTATATCATATCTACATCAAGTAACTTAAGAATCTCTTTCTTCACGATTTCCATCAATGGAGGATTTAACCGATGTTGTGGCTATCTACTCGGTTTGTAATCATCCTCAAGAAGTATCCGGTACATGCAGATCGTTAGACTTATACCTTTGATGTCGGCAATAGTCTATCCCATAGCTTCATTGTGACCTTGAAGTACCCGGATCAAACTTTCTTCCTCTACCTTACTCAACTCATTTGAAATAATTACTAGAAGTGTCTCAGCACCCAAAAATGCATATTTAAGGTGAGAGGGCAGTGGTTTAAGCTCCAGATCTGGCAGTTTCACTACAGATGACAAAATTTGATTTTTGGTAGATATCACATGATCATATTGTATCGACTCCAGCGAACTGCACAACTTGCTTTCTTCCATCTGCATCCAGTTTCCATTTAGATCATTTACTGCTTGAAACAAACGATCTGGTAACACCTAATTTTCATCCCAGTTTGCTAATTTTGGAGTCGTCAAGTCTTCAGTCAAGGCTACCAGTAAGGCATCACAACTACAAAACTCCAAGAATTTATCAACAAGGAGGTCAACACTATTTATTGCAAAAGCAGATGCATAGTCACTTCGATGCTTTATTGATTTATTGATATCAAATTTAATCACAGCACCATCAAATTCCATTGTCATAGTTCCAGCATGCACATCTATTTTTGTTCTAGATGTTTTCAAAAACAGACGTCTTAGTAAAATCATACCAGAATTTGTAGTATTCCTATCATCCATATTCAACACATAAAAATCAGTCGGGAATACTAATCCACCAACCTGAACCAAGACGTCCTCTAATACCCCTTCTGGAAAGACACTTGATCTATTTGCTAAGGTTAAGACAACACCATTATGTTTCAAAGGACCCACATTCAAAGAAGTATAAATAGATAACGACATTAAATTAATTGAAGCTCTTAAATCGCACATAGCTTGCTCAATGCCTACGTTACCTATTTTTCATGAGATAGCAAACATACCTGGGTCATGTTCCTTAATGGGTAGCTTACCTTGTAACACTACCGAGACTGATTCTCCCATGAACACCGTCTCGTTATCACGCACCTTATTCATTCCCTTGCATAACTCTTTTAAAAACTTACAATACTTGGGTACATGCTTGATTGCAGTCAACAAGGAAATATTGATTTCAACCTTCTTCAAAGTCTTAAACACTTTCGTATCATCAGTAGCCTTCTTCTTCTTTGCCAATCTATGAGGGAAAGGTGGTTTCTCAGGGTTAGGCCGCACAATCTCCCTGTTGTCGTATCGATTGTTTCGGGTCTGGTGCCTCTAATTCCTTCCCACTTCGAAGTGTGACAGCATTGACATTATGCCTTGGGTTTACCTCTTGTTGGGAGCATAACCTACCCTGATTTTCCATCCTTGTCGCCGCGGAGGCTAGTTGATCTATGCGTGTCTCAATAGCTCCAATCCTGCTGTCATTTTTCTCAATAAATTTCATTAGCAACATCTTTAAATCATCATCATTACCTTGCCTTGATTGTTGCTGGTACTGTCGACGTAGATTGTACTGCCCTTGCTTGTTATTTCTGTTCCCATACCTCAGATTAGGGTGATCACGCCAACCTAGATTATATGTGCTCGAAAAAGGATCATGTTTTCGGTTATGGTTGCCATAATTACCCATGAAATTTACCGTTTCATCCTCTTGCAAAGTGGGGCATGTATCGGTTGTGTGCTCTTGAGAAAAACAAAGTCCATATGTTGGAGGAGGTTTGTAGACTTGTTGCACAGTGCTAGCATTACCAATAAATTGCTTTTCCAACAAATCAGTTAGTCTTTCTAGTTTAGATTCAAGACTAGAAGACCTTACCTCATGTAATCCTTGCGTGTTGGCATTAGTGTGCGTGCTAAACTGCTGCGAATTTGCGGCCATAGCTGATATCAACTCTCGCGCAGCTTGTGGGTTTTTGTTCACTAATGCTCCTTCACTCACAGCATCAATGACTTTTCTCTCATCTTTTATTAGCCCCTCATAAAAATACTTAATAAAGAGTTGCTCAGTAATACCATGCTGTAGGCAACTCGCACACATCTTCTTAAATCTTTCCCAATACTCACACAAAGATTCAAAATCATGCTGCCTCACACTACAGATTTTCCTCCTCAAACTCACAACTCTAGATGCAGGGAAAAATCTCTCTAAAAATAATCTTGCCATGTCAACCCATGTATTAACTGAACCAGGAGGTAGATAAAATAATCATTCTTTTGCAGCACCCTCAAGAAAAAATGGAAATGCACGAAGCTTGATCTAATTTTCTGTAACTCCTCGTGATTTAAACCCTATACAGATCACGTGAAATTCATTTAAATGGCGATTTGGGTCTTCAGTCTGTAACCCATGGAATTTCGGTAGTAACTGAATAAGTGCGGATTTTAACTTGAACCCATCAACCCTAATCAGATAGGGAATGCAAAGGGGTTGGATGTTCACAGGTGGTGCGAGCATCTCTCGAACTGTCTCAGGATATGCCTCTGCCATGTCTAGTTATGAATCAAAATCTGACTCAGATGAAGATAAAGCGATCTGCTGTTGTTCTGGTAGTGGCGCAGGAACTATGGTGGTTTATTGCCTACGCAGTCTAGCTTCCTTCCTTAGTCTTTTAGCAGTTTTCTCTATCTCAGGATCAAATAAAAGTTCTCCTGCAGAAGAGGAAGGTTGCATACAAAACGCTAGAAAAAAAGTTAGAAACACAATCAAATAAACCTTTAAATACAACTCCCCAGCAACTGCGCCAAAATTTGATAGGTTGCCAAACAACCAAAAATAAAAATATAATTCCAACTCTCCAAAAACTAGGTAGCTAGTGGTGAATCGAGTTGAATCCACAGGGAATTAGTGCAGAGTTACTCAAATGCTTAGAAAATAACAAATTAAAGGATTGATATTGTAGGAGATGTAGATAAAAATAAAAGCAACGCAGAAAATTAAAGGAAAGCTATAGTGACAGATACGACGTGAGCATGTGGTATTGGCATGAAACATATCTGGATAGTAAATAACGAAATAAAACGCAATGTATGAAGATCTAGCCAAGATACTCTTCAATTTAGCCTGGAAATTTGATCATTGACATCATGAGATCAATTAGACAATTCAGATAGACAAAGTTATAGCCAAAGATGATGCACTCATTGACCAATCTTTTCTTACTTCGTCGATAACTCCGGGAAACGTCCTGACAAGTTACTTCCCTAATCTAAAGACAACCCCCGGGAAATGCCCTGACAAGATTAATCTCTAGTTGCATTAAGAATGAAGAAAGCCCTTGTCCTAACCAATAAATTCAGAAATGCCATAATTTATTAAGTCAGATTACTTAATTCCATCGATTTTACCACCAACATACATCGTTCGCCAAATAAAACCAATTCGCTACTTTGATAGAATAATATCCATGACAATACGATCAGCAGTTTATCACTTAATCAATCACACAAATCATGACATTGCATAATAAATTAAGTAATAATAAATCTGGTTCGAGCACATGAATTAAATAAATTTCTAAATTGCATAAACAAATAAAAACATGGTCTTATAAATCATCCATGGCTGAATATCCACGCACCCTCACTAGAAAAGGGTTTAGTTGTTCATAACTAACCTAAGAAAACAAGAAAATAACATGAAAATCGAAATAACGATGGTGACTGGCTGCTAACTACCGAAAAACAGAGGAAAGAAGAGAGGACATTCAAAAGTGAGAAGCAAAAGTTGTAAAAGGTGAAAGGTGGGTAAAAGCTGTGATTTCCTTATGCCATAAGGAATTTATATTCTCCAATTCGTAACCGTAGCCACAATTAGTAGAAGTTTCCTAGTTAGTCTTCAATTTAGACTCTTCATTATGGCTTTCCAGAAGATGTCCGGTGCCTTCAACAAAGATCCAACCTAAAATAAATGACGATTGGGCTTAAAACTCATCCATAAATTTGGCCAAGTTCTTGCCTGATACGACATGAGCATGTCGTATTTGTTTCCAGCACGTAACTTCCCCAAAAACAACCCAAATCTCCTGCATTACGATTCCAATCCCCACTTTGGTCTCCTACATACGTAACAAACATAAAAGCACATAAAAACACACAAATAATAAACAAACACATGCAAAATGAATGCAAACTATCCTATAAACCATGCATGAAATGTAACCTATCAACATACGTTTTCAATTGGGGAATATCTAACTTCAGCATCTTTGAGGGTCCTACTTAAATAATAAATAGCTTGCTCATTACCTTTAGTGTTGTTCTGAGCTAAAACACACCCGATTGAGGTTTCTAACGCTGTTAAGTATAAAGAGAGGGGATGGTCTTTCCTTGGCAACATGAGCACTGGTGGCGAAGACAAATATTCTTTTATCTTATCAAATGCTTGCTGGTGTCTGTCTTCCCATAGAAACTCCTCTTCTTTCTTTAGCTTGAGCAGTTCCGAAAAGACCTTTGCCTTGCCTGCCAAGTTAGAAATAAATCTCCTTAGGTAATTAATTTGACCTAGAAACCTTTGCAGCTCTTTTTTGTTTTTAGGAGGACCTGCTTGCGCAATCACTTTAGCCTTGTTGTCATCGACCTCCATGCCCCTTTGATGGACCAAGAATCTGGGAAAATTCCCAGCTCTGACTCTGAAGGCACATTTTAGCGGATTGAGCTTGAGCTGGTGTCTCCTCAGTCTCTCGAATCCCTACCGGAGATGCTCTACATGGTCACCCTGCTTTTTAGACTTGATAACCACGTCATCGATGTAGACTTCGATAATTTTTCCAATGATATCGTGGAAAATGAGGTTTATGGCTCTTTAATAAGTCGCTCCTGCATTCTTTAACCCAAAAGGCATCATAACTTATTCGAATGTACCAATTACCCCTGGAAACTAGAACGCTGTCTTATGAATATCATCCTCGACAATTTTGATCTGATTGTAACTAGCAAAACAATCCCAAAATGTTAATATTTCATGATTGGCAGTGGCATCGATAAGCATATCACTAACCAGAATTACATATACACCCTTGGGTGTGGCGGCATTTAAGTCCCAGAAATCTACACACACTATAATTTTCCCATTCTTCTTGACTACAGGGACTATATTTGCCAGCCACTCAGTATACTTAGCTGGTCTAATAAAGCCTACTTTGAGAAGCCTCTCTATTTCTTCTTTCACCTTCATCTCGACTTCCTTGGACATCCTCCTGCGTGGTTGTTGAAAAGGACGAAATTCAGGCTTGATGGGCAGTTGGTATCCCACTAAACTCCGACTTAAGCCTAGCATATCCTTGTAATCCTATGCAAAAGAGTCTTTGTACTCGTGAAGCAGCTTGATTATCTCCTCACATAATTCTTTACCAACAAGGCCACTGATATATGTCACTTTAGGATCCTCGGTAGTATTCAAGTTGATTTCTTCCAAAGGGTCCTTCACTTGGACTCTCTCATCTTCCATTTTGGGTGGTGCAACTTGTAGCTCTTCTAGATTTATTTCATCTCTTACTATTTATGGGATTTCTCCTTCATAAACTAACTCTGTCTCAAGCATCTCGATTTAATGGTTGACCACTAGTTGTTTCTTGGCCTGCTGCAAAATTGCTTCCTGTGTGACCCTTGCAGCCACTGGCCACCCTTCTTTATTTCCTCGAGCAATCATTGGCCTGGCTGGCCAACGTTTTCGTCCATTGGCCTGAGAGGCCTGTTGCTTTTGTCCTTCTCACTGTCACTACTTGCTTAGAGTAGCAAATGCTTGTCTTTGGCGAACTTCATCAGCGTAGGCCTGCCTTATTTGTTTGATCCCTCAAAGGTAATTGGTGTGATGTCTCTGTGGTAATAAAAGCTGTCCACCAAATTGACTTTAGCACTAAAAGGATTGTTATCTGCCTTAACCATTTTCACGTTGTCGCCATGCCAGAACAATAAGAACTGGTGAAGAGAGGACGACACACACATATTTGTGTGAATCCAGTCCCTACCCAGAAGCAACTTGTAACTCACGTTAGTGTAGATTATGAAGAAAGCAGACACACATGTCTTACTCCCCACTATTATTTGTGGTGGAACTACTCCCAAAGTCCTTGCTACATTCCCGGTCACCGCAGTCACCACTAGGTCTGTAGCAATGATGTTCTCTTCTTTTTTCCCAAGTCTTAATAGCACTTTCAAGGGAATCACAATTACAGCTGCTCCATTGTCCACCAAAACTCTGTTCAGTGGCTTTCCATTGACGCAAGCTCGTATATACAGTGATTTAGTGTGATTCACTGTCAACGGCTTGTCAAACGTCAGAGCTTTGCTCTCTTTAGTGTCCTGCGTTTTCTCTGAGAATTTCTTCACCGGATTTTGTTCTTCTTTTGCAGCCCAAGCTTTCCCTTCGTCTTTTGGCTTGTCTTCCGCTTCGTCATCAAGATCGACACGTTGGAAAATAGCTGGTAATAACACAAAAGCGACTCCCAGGTAATAAGCAGGGACATCACCAACGTTGAAGTAATTTTCTTCTTGTTCCTCATCCTTTGTTGCCTTCCTTCTGAATTTGTTCCTCTAGAATTTCTCCTTCACAGTGCTCAACCATCTGCTTGTTCATGTTGACTAACTTTTTCCCTTATCAAGCATCTATTGTTTTTCCACTAAGTGAGCCATGGTCTGAACTTGAAGTTTCGTTTCCAGTTCTTCTTTTTCCTGGAATAGTCTCTCGGCCAACTTCTTACGCTGCAACCTTCTTTTCTTTGTTTTAGCTTTTTTTCTGAGCAACAGTAAGTATTTCCTTTTTATCACTCCTTCTGATTTCCACCGGAATCCACTCTCCAGCTTTCTTTGGCATCGGTGGCTTGACAAATTTCGGATGATTGCTAGTGTTGATGGCTACTTGGTCACCGACTTCCCTGTTATTTCTAGTGACCCATTCTCTCTTGCCTTTTAGAGGTAATGGTGAGGTCGTCTTTCCTTTTCCACATGTTCCACCCTTTAGGCCTCCACACTTGATTCGTATGCTCTTGCCTTCTTTTTTGGTTGAGTCAACTTCTCATATCAATACTTGCTACGTTCACTGACCCCACCGAGAATGGATTCTTGTCAATAAGCATTGCTTCTTCTGGGAACTTGAGAATTTTTCTATTGATGCGATCCTGAATCACGTTTCTGAAGGCCCAACACATGTTGGTAGAATGAGTCCACGCGTTATGGTATTTACAGTAGGCAAAACGTGATCTTCCAGCAAAAAGATAAAGGCAATTTTCATGAGATAATAAAAAAATTCCGATGTCTTTCTTACATCGAAAGTGCACATGTTCCCCCTCTTGTCACTGTTTTGTTGCACTCTAGGAGGCATCTTTGCCAGGTGTGGGCATACTATGCTTTCAGTATCAGATATGACAGCTATAACAACCTCCACTTCAGCGTTATGGACTTCCTTGAAATAGATCCCCATGGCCTGCTTTTTGAGCTTATGGTCTTCTTTAAGTAGCTCCTCGTATTCTGTCGCCTTCATAGCCAACTTAAAAAAGTCTCTAAAGTCCACTCCTTGAAACTTTTTCCTCAGCTCTAGGTCTAAACCATTTTGCGCCATTTTCACAAACTCGGTTTTCGAAATATTGATCCTACACTTGTTTCTCATCTTTTTGAACCTGGCAATGAAGTCATCCGCCCTCTCTATAATGCGCTGAGTGAGCTTGGACAAATCTGCGATACTGACTTCGGGCTCACTTTTGTAAAACTGAGCATGGAAGACACTTGTCATATCTGCCCAACCGAACACGGAGTCTCTTGGCAGTGACACGTACCAAAAGAAAGCAGCTCCAGTTAACGAATTCGGGAACATCTTCAACAGCAGATACTGGTAGTTGTCATAGCTAGAAAATTCCGAGCATTGAATAGTGAACCTCACTATGTGCTCGATGGTAGACTGCCTGTCTTCTCTAGAAAAAACGTGAAATCTGGGATTTTTACACCCCTGGGAAAGGCTGCTCTGTCTATGAATTCAGGATAAGGTTTCCTAAATTTGGGTCAAACAATCTGATTGAACCCAGGGCCATACAATTCTTGGGCGATCTCGTGAAGTGCATCCCTAGTAACATGATCGATCGCTTGAGTGTTCTGCCTGTGCACTACTTGGCCCATGGTCATCGGCTACTGAACGGCCTAGTGACTTGTACTCCTTGGGAGTGCTTGCATCTGGTTGCTCACCAGACTCCCATTACCCCCTGAGCTCATTCCCTCTTCGTAGAGATGAGGTTGAATCGCTGGTCCAATGTGGCTATGAAACTGAACAGGGGTCTTATGGTTAATGGACACCGAAGGCATGGCAGCAATCAGTATCTCATCCCTTCTGTGCGGTGGCTGGTAGGTGGTCACCGGTTGTTTCTCTTTGTTGGGGCTGTCATTCTTGGTAGATTGCCCCCCGAGCACCTTCACGGGAGAGGTTTCTCCCAACTTGGCCACCTTGGCTGACGACCCTTCACCTCCTGTTGGAGTGAACGTAGGTGTCACTAGCTGATTTTCTGCAGCCACTGGTAACTTACTGGCCTGCGATTCAGCTTGGCACAATGTCTTGCTTGACTCTCCTCCGCCTATGCCTTTGTCTTTCCCTGGCATGGCAGATCCAGTTACCACAACCAAAATCTCTTTCTGATTACTCCCTATGGTGTTCAAAAGAGTGCACATTTCAGCTGTTGATTTTTCTTTGGCCTCCAGAACCTTTGTTAAAAGGATCTCAAAGTTGCTTGCTTGACTTAACTCAACAGGTTGAGGTTGGTCTTCCTACATTGCTGTTACAATGTTTTCCATCTCATCATCTCCACCAAGGAAAACGTCAGTACTCTTACTAGATCTTGTTTTCGTCATTGCGTGGGTCCCACCGGACATGTCAAAAATATGTTTGGCCTTTATTTTTACTAAAGGACAACACGTAGCCCTTTGTTCGGTTTGCAAGCGTGCCAAGAATTTAAAGTATTTCCAAACTAAAGAAATAAGGAAAAAATTGCGCCTCGTAATCTAAACTGAAATAAAAAACGATTGTGTATTGCTAGAAAGGGACAAAAATCTAAAAGAAAGAACTTTGCTTTATTGGTAAACAAATCGGCAAGGCGCAATGACTAAAAAATTGAAAATTTGCTGAGAACAATTGAAAAGGAAAGGACTAGGCTAAGGAAAATAAGGGATTACCGAAAAAGAAATAAGCTAATAGGTTCAAAGTTTGCTGGGATGCCAGGCTTTTGATATGTCAGAGGTTGAATCCTTTTTCCCGCTTCAAAACTTCTATTTATAGCAAAGATGTTGAGTGTCCTACCGTAATTAAACTTGTAATCTTGATAAAATTTTATCCCACTAGATAAAGATAAACTTTAGATAAAACCTTATCTTATCCGATAGAGATAAAGTTTGGGCTGGTGTCTATCGTCTCATCATCTTATCTCCTCTTTATCTTGGACTCCTAGACTCCCACTCCAACTTTAACTCTACTATGTCCTTCTCTACTAGACACTGGAATCTAATGGGCCAAGGCTGGTGGCTTTCTTCTGGACTTCGAACCATGGACTCTCTTTTGGCTTCAGGTTTTCAGCCCAAAGTAGTGAAAATGGACCGAACCCATTTTTCGGTGTAAACACACATAATAATAACTACAATTAATATAAAAAGATCATTAAATCATCATATAAGTATAAAATTAAGAATAATACAAAGTATTCAAAATATTACAATTTCATTTAGTAAATAATAATTACATCAAAACATCAAATAAAAAGAACAACAAAGATCCTTAACTCTCTAACTACTACAATTCACAACAAGAGTTTGTAACAAGGAAACAACCAACCAGAAACGAAACCTGAAACAAAAACAAATATTATTTAATTTACTATCAATTAAATATATTATTTAATATGTTAATTAGTAATAAGAATTTAAATAATTTAATTTAATATTATATATTCAATTCATTAAAATTAATTATTGTTAAAATTATAAATAATTTAATTTTATTTCATTTATAAAATTAATTTAATAATTATTAATAAATATAATAAATTTAAAAATATTTTTAAAATATATAAAGTTCAAAAATTTTGATTTAATAATTAAAATATATTTAAAATAAATATTATTTTATAAATAATAATTTTTAAATTATTATTTTAAAAATAAAATAAATTTTGTTAATAATTTATTAATAAATATTATATAAATGATAAAATAAATTTAATTAAAAGTCATTTATTTTTAAGTTTTAGTTAATGCATAATTATTATTAGTGTAACACTCCCTATAGGGAACCTACAACTACCCATGTACATTTTGTACATACATTTCTAATTATTTATAAAGATTGTCATCACACATTTGTCTATAACATATTACAAAATTTTATATCACTTAACATTATCATTTAAGAGTAGTATTACATATTCACATTTATATGATAATCCAAAAGAAGCTCCTTCGTTACATATGCAATCATTTTTAACCAAAAGATACATTCCAAAAATACATTTACTTATAGCAGTTAGCCTTGATCCCTATAGATATGTGATAATCCAAAAGAAGCTCTTTCATTACATATGCAATCATTTTTAACTAAAAGATACATTCCAAAAATACATTTACTTCTAGCGGTTGACCTTGGTCCCTATAGCTAATCCCTGTACCTTTCTCATATTACTTAGACCTACACAGATTAACATCCGTGCTAAGCTTGAAAACTTAATGGGGAAACACTTAGTTTAGATGATCACTCACAATTGTCATCCGTCAAGCACACACACATTCATGAATATCATAAACTCATATCTAATGATGGCATAATCAACCAAGGTATAATGCAAATATGCTTCAAAATATTATTCCTATATCATAAATTTACATTTATAAGTCAAATATTGATATTCAATGCACATCACCATAAATTATTCATATTGTCATGTTGTATCTCTTATTTATAATTTTTTACGTTACCTTCCATGTTAGACCACATTCCTATAGGTGTGGATAATGGGAGCTGTGTATTAGTGTTATGATATAGAAATCAATCATTAGATTGTTGTATTCTAACAGTTATGTTCATGAATTGGATGGATTATATCATTTTGTTCCATGAGTTTTCATTATTTATGGATTATTGGAGTTGAGGACTCGGATTGTAGAAGTTTTCAATGAAAATAATGATTACTTTGAAATGACGCTAATCTTGGCAATTAATATGGAATATTAATTGACTACTAAATGATGGTGATGTTTAACAAACCATTCGATAAGGAGTTATCGGTCTAATCACACAGATACATAACGGAGATTATAATATTCGACAGACCCTAAATGAAACATTATTATGATTGTGTTTATGTCATTAATGTTTCATACGTGTCTTGAATTTTATGGTATGAGATGTTCATTTTCTTACATGAGAAATGTGTATTTATTGGCATTGTCCAACGCTAACTATAACAGGTAGCTATACAGATAATGCCACAATATGCGTAGCTTATGTAGAGGATAAATGTTCATCAAGAGTATTGTTGTCCCTCGTATATGATATGAGCGATGATGTCTATAGGGCTTTGATAAAGTAATATTGTATGCGTGCAATATGATTAAGGAGTTAATCATATTTGCGATTTATTTTGGAAATCAAGAAAAAATAAATTGGCAAGAATGACATATTCCAATCTTGTGTTTATTCAAGTTATTATGAGACAAGAGAATTGATATAAGCAATTATTGCTTCGGGATCATGATTTGTGTACAATACTTATCATCTATGTCATTTGAGAAATTAGAATGTATTTTTCTAGATACTGATAATTGTTAAATGCATCGTGTTTAAGGGTTGAATTTGTTATGTATTTAGTGTTAATTTGACTATTTAGTTTGTGATTAGGTTTTAATTGTGTTAGTTTATGTGTTTAATTATTTTTATGGGTTAATATGAGTCTTTGAGCTTAAATGATATTTTTTGAGGTACCTTGACGTGTTTGTTAGTGTTTCAAGGTCAATGGCGAAGAACGGAGAAGTTTCGAAAAGTTTCGGGCCAAAAACATGACCCACGATTGTGCCACGATCGTGACAAAAAGAGGCAAGCCAGCAATCAGGCCACGATTGTGCACTTTGAGCTACGATTGTGAAAGAGAGGGTTAGACGCTAACTCAAGTTTCGTAAGACTTTTTGGACCATTTCAACCCCAAATTAACCCTAGGGCTTCCCAAGTATAAATATAGCATTAAGGGATAGAAGAAGTAGCCTTTTGAAGAGCATTGACTAGCCACCAAAAACGAAACCCTAAAGGAGAACCTTGAGAGATCGAGAAAGAGACAAAGAGAGAAGAGGAAGATGACGCTGTCATGATGTGCTTCTCGAATTAAGAAGCTTTCCAAAGTTGCAGCGTCTCATCATCCCATTGAGTTTTATTCCTATGTATTTCAGTTTTATTCAATTATAGAATTAGGATATATAATTGATTATAGGCTTGCATTGTAGTTGATGTTCTATACTCACCTTTGGATTATTATTGTTGATTTAATGAAACATGATTGTTTTATGTGTTTATTGACTTAGTTGTGATTTATTCTGCACTTTACATGTCGATAATAAACTGAGAGGGTGAATCGAGAGAAAACGATTAATTTGGGCTAATGAGAGTTAGGAAAATTAATCTGTTCAGAACCACGCCTTGTCCATACACAATCTAGAAGTCCAAGTGGGCCAATTAGCAGAGGCAATGTCTACTCAAAATGTTGGAACTCTTTCACGTAATACCGAGTCCAACCTGAAGGAACATATCGTGGTCATCAGTCAGACCCAGGATGGAGAATTTGAACAGGTGCAAGAGGAAGGAGAGAAAGGTGAAGGTAAAGAAGACCTTCCAAGTGAGCCCATGATCGAGTCATTGAAAGCAACTCGACATGTGTTCCCGTTCCCTGTTGCATGGCAACAAGAGTTCTATGCAAAAGGGGCCGTGGGAAAATTATAGTAGATTAAACCAAACAAGGTCGAAGAAGTGACTAAACAAGTACAGACGAAACTCAAACTACAAGAATCTATCAAGAAGAAGGTAAAGGAGCGAATACCAGAAGACAACCCCAACATCGCAAAGAAGAAAGAAGACTCAAGGGAGTTTTTCATCCCCTGTAGTATCAACAGGATCATCATAGAAAGGGCATTTGTGGATTTAGGCGTGAGCATAAACATGATGCCCTAGACCTTCAGTCTGAAATTAGGGTTAAGTGAGTTAGTACCCACCAAGTTTTTGGTCAAGATGGTTGATAGAACAACTCATAAACCGATGGGGATTATAAGGATGTTCCAGTAATAATTGATAAATTTACCTATCCCATAAACTTCTATATTTTGAACATTGAAGAAGATGTGGAGACCCCGATAGTTCTTGGATGACCGATTTTGACCACTATGCGCTCAATTATTGACGTGGATGGGGCCAAATTAACTCTGAGGATAGGAAAAGAGCATATAATCTTCAAAGTGTCACGGAAGGATTACGGATCTCTTTCACCTCCAGTAGATATCAAGGAAACCAAACCTCAAGGAGAATGGGAGGACATCAAGGACCCTAGGGATGTTTTCAGGAAGAAGTGCTTGTGGAGGAGAAGGCGAGGAAAAGAGAATTGCAAGGAAGGTGGGGACTGTAGCATGGTAGCCAAAGTTCAGACTTTGAGATTAATGACGACGCTATCGTCACACCATTTATTCCAACCACCGTGAGCTTAAACGAGCATCGAGCTACTGTCGTTAAGAGAAGCACTGCCTGGGAGACAACCCATATAAAAATTACTTTCTTTGATGTTTTTTTGTTAGATCATTTGAATTTCTTAGTTAGGTTTATTTTTTGTTTTCTTGTTTTGAATAAAATCGAGAAAGGAATAGGATTTCGAAATTTTGTAGATGATTGTGCAAGCATGAAAAGAGAGGTGAAAAGGGCCATAAAAGAATTAAGAAGTGAAAGTGAAAAGATTGAAAAAAGAACAAAAAGAAGAAAATTAAGTAGTGGTGGTAAGCTGCAGGCCAAAACTATGCAGTAAAGAGGGAGGACGCAAAATTTTGAAACAACTTTTACCATTTATCCCTTTTTTATCACCTATATATTCAGTTTTAACTTCACTTTTATTTTCACTTTATCTCTCTATAATTCAAGCATCTAAACACTCTCACGTCTTTCAAAAAGTTTTCAACCACCAAATTCTTCCAAATTTCACCTAATTATGCCCCGCATTAAGCAATCAGCCTGATGGGAGCAAGCCGGACGAAATCAAGTTGCGAGATGCAGAAGAAGAAATTGAGCATCAGACTTTAGAGCACCCTTCCCAATCTATACTAAGGAGGAAGGTACTCATTTTCGATCCCTTAATGCTAGACAAATTGTAGTTCCAAAACACTTTGATTTTGACACACTCAATAGGCTAGAGTTTACGTGAGAGTGTAGAAAACCTAGCCGAGAGAATCCAGTGGGCTCAATTTATACGATTCCAATTTCCTATTTATCAGGAGCTCACATTGAAAATTTTCACTTCACTGAGTTCTGACCCTAGGAGCCTAAGGAATTATGGTTTAGGTTGAGAGGAAAAGCCTTTGAATTAAATGTAGAAATCATGTGTGATATGTATGGATTCCCCGAATCCTCCATCATCAATCATCATGAAGATTTTCATCTTTCTTAATATTGGAATGAGCTTATTGGAATTGAGCAATTTCATGTCAAGAATGATCGTAACAACATTATAAGGTCCCACGAACACTTATTACTGCACAAATTTATGTGTCAGCTGGATTTTTACAAGACCGAAACCAACAAGTGTCCCACAAAGGAATTTTTTATGTTGTGGTATATAGACCACAGTATTCCAGTCTAGACATCCACCAATATGCTAAATGTCATTGTTGCAACTCCGCACAAAAGGAGCAACAATCTAGGAATGAGGTACATAGTGTTTGCCATTATGGAATATCTTGGCATGGATCGGAGTGGATTAACTGTCCACTTAGCTAAATTCCTAAACCACCATCACTTATAATGGGCTGACATCCTTAAGTCCCATAACATGGAACTTAGGGATATTAGCCAGAAGACACATGTGAAGATTAAGGCCAGTCAGGCAAGCTCGAGTTCAACGTCACCTCAGCAAGAGGAATCCACCAATGAAGAATTCGAGGAAGAAGAAGGGGAAGAACAAGGATGGAAGAAAGTTTTGGTAAAACACTAGAACTATGAGGGAAATGACGCGAACAAAAAGACATTAGAGCCGGGATATCTGACGGATCTATTAGTATTTTGAGACTCAAGGCATTCAATTGCCACCTCCGACACCATCATCACCTCCATCTCCATAAGATTTGTGTTTAACCCAATTTTTCTTTTCCAAATTAGCCTTCAGTTTTATTTTATTTTTATTTAATTTTTATTTAATTTTTTCTTCCTTTAAATTCCATATTTTCTTGTCTTTTATTTGTTGTGTGATTCCTTCTCACATTGAGGACAATGTGTTGCACAAGTGTGGGGAGATATTTTGTGTTTTACTTTTGAATGTGATTTTGCATATTGTATGATAGTTATTAGGTTGCATTGTGTGAACTGTTTGAATGTGTCAATGACTTAGATGAAGTAAAATTTATTTAACTTTGAACATAGTCTATTAGAATGTCAATAATCATTAGCTCTCAAAATTAGTGAATTAGGGTTCTTTGGGTAAATATACAGTTTAATTAGGATTTAGTGTAAGTTTAGCACCCTCAAATTGTCACATTCATTCATAATTTGAGGTCTTTTCAACTTAAGTAGCTTAACTAGTATATTTCATGAAAACGAGTAGCTAAAACAACAAGGTAGGCAATAAATTGCAATAAAAAAATGTTGTTTTGATTAATAAATCACTATTATGCTGACCTTTGAGTTATGAATAGAGTTAGTAGTCAACTGAAAACGTGATAATAGCCAAGAAACCAAGTTGAAAAGCATCACAAACGTGAGCCTCCACGTCAAAAGGCTATAATGATGTTTTAACCAAGCTATTTAATAAATATGACGTAGTTGAGTAACCGGATCAACATTTGTTACCAATGTTTGCCTCTACGTAAAACGACTAAGTCCGTGTTCAATAAAAAAAATGAGTTTTTCTTAATAAAACCTACCAAACTTATAAATACCTTGACTTTTCATGACAATATACTTAGGAACAGTTACAGAGTCTAAGGAACCAAAGAATTACTAATGTGTGTGTACAATTAAAAAAGGGTAAATGAATAAACACTTAGATCTTGATTAATTTGTTTATTTAGCTTAAAGCCCTTAAACATAGATTTTGCAGGTTAATGATTAGATATAACTTGTCATATTATGTTCAAGATTAAATTTACTTAATTCAATTAAAACCATTGCCTCATTTTTGCATTATGTGTTTTGTGTTTGTTGTGTGTTCTTTGTTTTGCTTGTTTAAGGACAAGCAAACATTTAAGTGTGGGAATGTTGATAGTTTTTAAATGCATTGTGTTTTAGGGTTGAATTTGTTATGTATTTAGTGTTAATTTCAACATTTAGTGTGAGTTTAGGTTTTAATTGTGTTAGTTTAAGTGTTTAATTGTTTTTATGGGTTAGTATGAGTCTTTGAGCTTAAATGTTATATTTTTGAGGTACCTTGATGTGTTTGT
>JAOSBN010000008.1:43203811-43214266 GCA_027563595.1 Erythroxylum suave
ATCGTCATCGCAAGCAAAATGAACTGTGCGTGATGGTAAAGGGAAAGGCAGATCTTCTCTTCGCCCATGGGAATAGAGAAAGTGAAAGCTTTTGCTTTCATGAATTCGCCCATCCTTGGTTTTAGCATCATATATCACTTATTCCATTCCAGCCCCGCAGCCAAGGAATTCATTGAAGTTTCGTTGATCTAATTAATAACAAATTACAACTTCTTCATTTAAATAACAGAGGAAGTAATTGAGCAGATTCTAATAACACCAATACTTGGTTGAATTTTATTTATACAAAAAAGAGATCGTGATGGTGAATGTAATTCTCTTTAGTTTCTTTTAGACAGACACCACATGAAATGGAACCTTAGTAGTATATTGCAGTTTTAACTTTGTTTCAGGTAATGAGGAGGGAGGGTGTTATAAAGCTGTTAGTCATAAAAAGTACTAGCTAGGGTGGTTCTTTGGTCGTGAACCACCTAAGAGCTAAGAGCTCATATACAATATAAAGTTGATTTGGCACGATATGGATAATGGAGGTGACAATATTATATTCACTTGGCATACAATAGTACGACCCCATTTACACGCACTATAAACTTAAAAGCACCAATTAGCAGGAACGTGAAGAAATGAGCCCAAAAACAATATGCGAACGTGAAACAATAAACAAAAGGAATAATTGTTATGTTACTCGCTAGAACTGGACTTAATTAAGTTAAAACTCAGGCGAGCACCGACAAATTAATTAAGGGAGTACATTGTTAATCCATAGGGCTAATAATGGCCTACAAAAATTAAACGTATCATTAATACGTGACGAGCATGCAGATGTTGTAATGTGAAATGGTCAAAATTTTAGCACCACATGATTAGAATCACATACACGAAAAGTACCAATTTATAGTAGTTTAAGGCGGTGGTGGAATCGTAACTTATTCAAAGAAATACATTTTTTTTAAATGTTAAACAAAGAGGTTCCTGTTACATTGGTTATTATAATCCAATACATGCCATTCCTCTAATCTTCCGCATAATAGGTGGGGCTGGAGAAGTTGGTATCAATTATGAAGAGAGGAGAATAGCATCTTCCCCGACCGCGCCCATGACTTCCCTGCCTATGGCACGTCAACCTAGATTTTTACCAAAACGGTTCTTAACTGGGATCAACTGTCATACAACATTAAATTTCCCCTCAAATCCTGGATCAAGTGGCACAGGATAGGGGCAGAACACATGACACAGAAGATCGTATCCCGTTAAATTTGTAGTGAATTTGTAACTTTATTTTCATGTACGATTGGTGGTCATCTGAATTCTTGAATAAACTTTATTTTTATGTTTGTTATAGTTTTTGTTCAGGTGTTTTGATGAGGATAACTATGATGATGACATATTTCTTTCCTAAACTTTCTTGGCGCACAATATCCTGCCGGGAAAAAAAGGAGGACAATTCCTCGTTGGTTGGATCAACCAACAGATTCAAAAGCATTCCTGCCCAGTGGAGTGGACCACTTTCTGGAGAAGTAGCGAACCGAAACTTTTATCTATTCCCATATCATAGTGAAATACTGACTCATTTACAGCCCGACATTAATTTCACGGGATAAGAAAAGACTCCTATTATTGTTTTGTTATCTCCTAGTTCAACGTCTAAGAATAATTCTTGTCTTTGCTTTTGAAAAGACTGGACCGTTCTCCGCCACGATAACAGCCTACCATTTCTGGACCTTTTCAAAATTTGCTAATCATAGAAAGAGGTCTGCATAGAATGGGGCTCACAGCGTACTCGTAATTTGCAATCCCCAGGTGAGTTCCCATCACACCGGTAACAGCTTTTCTGTTCTTCTAAAAAGACCAAAGTAAGAGATCTGTGATCTACCGGAATCTTGTTCAAACGGGAAAAGTAAAGGGTAAATTGTAGATCCAGGACTTCGTTTCTCGGTAGGGCAAAAATTTCTCGGTAGGGCAAAAAAGGCCATAAAGAGCTAAACTTTAACATATTATCATATTGAAATTGAAAATATTGTTTTGAATTACGGAATAATATGTTTCAATCGGGGGCTAAACTCTTATTTAAATTCTTACGTCAAAATACCTTTGATTGTATTGTTTCAAGACTAGCTCTGTGAGTATTGATCATTCAAACTCTAAAATGAGTTAGTTATACAGTTGATTATTGTTCAATCAATTGAAGTTCTAATATATATTTTAATGATACCAAAACATAAATGTTATTCAACTATTTATTTCTGGTAACTAAGAGAAAGTAAAATGAAATTATTTAGACATACGAATCAATTGGGTCAAGAAATAAGTTATGGAGTAAAGTGAGCATTAAATGATGTTTGAAACTAAAAGAAAGAAATTAAATCAATTAATAAGTTTCATGACTTTTGAACAAGAAACAAGCTATATGGACTAAGATCAAGAGAGATTCAAGAATTTTCAATATATAAAAATTAATATAATTGTAACATTTGTTCATTTGAACCTTTTAGGAATGCAGTATGCATAAACATATCGTTTTCAATGTAAATGAATGTAACATCGATTAGCTTAAGGGTTTTTAAAGGCTAACTAAACCTAGTTTCAAAAGTAAGGAAATTTGGATATAATGGGTGAGTTTCAAAGTTAGGTGTTTAACTAGGGATTCAACTTACTGATGCCGATGCTAAATAGATAGCAACTAGCATATTGTTAGGGATGTCAATTCCGGCCCGGCCCGGCCCGGCCCGGCCCATGGGCCGGTCAACGGGTTTTGGCCCGGGTTGACCGGCCCATGGGCCTCGTCACGGGTAAAAAATATATGACCCACGGGCCGGCGGGCCAATACGGACGGGCCACGGGCCGAGCCGTGGGCCAGGGTGGACTTGGAGGTTATTTTGTGATTATCTACTTACATGAAGCATAAGTTATAAATAAATGCTTGTTGTGTCTATCGTTATGGAGAAACTAAAGACATTAGTCATATTTTTATGATGTTCGACTATGCGGTAAGGTTGGTATAATGCAAGTTTTACATTAGACCTTAATGGGATTGAGTTTGTTTAGAATTTTTTAGTTTATTATCTTCCACTTCTTTATACTTGATCAATTTCTTACATAAAGTCTTATAAGGCATTTAGAAATTTTGAAATAATTCCTTTTAGAAAAGAAAAAGGATATTTAGTTTAGTTATTTACAAATTACAAATTTCAATTTTTTGGAGCAATGAAAGCTAGCTTGGGTAGGCAAAAAGCATAGCCAGTGTTTAACTCACCCATGTATTTTATGGATTCATTAACAAGTTCCAATAGTTATTACTTTGAAATACAATATGGATGTTGTGATATATTACACAAATTTTAGAATGGATGGTAGTATTGCCATAAAAAGGATCAAAATCAATTTGTAGTAGGTTTTATAATCATAATAGGTAATCTCTCCTTCAGAAGAAATTAAACTTCTGTTTTGTGGGAATCTTTGTAACGATTAGTTCCTCATCTTTCCACAATCTTATAACATAAATGAATACTTAATTGTTGGTCAATGTAATTAACAATTCTCATAAAGATGATTTAGAATTTGTCATATTATTTTAGAACATAGTTATATTATAACTTCACACACAAATATTAGTGCGTGTCTCGTTATGAGGTAAATTAAAAAGGTTATTCACTTTTTCACTCATAAATCTCATCTATATATATACATTAGATGATGTTTCTTATATTTTTAAATAAAATAATTTTCTTTAATATATAAGAACTAAAATATGAATTCCTTTCATAACAAAGTAAGGAAGAGTTGACTATATTTATGCTTGAGATGTTAATTAGGTTTAGAGGTCAAAGGAGTTAATTCAAGTTAAAATTTTGTTTTTCAAAATTTTTTAAAATTTAAGATATGTCCTAGCTAACTAAAATTTAGATTATATAGATGTATGTATAAAACCTAAGTAGGTCCATTCTTCTTCAACTTCACTGTTGTCAACTTGTCACTGACTAACTACCTCTCAAATATCATGTACTTCTTTCAATTCTCCATCTAGGATATTCTTATGTTACTATTTTATGTTAATCATATACATGAATAATTTAATTGTTTCTTTTATAATATTGTGCTTATTTCTATAATTTTCTTGTATTACATCTCTTATAGGGATGACATTTGGGTTGGGGCCCATCCCGACTTGAAGTCAACGGACTAGGCCCAAGTTAACTAGGCCTCAAAGCCCTAATAGTGAAAAAATTTTAAGCCTTAGGTCAGCTTAGGCTCAGGTCACTAAGCTTGAGCTTGACCTGAGGCCTGCTAGGTTTTAATAGGTTAACTTTTTTCATCTTTGTTGAAGTAAAATGATGTCATTTTAGTCTGGGTTAACTTGCATTGTTTCCCTACCTTTTCTGCATCTCCCACGTAATTTTCTTCTCTTAACTTCATATTTCAGTCTCTCCTTATCATTTAGACCAGTTTGCTACCTGCCACCCACTTTCCCTGCCTCTGCATCCTTCATTTTCCTCTTCCAGTCTTTACACTCCCTATCGTTGCCCTTTAGTCTTGGCAACCTACTATCCTACTTTCCCGCTACTTACCATAGTCTGTTTTGCTTCTTTGCCACCCGCCCACTAAGGTAAAGTTCCTTTGTCGTATTTTGATTTTGAATCTTTTGATTGAAGATTAAATATATGCGATACTAGAATTTTGGGATTGTTTCTATTTGGGAGTGTTTTTTATAAACTTATATGGTCTTATACGTGGGCGCATATGTGGTCATGTATATAGTCATGTAAGTCATTGTGAAGTTTGAAGAACTTATATAATCATCTACACACTGGTGCATATGATTGTATAATTATGATTAAGTGATATACATGATCACATACACACTCATGTAAGTGACTATGTAAGTTTGCACAAAAACTTCACATTGACTTATACAATCATATACGTGCCTATGTATGTGATCACGTAAGCTCACAAAAACACATAATGCCCACATAGGCGTGTATGTGATCGTATAAGTCATTGATAAACTTCATATCTATTATTATAATTTATGATCTCCCATTCTCTCCCATGTTTAAGAATTATCATTTATGATTATGAATAACCTATATATTTATATGTTGATTGTTTCAAATGGATCATCATATATTCCTTTAGTAAAGAGTTGTAATTCAATACCAAAGAAAGAAGTGGAGATTTCTAATCCCATATTAAGTTAAGATAGAAGTCTCGGTTAATTGAAAGTAAAGTTTGGAATCACTTTAATAACACCATATCAGTGGATAGAGTAGAAAAGGTCAAATGTAAGTATTGCCACAAGATATTGGTTGGGAGTTCAAAAGGTGGAACCTCTCACTTAAAAAGACATATGGGTTTGTGCAATAAAAAGAAGATTATGTCAAGAAGTCAAACATTTTTTACTCCTAATCTTATAAGAGGGAAGAACGAAATGACCACAACATCTTATGACAGTAACAAATCAAGATTTTTTGTTACTTTTATGGTAATTGATGATGAACATCCACTATCTATATTTGGTACCAAAAGATTTAGGGTGTTTTTGCAATTCACTGCAACCAACTTTTAAGGTTCAAACTCAGAATACGTTGAAGAAGGACGTTGTGAAGATATACGAGGATAAGAAGAAAGAATTTAAGAACATTGTTGAGTATTGAAGGACAGATTGCCATTACAACACACATGTAGATAGTTGATAACCAAAAGAAAGATTATATGACAGTGACAACACATTATGTTAATAATGACTAAACTACACACAACAAAATTTTAAGGTAATTTATATTCTTTAATATTGTTATCATTTTCTTTTTGATAATGTTATAATTGATGTTAGTCATATTTATACATGGTAGGTTCGTTTATAAGCTACACCATATACAGGTGAAAGGTTGGCAATCGTGTTGGGAGACTATTTGGTAGACTAAAATATCAATACCCAATTGTCCACTATAATAGTCAATAATTATAGCATAAATGATTTTATGATTTAAAGGTTGAAGAATAAGATACAAGTTGGGAGTTTGTTAGTTGGTGGAAGGTTATTTCATATGTGTTGTTTTGTACATATTCTGAATTTGATTGTGAAGGATAGGTTAGAGATGATAAAGGAACCAATAGATTTGATTTGGAATAATGTAGTATATTAAAGAGCAATACCTAAAATAGTTGACAAATTTGAATAAAATACACGACTTCTATGTATTCCAAGTAGATTGTCTAATCAGATAGTTTGGGATTGTCTAATCAGATGGAACTTAACCTTTAAGATGTTGGAGTCGACAATCCAATATGTGGAGATGTTTACTAGATTGTGACAAAGAGATTTACAATATACTTGCATGAGTACAGAAGACCAATAGGAGTTGGCTAGAGAACTTTGTACTAAGTTTAAATATTTTATACTGCAACTAAATTATTTTCAAGAAAATAATATCCAACTTCGAACAATTGCTTTAACACTATTCGTGAGATAAAGAAAGCTTTGTCTGATTGAATGTTTGATTCTAGTAAGGTTATTTGTGTTATGGTAGAGCAGATGATAGAGAAGTTGAATTTTGATTGGTATATGGTTAGACATACTGTTGCAATCATATTTGTGTTGGACCTGAGATACAAGATATAGGGGTATAATTTTATATATAATGTGTTGTATGGTGATCAGGCTTAAGAGCATGAAATTGTCTTTAAACAATTCTGGTATTATTTGTTTAATGATCATCAACTCAAAATGGACAAAATTCAGGATTGGGATCATTGTAGTTTAAGTTGTTCAGCCCTGGCTTCATGTCTAGATTTGGGCTCATCTTCTAAGAGTACTTTATTACTTTCATTTACAAAATTCATAAAAGAAAGGACTAAGACTTCATATAGTATGACAGAGTTAGATAAATATTTAACAAAAGATTGTGTGTTTGAAGTTGAAGGTGGTGCAATTTGATATCTTATTACAATGGAAGAGTTGTGGAAATAACTCATCATGCTTAGTTTCATCCTCACACTGCGGAAGTTTTTATATGCGCCCAAAGTTAGTTAGATGATGAAGATATTGATGGTAAACTCTTTTCTTTTTTTTATATATTAATTTTGTCTATTTTTTTATATTATCTTACCTTATATTATTTTTTAATTTGTATATTAATACAACCGTAGGTACTAATGTAAAGATAACTATTCACACACATACGCATACTCATCAATGAAGTGAACATTGTTTTGATAAAATATTCAATGATAAAGGTATATTTAATTATTTATTAATTGTTACCATGTGCTTAATATTATTTTAATTTGAATATTATAGTACTAAATAGAATATTTTTACATACAGAAGAAGTAATGCAAACTATTGACAATCCTAACTTCTACATACAGAAGAAGTTATGGAAACTATTCACGATCATGACTACATCGATTAGCCACTCTCTTTAGTTTCCCCTCTCCATGCTTATGGTCCCAGTCCAGAACATTATTTTATGATTTTATTTTGAATTTTTGTAAATTATATCATTTAAAAATTTTGGATAATTATTTTGTAAATTTTGTCATCAATTAATGAATTTTATCATCATTTAAATGAATTTCTCAGTTTATATATATTCATCTCTTATAATCCTATTATCTTTCATTAATCAATTTGATTTCATCTTATTCATTTTATCAATATATATACATGTTATATTATTCATTAATTATAAATTTCAATTTTATTAATCAATTAAAATCTAAAATTTGTAATTTCAATTGAATGAATTTCTCGCTTTATTTGTAACGTTTTTTTTTAATTTCCTATTGTATTTTCTTCTTTTATTAATGTATTTGATTTCATCTCATTCATTTTATAAATATATGTACATTTTATATATTCATTTATTACGAAATCACATATTTTATTAACCAATTAAAATTTAGTAACTTCAATCAATTGAACTCACTTTATATAATAATCTCTTTTTTATTTACTATAATTCTATCATCCTTCATCAATGAATTTGGTTTTGTCCTATTTATTTTATCAATATATGTACGTTTTATATATTTATTTATCATAAAATCTCAATTTTATTAATTAATTGAAATTTGTAAATTCAATTAATTGAATTTCTAACTTTATATGTAATCTTTTTTATTTTTTGTAATTCTATCGTTCTTCATTAATAAATTTGGTTTTATTTTACTCATTTTATAAATATAATTACATTTTATATATTTATTATAAAATTTCAATTTTTATTAATTAATTTAAATTTATAATTTAAATTTTTGAATTTTTTATATAATATTTTGAACTAAATAAATTTTGAATTATTCAATAAATTTGGTTTTATTTTACTCATTTTATAAATATAAGTATATTTTATATATTTATTATAAAATTTCATTTTTATTAATTAATTTAAATTCATAATTTCAATTTTTTGAATTTTTCATATAATATTTTGAACTAAATGAACTTTGAATTAGGACTGAATAACGTCAAATCTGGTCAAGGTCAACACTGTTACTGTCTCGTAGTACTCTCCTTCCAGATCAAGGATTCAGCAAAGAGCCTTTCAATGTCAACAGAAACGTCCCACTAACCACTGCATTTGATTTCTTAACCCCAAACCCTTGTCCCAATTGACATTAACTTCATTGACATTGTTGAAACAATGAGTACAAATATGGTAAACGCCGTTGGGGTCGTCGATAAAACTGGTGAAATTGGAGAGGGAGAGCAAGATGAGGATCGAAGTGGCAAATGAGACACCACTTCGACTTCGGCTCCTAAATGGCAACGCGGAGATCTTCTGCACCGAGCTTCCGCTGGAAATGTGCTCTCCTTCCCTCTTCGTGTAATTTGCCTTCATTTTAGCGCCTTTTGGTTCAAATATTTTCTTTTAAAGTCAAAGTTCCCGCCTTTAGTGTTTCTTTTCTTGAAAAAGTTCCAAGTTTTCGATAGGTTTTTACTTCTTGTGGAGCTATAATAGAGATGGATGGTTCCACGGAAAGTGACTAGACTATCGATGAGGTGTTGATTGTTGCTTGCTGCTTTCTTATTGGCCTTTTTCTTTTTCTTGAAGTTAATGGTAAAGTTTCGATTGATTGGTTTGCACTTTGCAGACACTGGTGGTTATTAATGGGAATGTAAATTCTATACATGAAGCGCGAAGGAATCATGTTAAAGCCTCGTCATCTAGTGCCGCAGAGCATGTTCAGGTGCATTCCTGCCTTCGCATGCGTTCCTGTTTCATATCCACTTGGTGGTGTCATGATTTTATCAGTATATGGGAATGCGTACGTATGATGAGATAATGTGGCGAAAAATGTTGTTTGGTACTTTGGCTTGAAATTTTACGAGAAAATGTTATTATAATTTATATACTAATCATTTTTTAAAATTTCAGTGATATTGGCTTTCAGATATTATACGAAATAAGTTTTGCAATTATTCTACTTTACACGAAATCAAATATTTTTTCAATTTCTCAATAGTAGTATAGAAGATAATTTAAATTTTATAAGTTACTTGATTATTGTTGATTGAAATTTGAAATTGAAATTTTAAAAGTTGCAAACCCTAAATCTTAAAATCAGATTATATCTAATTTACAAATAATTCATGACCCTAATTGATATCAACAAGGGTTTAAGGAATCCTCCAATTATAACTAAATAAAATACGACATATAATTTTTGTATTGTGGAACAAATGACAACTTGATGAAATTAAGTTTTGCTAGTTGTGTCATGTGGAGTTTTATGTGTTCCTATGTTCTATCCTTGCTAGTAAATATTATCTGACAAGTGAGCGTGAAGAGAAAACTACAGGACTTGTGTGAATTGCTTGTTGTGAGAAAGAATATTGTTGTCGATGCTAGGTTTTAGAATATATGTAAATGTTTGTGAAGTATGTTGGAGGTTTTCTATAGATTGCTTAAGTGTGATCGATTATTGTGGTTTTGTGAGTTGCTAGCCATTATGGTGGAATGGAGAAGGCAATGCTCACTAGTAGCGGATGAGAAGCAGGCTAGCAAACCAGCTTGAATAGTGGTGATAAGTCTCCATTGGACAGTGGAGGATGACCCGAAATAGCAGGTGATTGTGTAGACGTTAGGTGAGATGGAGGATGCAAGCTTACAAGCTACCAGAGAGGCGTGATGGCTTCTCCTCTAGACAGTGACAACAAGCAGTAGTTGGCAATGTGCTTCTTGTGCACTAGTGATGAAGCATGACCAAGCAAGGTTGGTTGAAAGTGGCACAACTATCGCATTGTTGGTGGTAAGCATTGAGTAAAGGTTGTGAAGTATCGGGTTGTAACGTCCGAAAAATGGGTCTAATTTAAATTTTTTTTCATTTTATTATCATTATTATTATTTTTTCTTTTTCTTTTTTCTTTTCCACTCTTATAAATTCCATATAGGAATAATTAAGGGTAAATAAATTTGGGCAAGTAGAGACTAGTAGTAATTGATTTAA
>JAOSBN010000008.1:43226592-43237253 GCA_027563595.1 Erythroxylum suave
AATTTAATAATTTAATATTAATAATTTGAATTTATATGACTAATAAAATATTTTTTGAAATATTTATTTACTAAATTAATTTTATTTATTTATAATTTTAAATTTATTTGACTAATAATATTTTTTAATTATTTATACAACAATTAATAGTTTATTAAATTGATGAGCTTTTTAGTCATTTTATCTTTTTTCAGCAACTACAACCGCACTTACCAAACACATATTTTCACGTTTCAGCACTTACCAAAACAGCAATCTCAAACACATAAGTACTTATCATTTCATAAGGTTGGTTTCAGTTGGTTGTCGACCGCTACCGCTCCTTTAAACTAAGCCTTAATATGAGGTGGCAAAAACCCGCATCACTAGATGGTTGGACCGTAGCTACCGAGAACAACGACAAGTTGGTGAATTTGTCGAATGGTGAACCAAAGCGGCTTGCTCGCCTAGCCTTCGAAAACCTTATTATGTTTGACTTTTTCAATTTATTCAGGTCAAATTCGGTAGAAACAACAACACGTGTGGTAGACAATATGGCGGCAGGGGAGATTTCCATAAAATCCACTTTTTAAGACAGAATGAGAACCCAACAAGAGGACAGCTTTTGGAGCACAAAGCAGACGCACTAAGTTTCGGATTAACAATGAAAGTGTGGCCGACTATCATTATTATAAATATATTAATTACACTTTTCATTTACGGACGGACGGACAGTAGTGCGGAGCTGCGGGGAGCACCAAGCACGCTTACCGCTGTCGTGTTTCTTTCATTTTGTGCTGTTGGGTAAAATTGCCTATACTTTTCTATATAAAATTATTAGCAAAAATACCAAGAAAATATTTAAGATGTACGTTAAACATATTTTTAAAAATCAAGAACAAAACTTAAATCAGTCACAAAACTATAGGAAAAATTGTAATTACATATTCTACTTATATTTTCTATCAGAAGGAAGGACCTTTTACTTTTATTTTTAAGAACACACCAATTTAAAGTATTCTACTAATAAGCTTTTTGAAATATTCAGCTATATGTGTTAATATATAAATTCCAGGAACTATAATAATAAAATGCAATCTCTATTCATTGAGTGCCTTCAAAATATCAAATATGAAATCATATGCTTGAATATTAACAATGAAATTAAACGATCAATTTGTCAAATATTGCTTAGGCACTTAATTGATCTGTTAACTAAAAGTTTTTGAATAATTCCAACATTATTCGAAAAGTTCAACGGTGAGGCAGCCTACACTAAACCGTTGAAGGTAAGCGCTTTTGTTGACTTTGTAGAAAGATGTGACCTTTTTAAGTCCCAGATTACCATTTGACTCTCCAAGGACTGGCATAAAGACAAGCTTGGAGAAAAGGCATCTTTTTAGCTTTCATTGACCTTTTGCGGAAACAAAAAGAAAAATTGTTATTAGCCGCCCTTGCGACAGGCAATGGAGTACACATGTTATGCATACACAGAATTGCTAGTGAAGTAGGCTAAGTAGGATTAAAATTTTTTGAAGGTGTTTAGTCAAAAAAATTTTCAATTATAATTTAGAGAATACACCTCGAAATTGTGATTTTAAAAAGTATCATTCATATAATTTAACCTATGATTTGACAAAAAAAATATTTTTACTGGGAATATAAATGTATTTTTAATTTGTCTTTATATAATCTTTATTTTTTCTATATTATACTATAATTAAGAATTTTTTCATCATAATTACTATAAATCTATAGATTATTCACAAAAAATCTTATGTACTTCAAATTTATTATCTAATTAAATTTACAGTATTTTTTATCGACACTTACTGAAAATATTTATCTTCATGTCATTTCTTCCTGGTACAACTTTCCAACACCAATTCTACATGCCACTGCTGTCCTTGGCCATTTTCGTTTTGCAAATTCAAAAGTTGACCTTGCTGAATTGCAATTTACACAATTCGGTTCTAATTGATCATAAGGTCCAGGGTAAAGCAAAACAATAAACCTATACAGTCGTGCAATTTTAATAAGGGAAAAACTTATTTTATAATATTTTGTTTATATTGAATTTTTATATTGATCATGTAATTTGCTAATTAATCGAGAAAAAATCTTTTCCTAGTATTTTTTCTATTTATTAAGTTTGAATCATTCCATTAGAGAATATTTTCAATGAAAGATGTGAAAAAAAAGTTCAATTGCTTATAATGTGAATAAAGAACTTATGTTACTAATTACTAAAAACTATTTTAGAAAATAGTACCATATGCAAATTGTGAAAGAAAAAATAATCATACAAATGTTTCTTCATTATGTTTGGTTGTGAAGAAAGTTAAATTAAATTATCAACATGGCTAATGTTAACAGAAGAAACCTTATTTTTATTCAAATATTTACTTGTAATATTTAGAAAACTTTGAAAAGATCATTTGTTCAATCATATAAAAGGACAAGGTTTAGAAAATTAACTTTTTCAACACTCAGAAGTGATAGTATTTTCATGAGATTAGGCTCCGTGTATAAGGCAACTACTCTTGAGATCTTTTAAATATTAACTTAGCTAATTGATCATTCTAATTTTTTAGGTTGTAGATTAAAGCCTTCGAATTTTGAAATTAATTTTTATTTGTATATAGGTAACTTTTTGTCAATTTCTCCAAGGTCAGCTTCTTCTAATAATGTTATTATTTTTTATATCTAAGTGGAGGCAACCTCTAGGCTGTTTGATTGCCTTAAGAAAATTTTGGATGACTTATTCATCCAAGATTGTAGATATTACTATAAGCATTATTTTGTCACTCAAAACTCCCCAACAATCTACTTGCTTAACTTGCTCACCCACATGGTTTCAAATTTGGCATTCATTACCTTTTTGTTCTCCGTTACACAATTCGTAGCACAATGCTTGAGATAGTCTTGTTAGTATGCTCAAGATCCTTCTTTTTCTCTATTAGAGCTTCCACTTGAGCTACTAATTTAATGATAACTTCCACATCTCTTTGATGGTATATAGAGTGTTTCATTATCATATTATGTGTAGATAGAGATGTCATTTCTCAACTTTACATTCTTTTTCTATGGAAAATACTTGTCTAAGAATTTCTTTGCTAAACTCTCCCATGTAGTAATAGAATCCATAGATAGTGATTTCATCCACTACTTTGCTCGATCCCTCAAAGAGAATGGGAACATCTTCGACCTAATAGAATTGTTAATTGCCCCATTAATTTTTAACATATCGCGCATCGTCAAAATTTTGGTGATATATGCATTGGGGTATTCATCCAAAACCCCATCATACTACACATATTTCTACAAAATTTGGATAATATTTGGTCTGATGGTGAAATATAGTTTGCATTGGTTATTAGTCTAGAGATACTACTATGTTATATCTCTCGAATAATAATTTCACATATTCTAGCATGGTTTTGTTCTTCTCTTCCATTGTATGAAGGTATGGATCTTGGTGTGTTGACTTCTTCTATTGTTTGAATGTTCGATGAAGTGCCATATCAATTTGTAGGTCCTTTTCAAATAATTTAGACATTATACTCGTTGTTGTACATCAAGGTCACATCTAAAATCAAAATGAGCCAAGAATATAAAATAAAAGAGTTAGAATTTAATAAAGAATGTAAACAAAAATAAGTAGATAAAATAACTAGAATAATTGTTATTGAGTCTACTAAACACTAGTTGCTTTCTTGATAATGATACTAAGAACTTGTTGTGTTCATTTAAAGTTCAAATTTTCTTTATCATAATATTATAAACTCAATTTAAGATAAGTATATTTATTGTTTAGAAGTAATATATAGAAAATAATGTCAATCCTATGAGAAAGAGCTAAAGATGTAGTAAACTCTTCTATAATTAAGGAATACAACTATTGGTACCTTGGGTGTTTTTAAAGAGCATAAAAATAGTAAGAGCAAGTCTTGATGGTGGAATGAAGGTATGAAAGAAAAAGTGAAGGTCAAGAAGGCTACTTATAAAGTTCTATTGGATAGCAACACAAAGGTGGAGAGAGTAGGTAATCCAAAAAGGTATAAATTAGCAAAGAAAAAGGTGAAAAAGATAATCTCTGAAGCTAAAAGTAGAGTTTATGAGAAACTATACCAATGGTTGCAAACTAAAGATAGAGAAATGTATATTTTTAAGTAGGCAAGAGTTAGGAAACGAAGAGTGAGAGACTTGGATTAAGTTCGTTGTTTAAAAGATGAAGTAGGGCAGGTGCTCGTAGCCAAAAATGACATCAAAAGACGATGACAGAGGTACTTCAATAGCCTTTTTAATGAAGGTATAGAGGATAAAATTCATGTAGGTGATCTTAGCATGTCCGGGAGATGTCCTAAGTTTACTTATTGCCAACAGATTACATAGGAAGAAATTAAAAAAAATGTTGAGGTCGATGAAGAGTGGAAAGGTAATAGGGCCTAAAGAGATAACTACAGAGGTGTGAGAGAGCCTAGTGAGGAGGGTCTTACTTGGCTAGCAAAGCTATTTAATGTGATCCTTCTGCCAAAATACTGGATGAGTAGAGATTTCGTACATTAATTCCTTTACACAATAACAAAGGGGACATCTAAAGCTATAACAACTATAGAGATATCAAATTATTTAGTCATACCGTGAAGTTACGAGAGAAAGTGATTAAGAAGAGAGTGAGATAGAATGCTTCTAACTCATAAAACCAGTTTGGTTTCATACTAGGAAGGTCCACGACAGACGCTTTACATCTCCTAAGAAAAATTGATGGAATATTATACGGAAAAACAATGTAACTTACAAATGATTTTTATTGATTTAGGAAAGGTGTATGACAGGGTATCTAGGGAAATCATATGATAGTGATTATAAGTTAAAGGAGTTTCTATAACTTATATATAAGTTATTAGGGATATGTATGAAGATGTAAAAACTAGAGTAAAGATAAAAGGAGGAGATAAAGAGAAATTTTTTTATCGATATTGGAATATACCAAGGCTCCTCTTTGAGCCCGTTTTTGTTTATAGTAGTGATTGATGAGCTCACCAACAATATCCAAAGGGATGTGTCTTGGTATATGTTATTTGTTGATGACATTATTTTAGTGAATGAGATAAGAAAGGGTGTCAATGTCAAGCTGGAACGTTGGAGGGATACGTGAGTCGAAGGGCTTTAAATTAAGTATGACTAAGATTGAGTACGTAGAGTATAATCCTGTTAGGGTGGTTGAAATGGAGAAGTGCATCAGGAGTTTTATGTGATAAGAAGATACTACTTAAGATTACAGGTAAATTATGTCATTAACATTACGTCAGTCATGTTCTATGAGGCGGAGTATTGGCCTATCAAATAAGTGCATAGTCATAAACTAATAGTGACAGAGATGAGAATGATATATTGAATATGCAACTTTACTAGAAGAAATAAAGTTAGAAATGTAATAGTAAGGGACAAATTAAACGTGGCTAATATTATTGAAAAATTAAGAGAGACAAGATTTAGATGGTATGGACATGTTAAGAGGAAACACTCAGAAGTTCCAGTAGGAAGATGCGAGAAGATTAAATTTAGAAATTGCAAGAGAAAAAAGAAGGAGGGCCTAAGAAGAATTAAGGGGAGCTGATCAAGAATGATATGACACTGTTGAAACTTATCGAGGACATAGCCTACAATAAAATACTTTGGCATACTAGGATACAAATAAAAGATCTCTTATAAAGAGATCATTGTTGTTTTCATTCGATTTTTTTTAATTTTCGTTTTGTATTTAGCTTAAACTTTTAATACATAATACTTGTCACTTAAGGTTTTAACCTTAGCTTTTCCTACTTAGCCTTATTATTATTATCATCATCACCATCATCATCATTATGATCGTCGTCGTCGTCGTCGTCGTCATCATCATCATTACCATCATTATTATTATTTATTTCATTTTTTCATGTGAGTCATTTAGAAATAGTCTCTCTACTAGTTTGGAGTTAGGTTGCGTACTACTGGATCTTCTCAAACCTCATGCATCAGTGAGATATTTATTGAGTTGTTGTTATTTTCTATAATGATTTAGTTAAGTAAATAAGGAGGAAGGTTTGTTCATTAATATTAAAATTGAAAATAAAATAAAACATACAAAATCCATTATAAGGAACACATAGCAATTGATCAAGAGAAGAAAACATATATGGATAACGTCTAAATAAGAACTCCTTTTAAAATCATCTTCGTATTTATGGTTTAATAAATTCAAAAGGTTTTATATTTTGTATTAAAGAAAATTTCTGCTTTATGCATTGTTCCATCTCAAGTTACAATCATATATTCTCAATTTGATTAACTAATGTCTCCATCATGATTAAAAATCCCCAAGAATGCACCACATTTTAATGTTAGTGAAAGGTTTGACCCTAACACTAGAATCCTTATATATGCCAATCTCTAGCACCCCGTGTAACTCTTAATATCAATTTTATGATCTGCTCATATGTAGGTTCTTTTGAATGGTCCATATGTGAATTGTAGTTTGATTTAACATCAGCTTTAAGTAATCAACATCAATAATAATCAAAGATATTTCTTTAAAATAAAATCCTTCATAAATAAATCAAATCAATTTATAGTAAAGACAATACTAGGGTTTCTTTTTATTTAAACATGTAAAAATTAGCTATGCATCATCTTTTACACAAATGAACACGAACATAAGAACAAAAAGAATCAAAATAGGAAGAGTTTAAGATGTGTCTCAATATTTTCAATTAGCTCTTATATGTTGAGATACTTTTTGATTCTCTTCTTATTTAGAAACGGTTGCTAAGTGTATTTCTAAGGTTTTTTTAAGGTTTTTTTCTCCATTGATGGGTAGCCCTAAATCTTAAAATTAAAAAACTGCAAAAGTCTCTTTGTGTTAGGGTTTCACACATTTAGGTAGTAATTTTGATGGCATACACAAACTGTATTTCAAGTCGTGTGATTCATCGTTTCTCTACTAGGATTTAAACATGTATAGACACGTTCATATTCTTGACCTTACTATTTATATTCACAGTAGATATAAACATTAACACGCTTGAATCTTTGGCTATATTTCTTATTATTTCTCTAAATTGATTTTTAGGGAAGACCTATACACCAACATACGTGCAACTTAGATCATGTTTTCCTCTGTTTCTTTAGCTCATATGACACAACCTTTTCTCTACTCATCTATATGCATGGCCATGTATTCAAGATTGAATTTAAGAAGGACATGAACTGACACGTAGACATGTGTGAGACCGTATTTTTATCAAGATTTTGGTAAATTTTATTGTGCCCCCTTTAATTCTTTACCAAAATTAAAGTCAAAATAACATCTTCTCAATCCTATAAAAGCATAAGATAAAAACAATAAATTGAAAATAATTTAAATAAAAAACGTAGTAAAATGATAATAAAATATATGTACATTTTACATCTGTTAACGAAATTGTTTCAATTGAATTTTAAAAAAGGCATTCTTTCAATTGGATATATTATAATGTTAATCATTTTTAATTATAATTATAATTAAAATATATGATTCAACCAAGCTAATTCTCGTCTTCTAGCGAAAAAAAAATTATTCTATTATTGTGCTTTGATTTTTAAATTAAACTGTTTTGTAAGTTTTGCACAATATTTAATATTTTATAAAAATTTATTATTTAAGTAAGTTAATATTAAATTTTAACTTTTTAGTGATAAGGGTCAAATTATTTAGAACTATGAATATACAATTCCTTTGGTGCGAGGAGTTGTTCGTCCTTCCAAGCCAAGAGAATGGCATGGCAATTGGGTTATTTAATGCTTTAATGGAAATAGGATCACATGCACGCCAATACATGGAAGATATGATGGGGAAGGAGACGAGTGTTGAGAGTGGGCAGTCCACAAGATTCCCCACTCTCCACTTCTAAGTGGACTCATCCCACGCCTCACCAAGCAACAACGGAGTTTCCATCTCCCTCTTTTTCGTGGGGCCCCCTTACACCTATAACCTTTCCCAACTATTATTATTATGCGAATAAATACTTTTTGTTTAAATTTAATATTCAAAATAGTTCAAATTCAATAAATATCTAAATAAAGTTGTATTTTATTTTTACCTTCATTTGATGGTATTAAAAAGTTTAGTCAATCTCTCACAGCGTAATATGTCATAAGTAAATGCACTATTGAAGTGTAATACAATTAAAAAAAAGATTAATATTCAAATAACGGAATATCATTTATTTTAAAAAGATTTTATAATATTTAAAAATTCAATAAATAAATTGATATTGAAGTTTTTTTGATAAAATATGTATAATTGTAATGCTCTTTTATTACAATTAATTTAAAATAGTTTTACATTAATTGGAATCTCTTATCCATCCAACAAGAAGCCGCCAAATGTAATCTCGTGATATCCACGTGACATAATCCACCTGTGTCCTAAAGGCAAATAGGGCCCCGCCATTATCCCACGCGAGAAAACTCTCTCTTTTGCACTATTTGAGTCGGAAGGGAGTGAGCAATTCCTGTCCCAGTTAAGGCCGTGCGCGTGCATGAACTAACTTTTAGTCAACCGCTAAATCTGGCCTTTTTGAAAGCTATTTCTTTTCTGTACGCTTATATAAACTCCACCCCCCTTCTTCATTTTCTCCTACCTCTACTGCTCAGCGAACTGAAATCGTTTAGGAATAATCTACAATACATTTGTTTGAAAATGGGCGAGGCTGTTCACTTCATCACTCAAAATCCTGCTGAGGACACCCTCCTTCAACCTCCCACCTGGTACGAAGAATCCATTGACGAAGACCTTAAGTGGTCCTTTTCTTTGAACAGGTTTGTTCTTTCTTCTAACCATACGGTACTCTATTAAACAGACTGGTTGTCTAATGATCAGTTTAATAAACGATATAGCGTTCTCCACAAAGGGACAAGCGAGTTCCAGGACATAGTTCTGTTGGACACAAAGCGCTTTGGTAAGGTAAGAGACCAAACATAATATTTATAGCTTAAAACAATAATTAAAAGTACTCATGTTTTGTGGTGATAATATATACATACACATAAGCATATATAGAGATGTGATGTTGGTACTAACTTGGATTACAGGTCCTGGTGATTGATGGGAAGATGCAGAGCGCTGAGTCGGACGAGTTTATCTACCACGAGTGCTTGATTCATCCCGCTCTATTGTACCACCCCAAGTGAGAGAGCCTACTAATTGTTTCCATTCTTAATATTTATCATACCTTTATTATACGCACATGTATACAATACATATAAAAGTGTAATCAAAATTCATGGTTTTGAATTAATTCTGTAATATTTTTATGATATCAAATCATAGTTATATTTATTTAATTTGGTAATCTTATAAAATAATTATGTGCTAATTAACTATAACCAATTAAATTACTCTCTAAATGATAAATAGTCTCTAACTTCTTAATTTGACCAATATAACTTAAATCTTTTTTTTAAGTTTAAACGTAATTAAAATGTTTATACTTGATTTATAAATATATGCTCCACTCACTTTTTGTTTGACAATTTTGGAAAACGTGTTTAAATTAGTTATTATATGTTAGAAAAAGATACTTACCACTGTATAAGTTATAAAGTATAAACCAACGTTTTAGTTTATTTTTATAAACTTGGATTAGCTTGAATAAGAAATTGGAGAAAGACTATTGGATAAAAGCATCACATCCTATTTAGGATAGTAAAATTTTCGGTTATGTGTTGTAATTAAAGTACTGATATATAGTGCTTTAAATATGACTCTTCATTTACTCACTTGAGGGTATCATTTTAAAATAGATTTAGGCTCAAACAATTGCAACTTATTATATCAGTTATTTTTATATAACATGTAAAATACTCGTAATGCAACATAACTAAACGCATCAATAATTTTAAACTTTAAAAATTGATAATTGAGATTTTAATTATTTATTTTCCCATCAATATATGCCCAAAATATAAACGTATTATAAAATCAAAAGTTAATTAAATCAATTACTCATTCACATTCTTGACAAATTATAAATTACTAATATATATGAGAGTTCAGTAAATATCACCGATGGATTTATGTTCTTTCTTTTTCTTAACAGTAAAACGAAAGTCAATCATTAGTTTATCCCGCAGACGAATTTATGTGCGATATTGGATTCACTGTCCCAAAATACTCTGCTTCTAGATTGTGCAGAACTAGACTGACATTATCCTTTGCTCATATAAACTGAAATGCAAAGAGCTAACTACAGATGAAACAGATATTCAAGGAAAACATACAGGTTGTAGATTCATATTTCAGTCTACACTTCTTTAAACTAAGACTATGAGCTGAATGTAGGACCATACGTATATTTAGTTTCAAATTAATCTGAAGAAGCCTTCTGCACGTAAACTAGTCGATCAGGTCACTCCTCGTTCATCTTGGTGGAACCAGACATTGTTAGGCCGTTCTGTGGAATGATTGATGTCATTGGAATCTATATATATTTACTTTCCCAGAAACAAAAATGACAGAGTCTTGAGTTTAACTGCAGCCCCCGGAATGTGTTCATCATGGGAGGTGGTGAAGGTTCTTCCGCAAGAGAAGCCCTAAAACACAAGCCAATCAAGAAAGTGGTCATGTGTGACATAGACCAAGTTAGTTTTTTTTCTTT
>JAOSBN010000008.1:43243746-43271199 GCA_027563595.1 Erythroxylum suave
TACCGACTTTTGATTGTTTTAGTGCTCTAGCACACCACCCTTGCGAGGTACGGACTCGGATATCACCATCGATGTCAAGTTCGGGTCTTGCAGGAGTGGGGTGTTAAATATGAGGGTGGTAATGACAGATAAAGTTTCTCCCACATAACAACTAGCAATCGCATCATCGAAGAAGAAAGTAAGCAACAACCTTTACTAATATCGCTTGGTAGTCATGAGGGATCTTTAGGTCTGTTATTGTTAAACAAACATATTTAAATTTATGCTGAAATTACTCATTACATGTTTAGCGTGTTTTTCTCATTATGTTTTTTTTAGGTTCCAATACTGGCATCAGAAAATGAAGTAGAGGTAAGACAAAAGGAACTGAGTTGCAACAGATGAATGTTGCAATGAATACCAAGTTGTTAGAGACGATTGACCCCACACAATGATGCCCAGTAGATAAGATCCAAGCTATAAAATTGGCCAGCAAGTTGGGTGTCATTGTGAAGAATGAGTTGCCTTGCCTTTAGCATGTCGGGCAGTTGAAGGAAGACAACTTGCTCCAAAATGCTTTGGACAAAGTTTTGGTAATATTTCAATACATTTTACAACATATGCTTTTTTACTTACGTAAAATAATAACTTAACTTATATGTGTTTTTCACAGACGAAATTCAATATCGTTGATATCG
Source organism: Erythroxylum suave (assembly GCA_027563595.1). Taxonomy (NCBI): domain Eukaryota; kingdom Viridiplantae; phylum Streptophyta; class Magnoliopsida; order Malpighiales; family Erythroxylaceae; genus Erythroxylum; species Erythroxylum suave. The sequence goes on from JAOSBN010000008.1 coordinate 43,244,424, forward strand.
ACATGCCTGAGGTTTCAAGCAATGTTACTTTACTGTTGAAACAAAGGGTTAAGGATCATCGGTATCGACTTCATAAATATTATTAGTCTTTCCCTTCCGATGAAGAGGCAAGGAGACATGTTCTGGAATGAGAGACTCTTGAAAATTGGAGAAAAATGTGCTATTATTGGGCCTCGCCAAACGTTCAGGTTTGTTTTTCTCTTCATATTTTCCTTCTATTAATTATATTTATATATTTCATGACTAATTCTCTTAATTTAGGAAAAGTGTGAGAAAGCCAAGGTGAACAGAGCGAGAATGAAGATTCCTCATAACACCAGCTCTAGATTATTTTTCGTTGTCCGACCAGAATTTGTAAATGTAACATTTTTAATTTATTATTCTATTTCTTAATACAATAAATTCTAATTGGTTATAATTTTTAAATTCATATAATAGAGCCAAACACAACTTCAAGGACAAGAGTGTGATAGAATCATATTGTACAACTACACACACTACAAGGTCAAGGTTGGACGTCTGAAGAGGCATAAAGTAATTATGTAAGTATAAACAAACTAATATTACAATTTAATTTTCTATTTAATAGTAAGTAATAATTTTTTAGTTAACTTGATTTTCTACTTTAAATTGTAGGACAAGATGCAAGAGTTGTTGCCAAAGTCATTGTCTGAAGGGAATCAACCCATTGTCGATGACATTTGCAACAATATTCTTGGTACACGATCGGGCTATATCAAAGGCCTTAGGTATGACCCTAAGCCAGTTGGTGCATCTTTGTCACGACTAGCATATGTCATGACGCTTCAAGAGGAGAACTAGGTACTGAAGACTAAGTTACAATGTACAAAAGAGAAGTTAAGTCGTAATGTAAAAGAAGGGAACAAGCTTTAAAAATGGCTAAACAAATGCTAGGTTCTATATATGTTAGTAGTAGTGACCCAGATAAAGACTCTTAGTTTGTAAATGATGAGTAAATATTTTCTATATAAAATGCATTTCATTTTATATGTTTATTTTATCTCAATTTATTATTATTTAAAAATATGTCACTAACATTAATTATAAAAATGAATAATTTTATATTTCAAACTGTCTTAAAAATCGTAATAAATTAAATTAAATTTGTTTTTAACAATTAAATTCATAATTCAATTCAAAATTAAATTTTGTCATCACTAAATAATGTTAGCTACCAAAACAAATTCGTCACAAAAATTTATTATCTACGTTTACAAGAACGTCATTAAAAACATTTTGCTACAACCACAAATTAGTAGCAAAAACTGTTTTGTTAACAAACCAAATTCGTTACAAAAAAATATTAGCTACCACAACTAAATTATCACAAATTGATTTTACCTACGTTTGCATAAACGTCTCTAAAAACATTTCCTTACAATAAATAATTAGTAGGTAAAACTATTCTTCTACCAAAACGAAATCGTCACTAAAAATAATTACCTACAAATACAGTTTAGTATGGGAAAACTTTTCGCTACAAATAGAAATGTCGCAAAAAACTATGTACGACGTTCTTTATTCTCTTCAGTTATACTTTTTACCGAAGAATTGTTTATGTCGAGAAATTGTTATGGCGACGATTTTAGAAAAACATCACAGATGTTGTTTTGCTACCGGGATTCAGCGACGACTTAGGCGACGATAGTTTTTCGTCGCAAATTAGTTATTATTTAGTGGCGTTTATTTTTGTTGCTAAAGGTAGTGTTTGTTGTAGTGGCGACACCAAAACACAACCACTAATAATAACAATCCATAGATCTTTTTTCAAAGTCACTCCATAAGACAAAAGGTTCTCCTATGATTACAACTATTCAAAAATTAAGACATAATTAGATTTTGATTATAATAAAATAATTACAAAATTTTTATATTTAAATTTTCAAAAAATTAATATCACTTTAATTTTATAAAATGATTAACACACAAATCATAATAAAGCAAGAATATTAATTCGTAGCATATTCCAAAACTTGATCATATTCTTTTTTGTATCACTCGAACCATTTCCAAAATCTATTTATCTAAACCACTGTAGCTACACAAGTGTCTAGCCTCTCATGGTATCCATAGAACAAGTTGAGAAAACTCTATAATTCTTACAGAAAGGGTTAAGTAAGAAGTGCTAGCTCCGTTAGAGCTTAAGCCTATTTATGATAAGTTTTGGGCATTTTAGTAATTAATTGAAATTAAATTCTAATTTCAATTAAACTTTAACTAGAATTACAAATAATTCTAATTAAATACCAATTATGTCCAAATAAGATCCAGTATCTTATATTGATCCTTATTTATTAAATATCTGATATTTAATCATAAAGTTTCTCAAAGTTTACGATTAAGTTCAATTTGGTTAAAATAACTTTGATCTTTACAACCCGTTCTTTATGAGTGACTCATTAGGTTCCCAATATATAGGCAACGATTATAAATTCTAATTCTAATTCATAACTAGAACTGGATAAAGTAAAATTCCTTTTAATTTTATCTTTAATTCTCCAATTAAACAATTTATAATCATATATCAAGATAGACATCTAGTAATGCATCATGACCATCCAAATATTTAGGCTATGTTTGGTTGGGGGTTTAATAATGGAATGAAATGGAATATAATATTATTTCATTATTTGGGAGGAGTGTTTATAATAAAATGAAATGAAAGAGGAAGGAAGAGGAGGGTTTCATATTACATCTCATTCTATTATAAATAGTAAAAATGAAAAACCTCCGATTTGGGGAGTTTAGTATGGAATGTAAAATGATAAACAACTTTGCACTATATTACATTATAAACAATTCATCCAAACAACATTTCAATATATTACACTATGAATCTTTCCATCCCTCCCAAACAACAATTTTCTAATATTACATCTAATGACATTCTATTCTATTATAAACCATTCCATTAAAAATCTTACATCCAACTAACCAAACATAGCCTTAGGAATGTCAAAGTAGTTTTGACTAACCTTTTTGTATATGATTTTTTCGTATAATTCAATCATTTCATTATACAATGTTCTGATTAGACAGAGCATGTAATTAATATCTACTCTTTTTAAGTCCAATCATATTAGTTCTTCGTCATTGGTTATCGATTCAATTAATGACAATTGTAAACTTTTTATAGTGTGTCATTCTACCTTGGCCAAGTATTTTCGAAATCAATACTAATCGAGAACAACGAAATAATCTCCCTAATTACTTTAGGGTGATTAATCATATCTTGATTACACAACTACCTCCATATAATTCATGTACCATCCGATGAATACCAATAGAACTACCCATGATTAAATAGGTCAAATTAGTATCAAAATATCGAAATTCCTATACAAGATAACTTTGAAAACCTCAAGTTAAAGGATCACTTATGCAATCATCACAATGAGAATTTCTATAGAAATACAAGTAATGTTCCAAATAGATTTCTCATATCAGGTTAGTTCAATGAACTTGTTCTCTAACAAATACCCACATGTATGTTTAAGTATCTTCATACATTAGCCTATGAGATTGACTACTTCCTTCATAAGAAAAACCATAACATGTGCTAACCCTTTTATGTTGTGCTAACCCCTTCTATGTTTTATTAATGTGTAGTCTAATATGAATTGCATAATCATAATCTCATTATAATTTTATTTGCAACCTGTAATTATCCTATGGCATGAGGTCTATCAGAAACAGTCTCTTTACTGAGTAGGGGTAAGGCTGCATACTTAGACCTTCCCAGATCCCACTCCTTAGTGGGACTTAAACTGGGTGTTGATGATGATAATGGATTATCCCATGTACTTTATCATATACATCTAAACATATATAAGATAAAGAATGTCTTTAAATAATTGTAACTAAACTATATCTAAATAGATTGACAGTAGGGCATAAACTAAGACTCTACCACTTGCAATTAGAAAATCTTTCTTTAATCAATTAGAATACTACTTTCAAAAATATTAAGAAAGCTCATTTTTCTTAATTAATAAATTAAAACACTTTTCAAATTTTAATCAAGGAAAATATCTTTTCTAAAAAATCAAGAAACTTATTATTCATGAATAAAGAAACAATTTCTAAATAAATTGAATGATAATTCTCTAAAAAAATAAAGTTATAAATTTTTTCTTAGTCAAATTGAAATAAATAAATTAAATTAAGAGACAACTTTCATTTTATTGAAAAATGAGAAGGAATTGTATTAATAACAACAAAAGCTATTAAACAACATTACAATGAGTCACAAATGAGAAGGAATTGTATTATCAACAGCAAAAGCTATTAAACAACATTACAATGAGTCACATTATCTTTTTATCATTCAGCACATCTAATAGTTACAATAATACATTATAAAAAAATTAATTATAGCATCCAGGTCTGCTTTAATCATTGGCTAATTGAATTTTGTTTGTTGTGTGCAATAAAGGCTGCTAAGAAACAACTTTCTTAATAACTTGAGAAAACATTCTTTTAAATTTAAGGAGTCTAATTGATTAATTTCAACCTAATTCAAACTAATCAATTCTAATTTTAAAAACTACTTTGCTAAAATTAATTAAGAATCAATATAATTATTAATATTAATCATATTAAGAAAAATAATTACTTCAATATTAAAATTAAGATCTCATCTTAATTAATATAATCTCATTATATTAGTTTTCAAACATAATCTAATCATGAAAGATAACTCTTTTAAATATTTGCTTGATTATAATTATTGATTTGATAATTTATTTAATTTAACAATTCAACTCCTTGAAAAATTAAACTAAATGTCAAAGTATTCCTTAAAAATAACTCTTTGAAAACAATTTTAAAAAATTTTCCAAATTTATTAGGGATTTAAACTAATTTGAACATAATTAAACTAATTTAATTAAAATTAAGGCTTAAAACATATAAAAGACCAAATAAAAAGGAGGTGAGACTGAGGAACATTGTCCTTAGACGCTCTTTTTTTTATGGTTATACATTAGGTATCCCAGTTTCGCCGGACTAATCCTAAGTCCCCTAAGATCCCACCTCAAGAGCCCTAGAGGAGTTAAATCTGAAACCCCAAGGTCTCTCAGGTTCTTACGTATCTTGTAGACTTCTGCGCACAAGGAGTCGTCACATACTGATTGGTCAGCTAATGATTGATCACTAGCCCTACTCAGCATCAGGTTCTCATTAGCCCCAGGTTTGCTAATAGTTCCAACTCCCACACTACCGCTAGAAGCGACATGTCTGCAATTGATTCGACTAAGGAGCATGCCCAGGGGGCTAGAGGATCATCAACAGGGAAAATTTCCCCTCTCCTCCCCTTTTTGGTGACTCGAACTCAAGACCTCCTACAAAGGGGAGCCTTAAATGAGGAGTTGAAACCAATTAAGCCACTCCTACTTGTCCTTAGATGCTCTTTCTACATACGCCCATCGTTATCAAAATTAAGGGTTTTCTGTCGTTATTGTCACCGCCTAGTTTCTAGTTTTTGTATATGCCATTGCTCACCTTGTTTCGCTTCCTATGACCTGGGCGACTATCACCTCAGTGTTAACAGCAACTGTCACTCCAACTCCTTCGCCAGACACGAGCTCCTTCACCAATGGAGTCTAGCGGTTCTCTAATAGTCGTCGACAACACATAATATCCAGCCCAAAATATAACACACAACCTAGAAAATCAAACCAATTCATAAACAACACAAACCTTGTTTTGTTTTTCAAATTTATATAACCTACATTCATAAACGGGTACAAGTTCTTGATTTTGTTTTTCATAAATAATCATCACATTAAAAAGTTTTGTATTTTTAGAAACTGCACAATTAGAAAATTTTCATAGCAGACGTAAAATACAAGATCCATAGTAAGGCATAAGTATATAGTTTCTAGAACAAATACAAGGTTGCATTTATTGAATTTTAGCATATAAGGTTTTAATTAATTAATCTTAAGCCTTGTTATTTTTAATCAAATCAATAAGAATCAATCTACTTTAATCAAATGATAGAATTAAAATATAGCTTTGATGCTACTGTTGGGTAATCGGGAGGAAATCAGATCCTAGCCATATTGGAATAATTACGAAATATTTTGTATTTTGATTTCCTAAAATCAAGATAACTTTTAGTTCTATAAAATGATTAACGTATAAATCATAATAAAGCATGAATATTAATTCATACTTTTTTTTCCAAGCTTGATAATATTCTTTTTGTATCCCTCAAATCATTTTTGAAACTAATCTAATTCAACCACCGTAGTCGTATAAGTATCTAGTTTCTAACGATATCCATATAACAGATTGGGAAAACTTTGTAACTATTACAAAAAGTGTAAGTAAGAAGTGCTAGCTCCATTGGAGCTTAACCTAGTTATAATAAGTTTTGGAAATTTTAATAGTTTAATCAAAATTAAATTCTAATTTCAATTAAACTTTAATTAGATTTAAAAATAATTCTAATCAAATACCAATCATGCTCAAATAAGATCCAATATCACATATTGATCCTTATTTATTAAATATCTCATATTTAATCATAAAATTTCTCAAACTTTACAATTAAGTCTAACTTGATTAAAATAACTCTCTACAACCCATTTTTTATGTGTGATTCATTATGTTCCCAATATATAGGCAATGATTATAAATTATAATTCTAATTTGTAATTAGGATTAGAATTAGATAAATTAAAACTCTTTTAATTTATCTTTAATTCTCCAATTAAACAATATATAATTATAGATCAAGTTGGCGTCTAGCAACGTATCATAACCATCTAAATAGTTAGGAACGTCTAAGTGGTTTTGACTAACCTTTCCGTATGTGATTTTTTCTATATAATTTAATCTTTTCATCATACAATGCTCCAATTAGATAGGGCATGAAATTAATGTCCACTCTTTTTTAGTCCAATAATATTAATTCTCCGCTATTAGCTATCAATTCAATTAATGACATTTGTAAACTATTTTCAAATTGTCATTCCAACTTGGCCAAGGATTTTCGAAATCAATACTAATCGAGAACAACAGAGTATTCTCCATAATTATTTTAAGGTGATGAATCTTATCTTGATCACACAACTATCTCCATATAGTTAATGTTACATCTAATGACTACCGATTGATCAACCAATGATTAATAGGTCATAAGTAGTATTAAAACATAACAATTCCTGTATAAGCTAACTTCGGAGACCTCAAGTCAAATGATCACTTAGACAATCGTCATAATGAGAATTTCACTAGACATATAAGTAATGTTTCAGATGGATTTCTCATATCAAATCGGTTTAGTGAACTTGTTGTCTAACAAACACTCACACGGTTGTTTAATTATCTCCATACTTTAGTCTATGAGATTAACTATTTCCTTCATAAGGAAAAACATAACGTGTGCTAATAAGGAAAAACATAACACTAGGAATAATTTAGAGATAATACATAAATGCAATATGAATCTCACAATTATAATCTCATTATAATTTCATTTGTAACGTATAGTTATCCTATAGACTTTATCACATACATATAAACATGTATATGATAAAGAATGCCTTTAAATAATTGTCACAAAACTACAACCAAATAGATTGTCTATAGGGTATAAACTAATAGCAATGCTACTACACACAACTAGGAGCCATTGCCTTCACACATCCTCTAATCTAATCGTAACATCCAATCGATCTTTTCCAATGGTCTATCATCATTTAAGCCTTTCACAATCAAACTAAGAGGAACAACCCACAACAATTGCACAAAAACTACAAATGCAACATCAAAGATAAACGCAAACCTAAGCTATAGGAATTCGATTGTTCCATATGTACATAGAGGCTAGTGTTTAGTCTTAAAAATTCTAATTGTGGAAGAAGGTGACATCTCTCTTGATAGCTCTTATGCTAAGTTTTTCATATTCTGGGTGTCTAAAGATGATAACTCTTAACTATTCAAAGCTCATTAAGAATTTCAAAACAATTATAGTCTTCTACGATTTTAGCTTTTGATGGCTTTGATCTCAAAATTTTTACATTATAGGCTTATAAAATGTTAACTTTTACTTTTTCAAATTTTGGTTCTTGAGTTTCTAAAATTAGAATCTTATTATAACTACAATTCCAATTTGAATTTACGATTTAAAAAATTTGTATATGAACATTTCAAATTCAAACAAATCTAGTTTGTTTTTAATTATTTGAGTTTTGCATAATCAATTCCATAATATAATATAAAGAATTAAACAATTTTAATCAAGCTATAGAAAGAAAGTTAACTGTGATACCACTACTGAGAAATAGGAGCATTGTAATATCTTGTTTCCCTACTAAAGGTTATAATCCTAGATTTCTGTAAATGAGAAATAACGATGAGAGATTAGAGAAAAATGCATTTCATACTCATGCATAATATAGCATTTATCTACATGAAATTAATTATTGCACACATACAATAATTTGTTCATGCACTCATTTGAAATTTTTCAGGTATAATTGATATATAAATGTGCTTATGATGTGAATAGTTCCCTTATTGTCTTAAAAATTGATTTGGTGAGTATAGGTATTGATTTAGCATTTTTGGTGGAAATTTAGGAAAATTTTGAATTTCTAGGTATTTTTAGACTAGGAAAAATGCCAAGTGGTAAGACAATTGATAAATGGCAGTAGAATTAAGTGTTTTGGCAGTAAAAATTTTCATAACAGACATTAAGATTTAATGACAAGAGTCATTGAAAATTGGGAGACAATTGAACCAAAAATTGGAGACAAATGGACTAGTTAATAAAGAGGACCCATTAGAAACCATAAGGTGGTGACATGTGGCAAGTGACAAGTGTCACTTGCCATGCCACACACCTATCCAGGATATTTCTTTCATTTGAAAGACTAACTTTTGTCTTTCATTTTCATTTGGTTCTTTCTTCTTGTCTTTGTATTTTCGATCTCCATCTTCTCCATTATCTTCATCTCTACGACACTACTTTCTCACCCACTCCATGTTGATCCTTGCTACCATCTTTCATCACTAGCTACTTTAAGATTTTGCTATCTCTTCTTTGTCACTAAAAAACCTAACCTATTACACCTCCATATTGATAAACGTATAGTGATGGGAAGCTAGGGTTAAGAGTGATTTGAAGATCTTAAAGCTTAAACAAGTAATTAAGCATTGTTCCTTATGTTTTGTTCTAAATGAAACATGTATGAAGATAGCTAAGGGTTAAATGATCATGAAAAGGTGATATTTATATGTTGAACCATGGGTGAAGAAATGAACACATTGATGTACTGATTTTGCGTATATGATGATTAGCATTAATGAGTTATGGTAGAGATGCTTTTGAGTTAGAATGATCATTGAAATGATGTAAAAAAAAGTGCAAAAAGTTGATGATGAATGTATACATGTATATGTTCTGTTTTTGGGTTAATGATCAAACATCGATTATGATTTGTTTGTGAATGATATTTTATCTGAATTGGAAGTATGAATGAAGAGGGCATAATAAGGATATAAGCTAGAAATGATAGACTAAGCAAAAGAGATGAACTAGGATAAAAATGAAGTTAAATGTGTGCTGGAATAAGTGAGATGGAGAGCTTTTACTGAACATGCATTTGTATTTTGGCCATATCTTGAGCTATAAATATCCAAATGGGATAATTTTTTATTTATATTAAACTAGAGACATATGGATACAATTTGTATGGAGAAATTGAATTTTAATTCTGTACTGAAGGGCCTTGAAATTTAGCTTGAAGTTGAAAACTGTGCGCTGTCGAGATATGAAAATAATGTGTAGTATTTTGGTTATAACTTGCATAATACTGAACCAAAATGCATGAATTTGATGTCATTACAAAGCTAAGTTATATACTAACGTTTAATTAGGAGAATTAGTTGCCTAAATACTTCATTTTATAGGTCATATTGGTCATACGAAACTGACCTAAAAATATATCTTAGGAAAAATTGGAAAACTGTAGAGTAAGTGGGAAATTAGTTTTTGTCATGATGGTGGCCGGGGATGACACGATCGTGGGAAAGAATTTTCATGGAAATGTTGTGATTATGATAGGGTTGAACCTATTGAGGATGAAGTAAACAATTATGATATTTTTGGACTTAATTTGGCGCTTAAAATGAGGACATACCTAGCGAATAACTTGATTGATGCTATGAATGTGATGTTATGGATTTTATAAATGGTATTTGTGTAATTGAAGATGCCTAATCAATTGAATAGAGTTTGATAGGGATTGTAATCAAATTATCAATTGAATTAGCGTAATGATGTTGTATTAGAGGTAGTAAATTATGGAAAAATTGGTATGAAGTTGCTTTTATGATAAGTGTTGAATTTGGATCAATAGAGGAGGAAAAAAATTACAGGGGCACGATCATGGCCCTCACCTTATGATTGTGACCCTTATAGCACGATCGTGGCATGGTTAACAAATGTTTTTGTCACAATCGTGGCAGGGACACCATGATTGTGGCCAAACCTATGGAGAGTAAGAATTGTCTTTCGAGAAATGTATGAACCTATTGATGCTAAGGTGCTCCCATATGAGGTATTTAAGCTTGAATGAGATCTTGAGTGAACCTAACTAATGATGAATGAGGTGAGTAAAGTGAGTAAAGTGCTTTAGGTATTAAAGAATGATTGAAAGATGTTATTAAATGATTATGAGATGTGAATAATGGAAATATACTTGAGATTGTCAGCATGAGCATGCATTATACCTTACACGTGCACATATGTGTATAATGAAATGTTTATGTAATTGTGCAATTAATAATGTATGTGCACAACGACATAAAATTGTTATACAGGATTCAACATTTTCATCCAGTCATTTTCAGATCATAAAAGCTAAAGCTAATCTAGAGCGTACTGTGAGTTGACCTGGATGGTCTCCCTTTCATTATTTGTTCTGTTTTAAATTTCTGAATTGAATTATTATTAATGTGAATATGGTTGATTCTGGACATTGATGTCCGAGGCATATAATACATGAAATTACTTTGGTTGGTAGAAATAAGTGTTCTCAACATAATTATTGAATGCCGGATTATTGTTCGATGAAAAATGTGAATGTGAATGTGAATTTGTAAATTGAGCATAAATGATTGATTGTATCTATGTGAATGTGATGCCTTCCACTACATGAATGCATGAACATATAAAGGTTGTTGTGACTGGAGTCGCCACCGAAAAAGAGCTTAAAGCTCAGAAAGTGATTAAGAGCCAAAGGCTCACTATGTATAATGAGTCATGTATTTCCAACAAATAAGGAATAGTTGTTAATGAGCCTGATATCCACAATGGATACGAGACAGTTATAGGCACTCGGTCACAACAATAACAATTGAAAGTGAGTCTCATGAGCATTGCATATATAGTTGATATGTTTGTTTTAAATGATCAAAATGAACTATTTGACTTATATGAATGTGAAAAGTGAATAAGTGAATAAAGTGTTATGTGATGCTGTATGGTTAATGGTGAAATGATATGTATTATATGATGACATGAAGTGTATGTGAAATTGAAGCATGAATTGATGTATTATGTGATTGAGTGAGCCATCGAGGATGGTCCACTTGTTAAGTTTGCAAAACTCACCCCAAAATTTACAACATTTTTCAGGCTCAGAGAAGACGCCCAATTAGACCAACTGGAGTTTAACCACTGTTTTTTAGTAAGAGATAGAGGTTAGGATCAGTTATACCTTCATATGTCTACAGTCTTTCTTTTGTAATTTAAAAATTGTATTCCATAAATATTGTATAGCTTTTATGCGAATTGAAAATTGTAATGACTGTATGACTAGAAATGTTTTGTATTAGGCCCAATTGATTACGGAAATATATGATGAGATGTGTATTGTTTGTAACATTGAAAAATGAAAATGTTTATAAATAAAATGGGCTTTTTGATTATTAGTTTTCTGAAAAATGTGTGTGAAGTTTTTTAAAAAATTTGCAACGAGTTCTGTTTGACTGCTCTAACGCACTGGTTTCACAAGGCCTGTGTCCAAATATCCTTAGGATGTATGGACATGTACTTGGTAGAAGTGGGGTGTTATAAGCATGATCCAATTTTGTATGCAACAAAATAAGAAAAAAGTTTTTTATTTGATTTTGCAAAAGTCAAGATCACTTAAAATTCTATAAAATGGTTAACATAACAACAACAACAATGTCCCAATAGAAATCCCATTGAAAAGTAGGATTTAGAGACATTCCAAAAGTTTATCCTTTTTTTTTATTTCCCTTAAATTGTTTCAAAATTGGTTTTATCTCAACCACCGTAGTTGCATAAATATCCAGCTTTTAAAAGTATCCACAAAATGTGTTAAGAGAATACAACTGTTATTGAGAGGGTTAGATAAGAAATAGTTAGCTCCCTTGAAGCCTACGTTTTAGATGTTTTAGTAATTTAATTAAAATAAAATACTAATTTAAATTAAACTTTAATTAAAATTATAATTAATTCTAATTAAATATCAATTGTGCCCAAATAAGATCTAATATATTATATTGGTCTTTATTTATTAAATATCTCATATTTAGTCATAAAGTATATTAAACTTTATAATCATATTTATCATGGTTAAAACAAATTTTTTAACTCATTCTTAATGTGTGACTCATTAAGTTCCTAATATGTTGGTAATGGATATAAATTATAACCCTAAATCATATTTAGGATTAGACAAATTAAAATTCTTTAATTATCTTTAATTCTTTAATTAAATAATTTATATCTATAGATCTAGATTGGTGTCTAGTAATGCATTATGACCATTTAAATATTTTAAGAATACCTATATAATTTTGACTAATCTTTTTGTATAAAATTTCTTCGTATAATACAATCTTTTCATCATATAATATTTCAATTAGTCATAGAGAATGAAATTGATGGTTACTTTATATGAATCCAACCACGCTACTTCTTTGCCATTAATAATTAATTCAATTAATGACATTTAAAAACTATATATAAAGTGTCATTTCACCTTGACCAAAGATTTTAAAAATTAATATTGATCGAGAACAATGGAACACTCTCCTAGTACTTTTAGGATAATGAATCTTATATTTATTATTTAACTATCTCCATATAATTTATGTTAGATCCAATGATTATCAACTGAGCTGAATATATCATAAGTAATATCAAAACCTATCAATCCTTATGTATTGATATCTCAAGTCAAATGATTACTTATACAATCATCACAATTAGAATTTTTATAGTCATACAAGTAACGTTCTAATAGAATTCTCATATGGGTTCAATTCAATAACTTGTTCTCTAACAAGTACCCATTATTTTGTTTAAATATCTTCATTCTTTAGTTTATTAAATCGAATACTTCCTACATATCACAAACATTGTGTGTTAATCTTTTAAATTATACTAATGTCCAATCTTAATAAAATAATTATTTAGAACAATTTATGGATAATACATAAATGTAATATAAATTTCATAATTATGATCTTATTGCAATTTCATTTGCAGTATAAATTTATCTAGTGGACTTTATTATATATATTTTAAATATATATAAGATAAAGAATATCTTTAAATAAATATATCACAAAAGTATATCGAACCAATCAGTTATAGGGCATAAACAAACAAATCCTAACACCATTAATAATCGACTGGCAATTCTGAAATATGTAATTGGTGCGATCTCAATCGTCTAATAGAAATAGGTGATCTGATCTTAGAAAAAGGATCATATGAATTGTGGCCAATTATTTAAACTTACAAGCCTACACCAAACTACAATCAAATTTGATGTCCTAGATTTGGTGAATTATACATAGCAATTTAGTGTGCCAATCTTCTTTTTACCCTATGGGTGGGAAGAGGATTGAGAAGACTGAAGTGAAAATTGGGCCTTTTCCCAATTTGAAGATAACAACTTTGTTAGTTTGTTTTTTGCAAGTTCAGAATGTATAATACGTGACACCTACAGTTATTTAGTTTAGATGTTATACAATTGTCGAATGTGACACTCAGTTCTTACCCAAACAATAAAAAAATAAACATGCGTGTTCTAGGTAAAATTCGTTAAACCATCCGTAATTTGATACATTAGCAATATATTTCTTCATTTCTAAAATTATCAGTATCCGTCTTTTAGAACTTTTGACGGAAGTTATAATTAAAATTGTAGGAGGTTTCTGTTTAGTTTTTAGACATTAAAGGGTTCATTGATAATATGTCAAATCATAAAAGAATCTATGTCACACTCAATGTTTTAAAAGTCGGACTTGATATTAAACTAGTCGAAAAAAAGGTTTAAGATTATGAGGTTTAATCAATCAGTATATAATAAATAAGAAATAAAAACTATAAGACTTAAGTAAAAATAAAAGTATTTGTAATATAAGAATTTGACAACCCAATTAAATATGTTTAGAAATTCTTATAGCAAAATCAAATGAATATAACTTTATTTTACCAGATTGACTAAAGGAAAACCCTACTGCATTACAACTCTTAACTTATGTCACAAAGTCTAGAATATGTTAAACAACCATTTTTATCACAATAGCTTAAACTATTGTATGAGATCAACTTAATTGGTTTAATATATTCTCTAACACACCCCCTCAAGTGAAAATCTTTTAGGCTTGAAACTTACATGAGCCCACTCTATCTTGTGCTGAATTAATTTGATGATAAATAAGTGGATGGTAGGATTAGAACTCATGACCACTTAATCATAAAAACTCTGATACCATGTTAAGTGACCACCTCACACAATAACTTAAGCTATTGTAGTGAAATGGTCACTTAACATAATATAGTGCTCATAACATCAGCAAAATAGAAGTGTACAAGTTAGGTTAGAGTACAGGTCTTATGCAGTCAAGAATTAATATTTTACGTTTGATCAGGCTCTTCATTCTGATACTAAATAGTACATACATGCACATCATGACAATATGGAAAGTGAGAAGGGGTAAACTCGTGCTGTTTACTCCTCATCTGGTATATTTATCTGACAAATTTTCTATTCAAATTAAACACTGCAACCTATAACCCAATTATTTCTGTGTACGGCACCGAATCGGCATAGATTCCAACAGGCAAAAAAAATAAAATGGAACAATCAATCCCATCGTTACGAGTGAACAATATTATTGAAACTCAAAACACTCTTCCATCCCGACTTCCTTTTCTACATTGTATTTTTCACTGAGCATTTACAGCTGAAGCACAACAAAGAAGATTGGTTTCCCCGTAAAAGTGCTTGTGTCAAACACCAAGCCCAAAGTCATGTTATCGAAGTTATCATCTAAATTTAATTATCAACTAAATTTTAAACAGCCATAGCCCAACACCTGGCTATAGCTAACTGCCTTCATCGACCCTATGAAAACTGAATATGTATAACATCTTATCCTTCGTATAAATGGAAAAAATATATATATAACATAAGTATTACATGTAATACATAACGGATCCTTAGTTACGTACTTTAGATCGAATGTAAAAGGGTAAAAAATAGAGAAATGTCAAATGTACCTGATTTTGTTTCTGAAACTTCAAATGAACTTTATGATGCCAAAAAACGATCCCAACAGGTCAGAGATTCCTTATACTTGTGATTAATATGAGCAACCGTAGGAGACCTTAACCTATATCTATAGCTTCCATATCGGGTTTTCCCATCACCTAATATGCACCATATTCACACTAAAAGGGATTCATTTTTTACCCAGATTTCGACCCATTAATTTAGATCATTTATTGGGCAACTTTATTACCCTTCTCTGGATCAAATTACGTAACTTAACCGATAATTTATTTGAAAACCAAAATTACAATTAATAACTATCCACTTAAAGGGAAAATTACAAAATTTCCCCCGAGGGCAAAATTGCCTTACAATCTCCTCTTTGGATAATTATTAATTGCAGTTTTAATCAAGTTTAAAAACTCGGCTAAGCTACGCTACTGTATTATTTGACTAAGTTTAAAAACAAAACATTTGATCCAAAGGTAATGAAAGTCCAACATTCCGTCCTGCAAGGCTTTCGATACTGAAAACTATCAAATGCGTATGTCATGTGTGACATAGATCCAATACAATCATGAATACCTAATACCTCACTAACATGAATAGGAAAATAGAGTATGGCAAACTATGATGATACCTTTATGATCTAATACGTATCATCTTCGTTTGTCAATCTCGATTTCTCCAGCTTTATATTAAACCTCATTGCTAAACTGCATTAGAGAAATCTTGTTTTCTCTCATCGAATGCTAAACGATATTAGAGAAAACTTGTTTCTTGTCACCATATGCTAAACAACATTAGAGAAAACCTTTATGTTCTCCAACTGAATGCTAAACTACATTAGAGAACCTTTATAGGATTAAAAATTTATATCTTCCTATGTCATGTGAAACTTTAAGGATATATCTGCATAAAACTGTATGTGTCTAATGACATAGGATTAAGGCCAATCTTTATAAATGCCCAATGACCTTCAAATGCTTAAGACCAACACAAATCTTAAGACTTCTATACGTATTATAACAATGTATGATAACATGTATTACTGAGGATAAACAATGATCATCATTACTGATAAACTATCATACCGTCATAATACATTAAAATGTACAAATGTATGTGGAGCAAACATAACAATCCCTAAAGTCTAAGGACTTCAAAACACCCATATTGTATACTTGTATTCCAAACACAAGTGGGCAAAGTCCTTTAGTTAAAGAATCGACTTATAATTCCTCAGTCCTTAAATGCTTTAAACTCTAGTGTCACCTTTTCGTGTCAACTACTTCACGATTAAGAATTTGACCTCAAAATGCTAAGACCTTGTGATATTCAATATTGTTATTAAACAACATAGTAGCTTAATTATCACAGTACAACTGAATAAGTCTAGCCACTGAATTAACCACAGACAACTCAGAAATCAATTTCTATGTTAAACAGTTTGTGAAGCAACTTTATAGCATGCACTATGCATACGTGATCGAGGGAAGTTATCCCCGTCTCCTTGACATACTTCCACAACATTGTACCATCTGCAACCTTAAACCATAACTTTAGGTGAATTTCGATTATCCAAACACATAGCTAAATTTGAATATGAATTCCCTAAGAAGTTCAGTTTGTTGACATTTTTATATATGAACACATAATCCTTGATTTCCTTTAATTATCTTAACACTCGTTTGACTGCATTTCAATGGTCTACATCTAGGCTAACCAGATACAGACCAAACAATCAAACCGTAAATGCAATGTCCTTCCTGGTATATAGCCAAGCATATGTTAGGCTATCATTCGTACTAGAATATAAAACATTCCTCATAACCTTTCTATTTACTTTATTCTTTGGATAATATGCCAAAGATTATCTCTTATTATAAGAGATAGGTGTTACAACATATTTATAGTTAACTGTATTAAACCTTTGTAACATATACTCAATGTATGCATTCTGCGAGAGGTACGTTGAGTGTTAAGATATGTCTCGGTGAATCCAAATACCGAGGAGAGAAGATGCTAAGCTAAGGTCCTTTATGTCAAAGTTCTTGTCCAAATATTGCTTAACCTCATACAACATGGTCAAGTAATTTGACGTGACCAATATATCATCCTTATGCAATAATAGGAAGATAATATTGCTCCCCCTGACCTTATAGTGTAAGCATCTTTTAACTTTGTTTTTTCTGAAGCTGAAAGAGATAATAACCTCATCAATTGTAAGGTTTTACTTTTATAAGGTTTAATGTAAATCACATATTGATCTACATAACACGCAAACCATGTCAGTTCCATCAAGATCCAGAAATCCTTCAAGCTATACCATATAGACCACTTTATAAAGGTCTTTATTCAGGAAAGCAGTTTTGACAACCATCTGATGTAACTCTTCATCTTCATGAGCTATAATTGCCTTAGTCACTCAAAATGTATCCTACGAGGATACAAGAGAAAAAGTAACACCAATGAGTGACCCATTAGGCAACTGAGCTAGCCCATAAACCGCTGAACTCTACCCTATAATCCTTTAGGTCCTAAACTTTATTTACAACTGACAGATTTATAGTTCCATTGTAAAATCAACTAGCTCCTAGACCTTACTATGCTTAATGGCTTGCATCTTATAAGTCATTGCAACTCACCACACTTCCACTATGGGTATAGAAATAACTTATGTAAAAGTAACTAGATTCGTAACATGTCTAATATCATAGTCCTGTTAACTTAATAAACCACAATATCATATGGGATAACAAGTTATCTCACTCTGGTGGATCTTCATAACTGAATTAGATCTTGCCCCCCCTAGGAACCTCTGTATATACAGGCGTGGGTTCTTATTCCTGTACAGGAGGGATCCTAAGACCTAGATCTACTGGATCTAACTGTATGAGTGATGGATACATAATAACTGTAGCATCTACCCTGCTATCATCCAAAGGGTCAAAGGGCTCAACATCATCATAGACGTCATATTCGAGAAACCTAGTTGTTTGTGATTCCACTATTTTGGTCCCTCCTTATCTACAGCAAAATATGTAGCCTTTACAGTGGCCAGGATATTTCACTAAATAGCAATGACTATAATGAGTGTGCAATTTTCTTTGTAAGGATTATACCACCTCGATAGGGCAGCCCCACACATGAAACTATGTAAGACTGGATTTTCACACTTCTAGATAATTAGGTAGATTACTCTTGTTTTGCATTGACTTCTTGAAGTCCTTTAGAGTGCAGTTATGACTTTCGACAATATACCATTTTGCTCAAGACTACCTGGTATAGTGAATCAAGTCATCGTCTCAACTGATTCTATATATGTGGCAAGTGGGCCTTTTTAAGTCCTGAAACACCATGTTTGCCATGATATTCTCCTCTGTGGTCAAATCTGACTATCTTGATGAATTTTTCCAACTGGTTCTCAACCTTCAAACTTTAAGTAAGAACTTATAACTGTAATGATGATAATCATCAATAAATGTCAGAATACATTTAGAATTGCACAATGCAACTATATAAGGTCTCTTAATATCCTTATGTATCATACTCAACAAGTTAGAAGCATGAGTTGACCTCAATATCCTTATCAGTCAACTTACCCCTATAATAGTCAACACATGTTTCCAGATCATCATCATCTAGAATTGAGAGAATACTTTCCTTATTCAATCTCTCAACCTTAGCTCTAAAAATGTGGCTTAAACTTTTATGTCACACCATATATGACTTTTCATTCATCAAGGTCCTTCATTTCATAACTTGTTCAGCAAGATACGAAAAAGCATATATCTAATTTAGGGTAAGACACATTCTATACAAACCATATGATAAGAAAGTTGTACTATTATGTTTTGCATTAAACACAAATGTACAATAGAAGTATTAAATACAAAATGTTAACTTGATTTTTTCAAAATTGATCCAAAGATCATATATAAAATGTGTCGTGTAAAAACCTAAATGAACTTTGCAGTAAGGTTCAGTACATACATTCCCCATAGATATTACTTCCACTTCTTCATTTTTGTCAACCATCAGTTCCTCTTTTTCTTTATTTGACTTTATCCTCAATATAAACCCTTGCATTGTGGAAGCACCTTGATCAGATACTCCACTATATAGTCACCAAGTACTTAATGTGACTATTGCAAATTAGATTCATAAATTGACAAGTTAGGGACTTACTTGATGGTCACAGTCTTCCCTTTTAGGCCTTATACTACTAGCTATTTTATATCCCTAGGACCTTCATCAGTACTGGATTGACCAACATCAACATGTGGAGAAGAATTCAGACTTTCTACCTTTGATCTTATTGTGTTTCATCTTTGCCTTCCATTTAGTTACATTGAGGACTGTAGGAGTAACAAGCTTGAGTTTCTCCTCCTTAGCAACTCAATGGGAAATCAAAGCATTTAAGTCCCATTTCTCGTCCTGTTAATGATATGTCATCACCAGATTATGAATCTTTGGAGGGATTGTATTCATAGTCTGGTAAACTATGAAGACATCAGGAAGAGGAGTGTGCAGCTTCTTCAGTCTATTGTGAAGTGGATGTTCTTGATACGTACTCCTTAATTCCCCTTTTCTTGTATACCTTATAAAGAATGATTCTTTAATCAAGGCACTTGTCTCAATACTAAATGAGACACTGTACCTCTAGGTGACATTTCTAAGAAGTTACTTCGCTATATCTATGTCCCCAAGTTCACTAAGCAGATGGCTAGGTATGGATTTCTTAATAGTCATAAGATATAATTTCTCAGATTGGTCATGGCTTTCAAACACTGCTTTATGAGCTTTCAAGCTCATGGATGTAGGTGGAGATGGCTTATGAATTTGTATGGTCATATAAACCTCAGCTATTTTCATAACATTCAATACATCCTTTGTTCTCATCTTGTATTAAAACTAGTTAGGGTTCCAATAGTGACACTAATTTTATTAATTGAAAAGATGACTCTAGTAACTTTGATTAAATCAGCACAAATGTAGGATACAGTGATACTAAAAGCCATTAGATAGTATCTTTCCTGAAAATCCAGTCACACATATTATGAAACACCTATGGGCTGAATGCATAATATATGTAGCTAGACTTTCACACATAAAAGCAATTAGAGTACAAACTGTCAGCTCTCATGATACTACCACCTGTGGGTGAATAGATCATTCAAGCAACAACTTTCCTCTATCTAATGCCTTTATGCAGATTTCAAAATATCATGTAAAGCCAACACCTGTGGGTAGAATAACCAAACATGAGACCAAAGACATCCCCTAACGTGTAAGCAAAACAATTCAAAATACTGACTCAAAAGGCCACTGTGGTAACTACATTCTCATCAGCACTTAAAAAGTCTACAACACAAGGGACACATCTTTATGTCATCCTCACATTCTTTATGGGCATATGGTATGTGATAACATAACTTCAATAAATGCAAAAACCCAAGTTCACAGTCTCATTGTCATCACCCATGTTGAAGACATCCTTATGTGATATCCAAAGTACGAAAATTCACTCGAAATCGTATTTAGAACACCTTAATTCCTTTTTCTAGAGTTAAACTTTAATTTATTACTAATGTAATAAATCCAGAAAAATGGAAAAAAATCACTTTATAAATTTCTCAGATCCAGAAACTGACCTAAACACCTTGAGGCACCCTCATAGGAAATCTAAAATTTTGATGTTTTTTTTTAATGTAGCAACCTGTCTGTACGGACTGACGTTAGCATATTGATGTCACCTAGCGTCAGTAGCGCATCAGTGCTGGCTCATGCACCATGTGAAGATGCACCCACTAATGATGGCACGTGCAATGTTCACGTTGTCACGCTTTCAATGCATGCGGTCTACGCCCCGCCTTTATACGCACTCGAAGGTGCGATGCCCTTCACTAAAAAATGGCAATTTTCGGTGAGTTTTTGGTCCTTTTTTCGACTTCCCTGGTTTGTTTTCAACCTCTTTCTCAAGGCTAAACATATGTACACTCCTTTCTTGCAATAAAAGCAAGAAAAAATTGAGAAACAGAATTAAAATCTCCAAACACCTTATGGAGAGAAAAACCAAAAAATCTCCATTTTTAACCACCTAATCACGTCCTAACTCTGATACCACGTGTAATACATGATGGGTCCTTAGTTACGTACCCCAGGTCGAACGTGAAAGGGTGAAAAATGGAGAAATGCAGAATGTACCTGATTTCAGTTCTAAAAATTCAAACAAGCTTTCCGATGTCGAAACGATCCTGAATCTACTTTCGTCTTCGCAGGAATCCATCACCGAGACATAGGCTAATCTTTCTATAATTTTCCCCAAACACGAACTCTCTTAATGGGTCAGAGATTCCTCATACTGAGCAACTGCAGGAGCCTATTTATATAGTTTCTATATTGGGCTTCCCTATCACAAGGTCGATATGGATCAAGACCACGCTAAAAAGAATCCATTTTTCACCCGAACTTCAACCTATTAATTTAGATCATTTATTGGGCCACTTTATTACCCTTATTTGGATCAAATTATGTAACTTAACCGATAATTTATTTAAAAACCAAAATTACAATTAATAACTGTCTACTTAAAGGAAAAATTACAAAATTGTTCCTAAGGGCAAAATTGTCTTACATTACAAATTGCCTAGGCCAATGATTCATTGAGTACAACTTCACAAAACTTAAATTCTTATAAGGTCAGTGACTTGGCATTGGACTGGTACGAGAAGGATAGCTGTGAAGACAGAGGACAGTTCTGGCTGGCGGAGAGTGATAGGAGGATAGAAGAAATCCAATGAAGTTAGAAGCTAGGAGCCAAGAGATGAGAGTACTAAAGTAACTACACAATCCAAAATACTAAAAATCTTAGCTCATCTCTGTCTTCTCTCATTTCCATCTTCTTTATTTTTTCTCTTTCTCTCTTGTAGTCCCTGTAGGTTTTGCATGGTTACTAGTTTGGGGCAGAGGATGCAACCATTTCTTACGGTTCAAAAGAAGTCCATCCGTTTATTATTTAGCTAACCGATTTTTATTCACAAAGGTTAAAAAAGTAAAAAAATGAATAAAAAATAGATGGTCCAATTCATACTTAATTAGGTCAAATAGATGGTCTAATCCAGCTTTTACATCATTAGTCAAACCTTCACCTAAATAGACTCAAAATGGATTGCATGGTGTTAACCCAATGCCCAAAGTTCCAAACTAGGAACTTACATATTTAAAACCTACTTATCAACTAATTACTAATTTGCCTCTCATTTGTCAAAAGATTTTAAATTCAAATACATATAATTTATTCATTATTAAACATTTCTCAAGCAAACTAGTTCATCATTCACTACTAACATCCTAAGTCCTAATTAATAACTCATAGATTAGTAATATGACAATAATCCTAACTGTATAGCAAACTTAGCTAAGCCTCCAAAGTACATTGATGCCAAAGCCATCAAGTAATCAATATACAAAGAGAATAAAAATAAGTATAATCAACACGATTGACCTCCACTAAACTTCTCTCCCTGCTGCTTTTGCTAGTTAGTGGACTTGATAACTCCCTTTCTTTTATCCAGATCCCGCATCTAAGCGAAATTTTGACTGGGTTTTGTTATTGTTGTTGTTGCAAGGCATCTACTCTTGAGTCAAGCATCATCACAATGATTAAAGCATAAGTTCGCTAATCACTACAATCATCAACCACTTAATAAGATATCATTTCCTTATAAAAGCAACACTATATAAAAAACGAGAAACCTATTTAGCTCAATTCCATTACGTATGCCCTTCATCAAGTTTTCATTCATTTCCATTAACTCTTTAACTTAGGGATCCTTATTTGATCGCCTAAGTCACCTCACTTAAGTCTTTTCCCAAAGTCACCTTACCCAGGTTTTTTGCCAAAGTCACTGTACTTAGATCTTTGTTTAAGAAAAATTGCCTAAGTCACCTCACTTTGGTTTTTGCTTAAGAAAATTGGCATAAGTAACCTCACTTAGATCTTTTGCCTAAGCCACCTCACTTAAGTCTTAGTTTAAGAAATTTTGCCTAATTCAACTCACTTACTTTTTCGTTCTTTTTATTTAATCAATCCATTTATTATCAAATTTTCATAGAGAGCACTTCATTTCACTAAACATTTTCAAATAAACAATCAATTTTCACTCTAACAAAAAGTTCAACGTACACGTTATAAAATTTCAACCCAGCCTATTCCCCAAAAAAAATCATCATAGCCTAATAATTAAGATAATATTCGTGCACAATAGCATTGACAAGTTAACAAATTTCTCGTGAGTATTCACATATTTTCTACATCATTTTCATGGGACATTCATAATGACTCACCATAATTACAAAATTTACTCGTAGAGCAACAAAATCATATCAAACATAACATGAAAATCATTTAGATATAAACCAAAAATATTCAAACTTATTATTCACAAATACGTACGCATGCATACAAACACATATATATACTTTTCATATTAAATTTATTCCCAAATTCAATTCTTATAGTCTCCGAAATTAGTCCCCAATAAAATAACACAGCTGATGCATTAAGAGTCTGAACAATCTATGGTAAATCAGTTGTAGCTCCCAAACTATTATGAATTTATATGAATCATTTTACAAACACTTACCTAACATCTAAACCTACAACTTTCATGTTTTAACCAACTTCTAAATCAGTTTTCTAGACACTCAAATCATGAGTATAATCCTATACTCAACTTTAATCATACCAGACAAACAAGTTTTGGAAATTCAACTATATCTCTTTAACTTGTAAAATCTAGGCACTTGCCCTTTTATGGGAATAAACTAGATATGTTTATCTACAGCTTTTATGAATTTACACTATATCAAATTTGCAACTCTTAACCCCGAAATAATTAGAGAAAAATAACTTAGTCATTCACGTCCAAAGTAAACAACCATATTTTTTAACCTATATCTCACAAGTTGAACCATATTTCCTCAAATCCTTTTATTACCAATTAGAAAACATATAAACAAAAATAAGAGATCCATATTTCTATAAAAATTCACTCAAAATAATCATTAAAATTTTTCTTCAAGAGAGGTTTAGGAAGGGTTCTAATCGTATTCACCTATTGCTGGAAATCAAGCCTTCTCCCTCCAATCCTCGTCCTTTTTTTTTTTCTTCCTTCACTCTGTCTTCTCTTTTCCTCTAGGAGGGTCATTCCGTTCTATCCCAAATCTCCCTCCTTTTTAGGTCTTAATCTCTAATTAGCATTTTCTTTTTTTAAATTCATCCATGCCCCATAATGTAAAATTTCAAGTACGCCCTTATCAAGCATCTCTTCACCTTTTTTTTCTTTTTGCCCTTAATTGTCCTTTTTTATTTTTCTAAGATATTTTCACATATTTTATCGCTTATAGGTACATTAATTACCTTAAAATAATTTTATTTAATAAATCAATTTATTTCACCTCCAATGCAATTTTCTCTAATCATATTCACTAATATCAATTATTCTTAACTTTTCTCCAAGAATTCTAAGTCAGCTAAATTTATCCTTAAATCTCTACCAATTATTCCCAAAATATCTCCTCTTTAAACTAATCATAGCAAAGATCACAAATTCTACTTTTAAGCACTAAAATACAAAAAATTAAAAATAATAAAGATTAAGAAACCCTATGCGGAGAAATATAAATTAGTAAGACTAAATAGTAACTGAGAAAACGTGCGGGGTTTGATAGTCCAACGAATTTAACTATTTAATTAAATAGTGATCAGGTCATTTCCATATAATAATTCATCTTTATTGGACAAGGCTAATTGTCAGATGGTCACTCGCAAAGTAATACTTTTTCCTATATGTAACTCTTCATATTACTTCCCCACTTGAATTATCAGTTTTTGTAACTTACACTCTTCGACATTTCATATTAACAATTATAGTTTACTATTGACAATATATTTTGAATTTATAGTTGATTTAAATTCATCATATAAATTATTTTAAATGTGTAATTGGCTATTATTAAATTTATAATATAAATTATTTAAATATGTAATTGACATATTATTATGGATTTTAAATTTTTATTAAATGAGGGATTACAAATTTGAATTTAATTTGAAGTTATAAGTAATTGAATTTAACCAAAACTCTTATAATCTTATAATCGCATACATTTATAACAAAATAAAAAAATATTTTAACTTTAATATTTGCATTAAAAACATATGTCAAACCCTAATGTTTTGTAACATTTGAAAGAATTTTAATATTTTTAAAACATCTAATTTAAATTCTGAATTGACGAAACTCTTAATAGGGTTAAATCTACTTTAGTACTGAGATGACACCTTTTTTATTTTTAATTGTTTATAGGAGATTTATATTACCAGTACTGTATTTGCACAATTAAATTAAATATAAATTATAATTAACTCAATTAATCTTAATTTGATATTAACTTTCAGGCAAAAAGTGTAAATTAAATCATAACTTTTCATTGAATTACAAATAATATCCTAATATTTTAAAGTGAATAAAATAGACTCTAAAATTTGTAAAATATTTAATTTAAATCTTAAATAGGCAGAAATTTTGATAGAGTTATATACATATTGCTACGATGTCGTATAACTTATACACATGTCAGCGATGATGTCACACAGACTTATTATTTTTGATAGATATATGGCTATGGGTCCTACTGTGCCACTTATTCGTAATATGTCAAAGTTGTACACACGGATATGATTAAATTTTAATTAATTTTAATATATCTTTTTAATTTTAATAAATTATAATTATACCTAATAAGCCTTATTTAACTTAAAAAGTATGATTTTACTTCAATTAAACTCTTGTAATAAAAAACTCTAATTCCATAAAAATTTTCAAAATGAATAACCCTAAATTCTTTCATTGTTTATCTGAAAAACTGATGTAAAAATTCGCAACATCTTTGTTTGAATCAAAGTTATGAATACTGTACTGAGGTCGACATTGGATTGAGTTCTGGAACGGAACTGTACCGGTATCGGTCGGTACCGGATACCATTTCGGGTAATTTTTTAAATTTATGAAATAGTCCCTAAAATTCTTAAAATTTGCAAAATAGTCCATATTGTATATTGTACAGTTGTATTGTATACTTTACTAGTTTACTGTTTACATCAACCATACTTTCAAAAATCTTAATAATAA
>JAOSBN010000008.1:43271299-43288073 GCA_027563595.1 Erythroxylum suave
ATGAATGCTAATAGGTTATATGCTAACATTAAAAGATAACCATTAAACCATTTAATGGTAAGTTCATAACTCCATTTTATGATGATAAACCATAATATAGACCATCTTTATTTAGCAATTTAATGTCAAATGTTCAGCTGCACAATCAGTCCATTAAAACCAAAATTGCTACTCCTTTCTTTAAAAAATTTGATTTAATATAATTAATCTAATCACTTACATTAAACCAAAGTCTAGCCCATTTCTAAATGAACATTTAGGCTTCTAATTAACCATTAATTGGTGCGAGCCCAACATTCAATTATGGGCCTCTAAAACATCCATTTATATTTCCTATTTAGTTTGATAACCTTCCTTGAAGCCAAGTGGGGAATCTTATTAGACTTTGACAATTCAAGCTGCAATAAACCTAGAATTAATTTAATCTCATTAGAATTAATTATAGCTTGTTAACTAAATGTCATTCCACTAAAGAAATTAGTTGAACTCTTGAAATTTTAAATATTATGAGAACAAATATTTTATGTCTAATTGCAAACCCTATTTAGAACCTTATTATAACCATCCGCACAACAAAGGGTAAAATTACCATTTTGCCCTTATGTTGGTTTCTCCTTCTAGATCTCTCGTTTTACCTTATAAGGTGATTAACACACAAGATCTCATCTTTGTGTTAATACTTAATAGGTAGCTAGTCCACGAAACTGTTGGCGCCAGTTTAATCACCAAGTCTCCTTAAAACATTTAGAAGTGATGATATCACTATAAACAGTCTATTTAAGTGAATGTTCCCTGATACATGTTTCAATTAATAATTTCAACATGTAGACACTGGATTAATACTCTGTAAAAATCCATTCCAATCATATCAAGAGTCGTAATGAAACACATACGAGTTCACCACTCATCAAGATTGTGGTTCATAATAAGCAAATGCTTACGTTGTATGTTTTAAGATTAAAGTAATGACCCAATTTATTCTTGAAAACATACTTGATTCCTGATTCTTTTTATAATGCCATTATCGATAGTCAACTACTATCATGATATGAAATTCATCATTCCCCTAAAGTAAACTCCTTTACTTATATGGAGATAAATTACAACACTACAATCTAAACCATAATTAAGTAACCAACTTGATTATTCAACTATGAATCCATTAATTTAGATTCTCATAATATACATGTTTCCTATACATATTTATGTACATGTATATCACTTACAAAAAAATCTTAGTACCTTATGAGTAGATATATAATGCTCATTAAAACCAAACTCTTTTATTTTATTAATAATAAATATTTCCATTACAAAACTGTAACTGAAGAAGATTAAGGTACATGCAAATGCACTTGCTTTTTAGGGCACTATATTTACATAACTCCAAAATTTAGAAGGAAGCGATCATGGAGAGAAAGCGAATGAAGGTGAAGCAGAAGCAAGGTGGAACCTAAGGCATGGTAGCTCATTTGCAAATGGTAAGATCGATGACTGTGCTACAATTGCACAATTCATTTGAAACACCTTGAGCACAAAAAGAGTGCAAAGCTACTGACATTAAAAGAACAGCTGTGATAGTTGTGGTTTGCATAATGTTTTAGGGATTAAAATGTTATGTATTAACTGTTAAATTGAGTGTTTAGCTTGCATTTAGGCTAGGATTTTGTTAATTTATGTGTTTAAGTTTTTTTTATGAGTTAATACAAGTCTTTGTGCTTAAAAATTATGTTTTTGAGGTACCTTGATGTGATTGTTAGTGTTTCAGGGTCAACGTCGCAGAACAAAGAAGTTTCGAAGACTTTCGGGGCAAAAATACGGCCCATGATTTTGACACAACAGAAAAATGTGAGCCACTACACCTTAGGCCATGATCGTGGCACTTGAGCCACGATTATGATAGAGAGGGGTAGATGTTATGATAGAGAGGGTTAGATATAAGCTACGATTGTAACCTACATCGGGTAGACACGAGAACAACTAAAAACGTTAAGTATTCAGGAACTTATCAGACCGTTTTAACCTCGAATAAACCCTAGAGCTGTCAAGGTATTTAAAGAATGTGAAAAATATAAAGAAGATAACTTTTGATCAGCCACCACCATGAAACCTTAAGTGGGAAAACTATGAGATATCGAGAAAGAGAAGAAGGAAGAGAGAAGAGGAAGACGATCCAGACTCGACGTGCTTCCCAGAATAAGGAGCTTTCTGAAGTTACATCCTCCCATTGTCTATTTGAGTTCTATTTCCTATGTATTTTAGTTTTATTTGACTATAGAATTGGGATATATAGTTTGATGATAGAATTGGATTATGATTGATGTTGTACACTTGCCTTTGGAACATTTTTTTTATTTAATGAAATCTATTTGTTTTATGAGTCTATTGAATTAATTATGGTTTAATTATGCACTTCATATTTCGATAATAAACTAAGAAGGTGAATCGAGAAAAAATGATTAAATTGGGCTAATAAGAGTTAGGTAATTTAATAGATTCAGAATTAGATCAGGTTGGTAAATTTTCTGTAGAGAGATCACATATAGGTTTCCAATTATCTATTAGAGAACTTAAGAATTGATTAGGTTCTAAATCAATTGTTAATTGAGAGATTAAAACTTGCCATAATCTAATTAGGGTTTATGCTTTAGGGTTCAATTATAACTTGAGAGAGAGTAATTGATCCTAGGATCATCTAGAACCATTAATTCGATAGATCATAATTGGTTAGGTTAGCATTAAAGATAGATAGTTTTCCCTTTCTCTCTTTCGGTTAATGCACTAGGTTGAATTCTAGGGTGTGCTATCATTGTTCAATATATCATTCAATTTCCATTAGTTGCTATTCATTTACAAACTAAAATTGTTAATCATTATTCATTGATTATTTCATTAAGTGTTAATTTTTAGTTACTATTTTGTTATTTGATTTGGTTTGGTTCATTTGTTTAGTTCTCATGTTTAATTTCATTGTCTATTTAAAATTTGTATAATAGCTTCTGACCTTAGATTTTAGGATTATATTAACCATCTCATATGATCGACACCTTAGGTACTATGCCAATGACCTGTGTGCTTTTGATA
Source organism: Erythroxylum suave (assembly GCA_027563595.1). Lineage (NCBI taxonomy): Eukaryota > Viridiplantae > Streptophyta > Magnoliopsida > Malpighiales > Erythroxylaceae > Erythroxylum > Erythroxylum suave. The sequence continues at coordinate 43,274,384 of JAOSBN010000008.1, forward strand.
TTATCGAGGTTAAAAATAGTAAAACTTATCATACATAAACCTGCAATCAAGATTTTAACACCATTTTTAGGGAGTCGATAGTTTAGTTCTATAGTTTAAGGCGTTTAGACTAGTTTTAAATTTTTGTTTTCGTTCTCATTTTTTATTTTAAAAATTGTGCTCTCTCACATGAATACAAAAGTCATGAGAGATTGGAGTTGTGCAGCGAAGACTTTAGATTTGGATATTATGTAATTAGAATGAAACCTTAGGAAACCTCAGTCAGAAGAAGAAGAAGAAGATATTGGAAAATCAAATGTAGCCGAGGAGTTTCAACAAAACATGGACCATAGATCTAACTAAGGATAGCTATAGACGACCCTGATGGACTTCATGAGGCTAGGGTTCAATGCTACAAACTAAGGAGTGGCTAGACTGCCTATTCAAGTGGACTCGTTTGAGATTAAGCCCTCCTTAATATGTTTTGGCATAATGTGCAATTCTGTGGGTTAGCTAACAAGGACCCAAATGTACACATTGTAAATTTCCTCAAGATCTGTGGTACTTTTTGATATAATCAGATGTTGAAAGATGCAATCTGAATCAGACTGTTTCCCTTTACTCTTAGAGATAGAGTGAAATCTTAGTATCATTCTCTAAGCCCAGCCAATATTACAACAAGAGACAAACTAGTTCGTACCTTTTGGACAAGTATTTCCTATTGAATAAGACTACAAAGATTATCAGAGAAATCACTAGTTTTCAACAAGGTGACGGGGAATCAATCTATGAATCTTAGGAGAGATATAAGGACTTGCAATGAAAGTACCCACACCATAACCAACCTAAGAAGTTCCTGTTGCAAACTTTCTATAATGGAGTGAACCCATAGATAAGAGGCACAATTGACATTGCTTCTAGAGGATCCTTAATGAGGAAGACAGTTGATGAAGTAGAGGAGCAGATTGAGAAGATGGCAAGCAATAGTTTCTTGCTGACGAGTGACCTGGGGAGGTAACTTGTTACTTTCAAAAAGCATAAGGTAATTGTCGCGGTCGATCAAATGACTGTGATGCAAGTAAAGATCGACAACTTAACGTGACAATTTAACAGCATGAAGGCGTCATCCTCAGCCTTACAATTGAAGTATGAGCTATGTGGCCAGATAGACCATGATACCGTGGACTGTTATCTGATGAAAGAAGATAATCTGGAGCAAGTGAATTATATGGGAGCGCAATATGGACAAAGAGGGGGTAACAATCCCTACTCCAACAACTACAACTCTGGGTGGAAGAATCTCCTAGTCGAACAACACAGGAGGACAGTTTAGAACTTAAAGACAGTTAGGCTTCTAACAATAAAAGTCAAGCTCGATGGAATTGAATTTGATGAAGTTCTAAATAAGGTTGGAACTCTAAACATTGCATAAAAGAAGCTAGAAGATAAATTTGAACAAGTCACTAAAAACCATGCTTCCTCAATCCATAATCTAGAAGCGCAAGTAAATCAATTGTCAAATGCATTTTTCATGCAAATTTTGGGGAAATATTCCTAGCACTTCAGGAATAAAGTCAAGGGAGCAACTAAAGGCTGTTACTTTTCAAAGTATGAAGGAACTTGAACCACCCACAAGGATCGTAGAGAAGCCTATCTAGCCAGTTGAGAAAAATCAAGAGAGAAAGAAAGAAGTGGACATGAGCGAATACCCTCCTTATGTTGCTACTCCACCGTATCAAACCAAGGTTCCTTTCCCTCATCTATTGCAAAAAAGAAGTTAGATGCACAATTTTCAAAGTTTGTTGAAAAATTAAGGACGTTATAGATCAATCTCTCCCTTGTTCAGGCATTGGACGTATGCCTAAATATGCAAAAAATTTAAAGGACATATTATCGAAGAAGCGTACTTGGGATGATAATCAGACGGTAGTTCTATCTAGAACTTATAGCTCAATAGTCACCAATCAAATACCTTCTAAATTGAAAGATCCAGGAAGTTTCACATACCTTGTGTGGTTGGTAAATTTGAATTTACAAAGTGTATATGAGATTTGGGAGCTAGCATCAACCTTATGCCTTTGTCGATATTCAAGAAGTTAGCAGTAGGAGTGATCAAGCTAACATCAATGTTAATTCAATTGGTTGATCAATCCATTGAAAGGTCATTTGGAATAGTGAAAGACGTTCTAATGCAAGTGGATAAGTTCATTATTCCAGTAGATTTTATGGTTCTGGATTTTCAAAAAGACAAGAACTGCCTACTGATTTTAGGTCGACCATTTATGAACGTAGGGAACGCTATAATTGATGTTCACAAAGGAAAAAGTAACACTTCGAATAGGCAAAGATCAAATCAAATTCATATGAATAAGGCTTTAAAGAATCCAATAACGAGTAGCACATATATGAAAGTTGAAATTATAGAACAAAATTCGTAAGAACAAGTTAAGAGTTGCATTTCATAAGTGTAGTCAATGGAAGTAGAGGAAGACGATGGATATCAGAACCATAAATCTAAAGAAGATGATGAGATGGATGAGGCAGATGTTCAATTGCATCAAAATAAGTTAGTCTAAATTGAAGCACCCATACTACCATCTTCAAAAAAACCACCAATATTAGAGCCTAAGCCTTTACTTGCACACCTTAGGTATACCTTCCTTGGTCAAAGTCAAATGTTGCCAATAATAATTTCCAACCAATTGAATAAAAAACAAGAAAGTAAGGTGGTGGAAGGTGTCAAGAAGCGAATGAAAGCCATCAAATGGAAGATTGTTGACATTCAAGGAATAAGCCTAAATGCCTGGATGCATCGAATAAACTTAGAGGAAGGATGTAAAACAGCGAGGGAGCGTCAATAAAGGCTAAATCCTAATATGAAGGAGGTGGTTAAGAAAGAGATCATCAAACTCCTAAATGCAGGGTTAATTTATCCCATCTTTGATAGTCATTGGATCAGCCCAGTACAATGCATACCTAAAAAGGGTGGAATAACAGTGATAGAAAGTGATAGTGGAGAAGTAATTTCAATGAGAACAGTCACAAGATGGAGAGTATGCATCAATTATCGTAAACTCAATTCAATGACTAAGAAAGATCACATTCCTCTCGCATTCATAGACCAGATGGTAGAAAGGGTAGTTGGCTATTGATTTTATTGCTTCTTAGATGGATACTTAGGCTATAATAAGATTTTTATCTACCCTGATGATCAGGAGAAGATCACATTCACTTACCCCTATAGTACCTTCTCTTACAGATGAATGCCCTTCAAACTTTGCAATGCCTCAGCTACATTTTAGAGATGTATGATATCTTCGCTGACATGATAGAGGACATAATGGAGGTGTTCATGGATGATTTTTCAGTCTTTGGAGATTCTTTCGAAATGTGTCTGACTAATTTGGACAAAGTTCTTCAAAGATGTGAAGAGTCACACTTGGTGTTGAATTAGGAGAAATGTCATTTCATGGTTGGAGAGGGAATAATGCTAAAACATAAGATCTCACATCAAGGATTTGAAGTTGACAGAGCGAAAACGGAGGTAACAAAAAAACTTCCACCGCCAAGAAATGTAAAACGTGTGCAAGCATTTTTAGGTCATACAAGATTTTACTGTCAATCCATCAAAGACTTTTCACAAATTGCATGACCTTTCACAAACCTCTTAGTCAAGGATTTGTCTTTCTTGTTCGATGATAAGTCTATGGTTGTATTCAACATATGTTAATATTAGTACCAACTTTATCACCACCCGACTGCAAACTTCTGTACGAAGTCATGTGTGATGCAAGTGACCAAGCTATAGGCTTTGTTCTAGGCTAAAGGAAAGATAAGAAGTTGCTTGCAATTTATTAAGCTAGTAAGACTCAGGCAAGACCTTAGTTGAATTACACTACTACAGAAAAGAAACTACTTGTAGTAGTGTATGCATATGATAAGTTTCGACATTATCTTTTGGGTTCAAAGGTAATCGTATTCACCGACCATGAGGCACTAAAATACCTTTTTAACAAGAAAGATGTAACACCTAGGCTCATTCAATGGGTATTACTTTCACAAGAATTTGATATAGACATGAGAGAAAAAAAGGAGGAGAAAATGTGGTTGCAAACCACTTATCTAGACTCAAGGGAGGGGAATGAAAACCAAGTAATGACATTAACGAAAATTTCCATGATGAAACTCTGATGCTACTCGAGAGTTTAACTACATTATGATTTGTGAATATTGCAAATTATGTTGCAAGTGGTAAAGTTTCGTCAAAACTCTTTTACCAACAAAGGAAGAAGTTCTTGCATGATTGTAATCGATATATATGGTATAAGTCAATCCTATATAGAGTATGCACAGATTGATTGATGCAACAATTTGTCCTAGATGAGGAAATGCTAGACATCCTGAAGCATTGTCATGAAGGTCAGTATGTTGGGCTTTATAATGCCAACAAAGTAGTGACTCGAATACATGGGAGTGGATTTCATTAGCCGTAGTTATTTGAGGATGCTCAGACCTACGTGGCACAATGTGGTCAATGCCAGAAAATAGGTAACATCTCCAAAAGGGATGAAATTCCTTTATCCAACATTCAAGAAGTGGAAGTCTTCGATGTATATGGTATCAATTTCATGGGCCCTTTCCTATCCTCAATGGGAAACATATACATTCTAGTGGGGGTTGATTATATGTCATGTTAGGCCAAAGCGGTAGCATCTCTAACTAATAATGGGAAGGTAGTGCAGAAGTTCATTAAATAGCTATTTAACTAGTTTGGAGTGCCACGGACGATAATAAGTGATGGAGGCACACATTTCTGCAACAAATCTTTTGATGCCTTTTTAAAAAGATATGGAGTGCCTCACTGAGTTGCCACACCTTACCATCAACAGACTACTAGCTAAGTGGAAGTTGATAACAGGGAGCTAAAATGAACTTTGGAAAAGATAGTAAACAAATCCAAAAAGGTCTTGGAAACAAAGTTAGATGATGCCTTATGGGCCTATAGGACAGCTTTTAAAACACCCATAGCAACTCCTAATAGGCTCGTGTATGGAAAAGCTTGTCATTTGCTAGTCGAATTAGAACATCGAGCATATCAGGCAATTAAACCACTAAATTTTGATTAGAAACAAGCCAGCGAAAAGAAACTTCTACAACTAGAGGAACTTGAAAAGTTTCATTTTATTGCTTACGAAAACGCCAACCTCTACAAGGAAAAGGTTAAGAAATGGCACAATGCTCATCTGAAGAAAAAAGAATTCAAAGTATGAGACACTATTATGCTATATAATTCACGGTTGAGGCTATGTTCAGGGAAGTTGAAGTCTAGATGGAGTGGACTATCTATGGTCATTCAAGTTTTTAATCATGGAGCCCTCAAACTGGAAAACGCTAACAAGGCGACTTTTAAGGTCAACGGGAATTATAACAAGCTTTATTTTGGAGGAGCAATTCCTAAAGATAAAGAAGTGATTTCCTTATCTCCGAATAATTAAGATGCTTTCATGGATGCAAGGTCAAGGTAAGGACCATAAACTATCACGTTTCGTAGTTTGTTAGAAAATGTTAGATGTAATTATGTTTGTTCTCAAGAAAACATTAATAATTTGTGCTGACTCTCAGGGCATCCATCACCACCTCCATCTCTATAAGATTGTTGTCTAACCCAATTTTTTTTTTCAAATTAGCCTTCAGTTATATTGTTTTATTTTTATTTATTTTTTATTTACCGTAACCTTATATTTCTGGTTTCCTTCTCAAATTGAGGACAATGTGTCGTTCAAGTGTGGGGAGGGGTTATGTGTTTTGCTTTTATGTGATTTTGCATATTGTATGATAGTGTTAGGTTGCATTTTGTGAATTGTTTGAAAGTGTCAATGGCTTAGATGGATTGAAATTTATTTAATTTTGAAAATAGCCCATCAAGTTGTGAATAATCATTAGCCTAAAAAATTTAGTGAATTGGGGTCTATGGTTGAATATACAACTTAATTAGGATTTAAGGTAAGTTTAGCACCCTTTAAGTTGTCACATTCATTCATAATTTTAGGCCTTTTAACTTGAGTAGCTTAACTAATATTTTTCATGAAAATGAGTAGCTTAAATAACAAAGTAGAAATTATTATAAAAAAAACTTGTGTAGGTTTTGTTAAATAAATAACTATTCCGCTGAACTTCAGGTTATGAATAGAGCTAGTAGCCAGTTCAAAACATGATAATAGCCAAGTAATTGAATCGACACGCATCAAAAATGTGTGCCTCCACTTCAAAAAGCCATAATGACGTTTCAACAAAGCTGTTTAATAAACGTGACTTAGTCAAATAATTAGATCGACATTCCTTACCAATGTTTGCCTCTGCATAAAATGTCTAGTTCCATGTTCAATGAAATAAAATAAATATAACAAAAGTGTGTGTTCTCTTAACAAACCTACTGGACTTGTAATAAGCTTGAATTTTCATGAAAATGTACTTAGGAACAGTTACCAAGTATGAAGGACCAAAGGATTATTAATGTATGTGTGCAATTGGAAAGGGTAGATAAATTAACACTTGGATTTCGATTAAGTTGTACATTTAGTTCAAAGACCCTAGACACAGATTTTGCATGTTAATGATTTGAAATAACTCAAATGATCTTGTTTAAGATTAAATTTACTTCATAAAGTTAAAGACATTGCTTCCTTGTTGCATTATGTGTTGTGTGTTTGTTATGTGTTCTTTGTTTTGTTTGCTTGAGGACAAGCAAATGTTTAAGTTCGGGTATATTGATAGTTGTAATTTGTATCATGTTTTAGGGTTTAAATTCTTATGTACTAAGTGTTAAATTGAGTTTTTAGTGTGCATTTAGGTTAGGATTTTGTTAATTTATGTGTATAAGTGTTTTTTATGGGTTAGTAAAAGTCTTTGTGCTTAAATGTTATACTTTTGAGATAGCTTGATATGTTTGTTAGTGTTTCAGGTGCCAAAACCACAACAATCATGAGAGAAAGATGTGAGCCACTACACCTTAGGCCACGATTGTGGCACTTGAGTCACGATCGTGACAGGGAGGTCAGATCTAGGCCATGGTTGTGGCACCTAAGCCACGATCGTGACAGAGAAGGGTAGATGCTGGCCACAGTTGTGGTGGGCAAGGCCACGATCGTGGCTTGCTTTGGGCAGACACGAAAACAGCTGAAAATGTCAAGTTTAGAGGAACTTTTCGGACCGTTTCGACTCGGAATAAACTGTAGGGATACAAAGGTGTTTAAAGAATGTGAAGAATACATAGAAGGGAGCATTTGATCAACTTCCACGATGCCCTAAGTGAGAAAACTTTGAGAGATTGAGAAAGAGAAGAAGGAAGAGAGAAGAGGAAGATGACGTAGACTCGATGTGCTTCTCGAAATAAGGAGCTTCTCAAAGTCGCAGCCTCTCATCCTCCATTTGAGTTCTATTTCCTATGTATTTTATTTTTATTTGATTATAGAACAGGGATATATAGTTTGATGATAGAATTGAATTGTGATTGATGTTCTATGCTCACCTTGGAAAATTAACTTTTATTTTATTAAATCTGATTGTTTTATGTGTTTATTGAATTAATTATGGTTTAATTATACACTTTTTATCTCGATAATAAACTAAGAGAACGAGAAAAAACGATTAAATTGGGCTAACAAGAGTTAGCTAATTTAATAGATTCGGAATTAAATCAGGTTGGTAAATCTTATATAGAGAGATCACATATAGGTTTCCAATTGTTTATTAGAGAACTTAAGAACTGATTAGGTTCTGGATTACTTGAGAGATTACAACTTCCCATAATCTAATTAGGGTTTATGCTTTAGGGTTCAATTATAACTTGAGAGGTAGTAATTGACCCTAGGTCCATCTAGAACCATTAATTCGATAAATCATAATTGGTTATGATAGCATTAAAGATAGATAATTTTCCCTTTCTCTCTTTCAGTTAGTGTAGTATGTTATATTCTAGGGTATATTATCATTGTTTAATAAATCTATCAATTTCCATTAATTGTTGTTCATTTTGAAACTAAAATTGTTAGTTGTTATTTGTTGATTATTTTGTCAAGTGTTAGTTGTTAGTTATTGTTTTCTTATTTGATTTGGTTTGGTTGATTTATTTAGTTCTTATGTTTAATTTCATTGTCTATTTAAGATCGATCTACTTGTGGTGTCGATACCTTAGGTATTACGTGAATGACCTGTGCGCTTGCGGTATTGTCGAGGTTAAAAATAATAAAACTTATCATACACAAACCTGCAATCACTCTGTATAGGCCATAGATTGTTAATTCTATGATATTTCCTTTGATATTTAGATAGTTTGAATTATATAGTTAGGTTGTTTCATTTCCAAATAAAATCGGGAAGGTATAGGACTTCGACATGAATTAGATGATCGAGGAAGTCAGCAAAAGAGAGGTGAAAGAGTTATAGAAAGAGTTAAGAAGTGATCTCAAGAAAGTGTAGAAAGACAAAAGAAGGAAAAAAAATCAGAAATTGGTGGAAAATTTGCAGGGCATGATTATGGCCTTCGGTAGGGTAAAATCGGACATATGAATTTTTGTTTATTGTATCTAACTTATACGAATTTTTTGCTTTTCAATAGCTTATTTCACTAAATTTTTAGGTTCCTCATTTTTTTTAATTCCTTATTTATAGAAACAATTTAAAAAATACTAATACAAATTATTCGTTTTAAAATAATCAATAAATTATATATTTTTAATCATATTATACTGTAGGGGTACTTTGGTCATTGATACTATTTTTTATGTTCTGTCAATTATAACCAAATGCATTTTTGTCATCGAGATGCACAGTTTTATCCGTTTTGTCCATTACAACCAAACATCTCACTGTCTCCAATTTTTGTTCTATTCTGTCTCCAAATTTTTGCTTCGTTTTGTCTCAGTGTATGGATCATAGTAATCAAACATAGCGATAGAGAACATGCGCGTCTACCATAGAAACAACCCATCTTTCACTGAGTAAAAGTTAAATTAGTACAATTGTAATGCATAAAATAATTTTTTTCAATTGTAAATTTTTCAAATAAAGTTCTCTTTTACGAAATCGAGCTATTAAAAAAGAAAAGTGCATCGTATCAATGCTGGCGCATTAATCTTACTTTTTAATTTTCAAAGCAGACAATGACAGCAATAAATCGCAAGAAAGGACCTTCAATAAGCTCCATAGAGAGTTGACTACTACTACTACAGTTGGCTTGCCATAGAACGATCATCTAAAGACTATATATAAACATCCTTTGAATATCTCTGAGAGAAGAAGTGATTCTCGCGAAGGATGGTCTAAGTGAAGCATCTTGATTCCATGAAAGACATATCAGATTGATTAGTTCACCAAGTTGGTGACCATCGTCCTCAGGAAGTGCTGGCCTCAGGTTACCTTCTGCTACTTCCATGGCAATCTAATTTTGGAACCCAAAATAGGTTGATTGGCAAAACAAATAGATGATTATTTTTCCAATTATCCTTTTCTTTAATATGAACTAACAATTCACTTTGTCTATTCGTTAACTATACGTGGCTTCGGAATAAGGCATTAAGAAATTTGATTTGATTACCTTGCTGGGACCACCATCGGTTTCAATGTAGGGATGATCACCAGTTATAAGTTCGTTGAGTATAACACCGAAACTGTAGACATCGCATTTTTCATTATAGGGCTCACAACGAATAACCTCTGGCGCCATGTACACATAAGTTCCTGAAAGCAGGCCAGAAAAGGCATTACAATTGCCCCTCCATAATTTATTATAAAGCAAATAGTGCTAAGAATTTGTAGAAAAGGGTCAGGCGTTGGTGAATTTTGCTGAGAATCACACCTGTTTCTCCCGTAAGTGCCTTCTCTTCGTCGCTCAAGAACCTAGCATGCCCGAAATCTGCCACTATCGCATGATTCGCATCATCGAGAAATATGTTACTGGGTTTCAGGTCTCGGTGAATGACCTTTGGTTTCTGTTCATGGAGATACTGCATTGCCTGAGCAATCTCCAACGCCCTAGCAATCCTGTCTTTCAATGGCGGGACTGGAATCAACCTCTCTTTTCGCCTTTTCCCTGATCCATGTAACCAGTGCTTGAGTGTGGTTCCCAAGAACTCCGTGACCAACCACGCATAATTAGGTGGTTCAAGGCAGGCCCCCATTAGTTGCAGCACATATTTGTGCCGCTGCCGAGACAATGTTTCGACTTCCTGGACCAAGTAGGCAACACCGCCTTCGTTTGAACGGAAATAATCAGAAGATATGCATTTAACGGCGACATCAAGACCTCGCCAAGTTGCTTTGTAAATCTCTGCTGTGCTTCCCTGCCCTATTTTCTCGTGCAATTCAATCTGTTACAATTTGCAATTATTTTATGTACTGTCAACTGATCGAGTGTCTGTAGATGAGCATACACATAAACGAGCGAAGCATTTTTCGATTACCTCTACAGGATCAATGTACCATCCGTTCATCTTAGCTTGATGCACAATGCTCGCAAGGTCTGGATCCTTTTGCCCAGAATCTGGAAACTCTGGGGTTGTATTGGTGCCAATTATATTGGAGGGAAGAAGGGCTTCTTCTTGAAGGTGGTCTTTGTTTCCAGTTATGATGTCCAGAAGTCCATTGTCTTGTGCGGTTTGAAGACAGTACTTTAGATAGTCTTGTGTCCTCTCCATCCTCTTTCTGAATGCGGCACGTAGCTCCTTCTGCTTGTGAAGTTCCCTTTCGAGATCTGCCACCTTCAAGTCCCAAATATTAGAAACAAACGTTTCTTAATATACCGAAGCGTCACTTGAATCGTTTTGGTTTAAGAACAGGACTTCAGTTAATATCCTCAAACTACACCAGAACTGGACCCCGATCATGTTCTCTTGATTAAAACCACTATGGGGGTTCTTATTACTGCTATTACTGCGTATAATCAAAGCTAAATGCTAGAAATTACCTGCTGCTCCAACTGAGACACAGACTGTTGCCTCTGCTGGTTGTGTTTCTGGGCTGTTGAGACAATTGATCCCATAGTAATGCAGTCATTAAGTCCCCCACAAGAACTTGGCGAAAAGTGCTTGCTCCTTGCCCAAGACTTTCGTAGCTGCACTGGCGGATTCACAGCTTGCAATGGCGTGGCGTATTGCTGCTGGGCGCTCTCCGCAGCAGCAATCATGATATGTAAATGTAGTTCTCTCAAAATATTTCTTTAACGATGATTTGCTCGGCTCACTTTGCTCGTTTTCATCATATGGTTAATACCTAAAATTTATAGAAAAAGGACCTTGCTTAGGACTTCAAAAGATGACAACTTGGACGGATATATTGATGAGTAAAAAATCAAGGGAACTCAAATTTTCCTTTTAACGTTGGATATATATAATCCGTTGTCGACTTTCCAACTCGATTTTATGCCGCCATAATTGTCTGATTGTGAAGGGAACGGCATCATCGATGTTATTTGAGGCGGTAACGACGGCAAAGATATCTTAAATAGATGAGCAAAATGGCCAAAAGAAAAAAAAAAAAACTGAACCTTCTGATCCAAAAGACCAGATAAAGAAACAAAATGCTGCTTTTAAAGGACTAGTGACTTTCTTTGAGGTTTAATACTATCCAATTTACTTTATCGTTCCTTTTATATCGAATGTCTTCTTGTTTATTCTTGTTATTTTCGTCAAGCAATTTGCAGATGTTATTGTAGTTTTAGAACAGACCGGGTATATATAGAAAGAAAGGATAGATACAAGACAATCATCCTACTTTTGGGTGCTCCAAGATTGATGTCCAAAGCATATCCGTTTGAGTACGGCCGGCTAGCAGGAGCTTTATTATTTAACATAAAGAATTTACAGGGGTAAGAAATACATGGGATTTATGCACAGAGCCGCTGCTCTTCCATCCCCTGCTACCAAAAGCATAAGCGCGTTTTTTGGATGAACGAGCAAACGGAATTTGGTAATGTGAAAAGGAAAGAAGACTGCCATGTCATATTCGTCAGAAGAGACTTAGGGCTATTGTATTAGAAAAAAGGTGACAACTGTGGTTTCTTTGCATAAGCTTCTCTCTCTACACTAACGATATCGCAGACAACGATCTGGTTTTATTCTCGTACTAGGGCCAACTATAGTCAGTGCAGCCGCTTGATTGCCGCTTCAATGGAGGCCCCCAATCCAAAGGGGACCCAACTGAAACCCGTCCGCATGCGGAACCATGACGATGACCAGTCCCAAAGCCCCCCGCTATCGTATGGTGCTGCTGTTGCAGGTCCGCAGCCTGACCCAGTCACCGTGGAAGAGCAGCGTTGGCCAACTGTAGCACTAATCGAGCTGGAGGAGGCCGACATCTAGCACCTGGCGGATGAGCATGGAGGAGGAATCAAACTTTCCCAAACGTTCAAGGCCAAGTTAAATCAACATTGGACCAAAGCAATTGTCGTAAAATTATTGGGACGACGAATCGGCTACCAAGCTCTAAGCTCACGACTAAGAGCTCTATAGCGTCCACTAGGTCCCATGCAACTCATGGATCTGGAGCAAGGCTTCTTCCTCGTACGCTTCATGGAGGATGCTAATTATCTGCACGCGTTAACCGACGATCCCTGGATTATTTATGGCCAAGCCTTACCAGTCCAACGGCGGGTTCCATCCTTCCGGCCAAAACACGGGGAAGTTACTCGTACAGTCACCTGGATTTGTTTTCCGTCATTGCTTATCGCCCGTTATCACCCTGCCATTCTGACGGCCATGGGAAATCTTATTGGTTCAACGGTGAAAATCGACGAATCAACCTTACTGGTGCATCGAGGGTGATATGCACGTATAGCCATCGATATAAACCTCAACCAGCCACTGACCGCCGCAGTCGACCTTGACGGGGAACATATTCTTGTCAAGTATGAGGCCCTCCCACAATTTTGCTACTCATACGGGAATGTTAGGCATGAGCTGGCGTACTGTCCTCAGCAAAACCGCAACGTTGAGGCCAACCCCACACCAGTTCCAGGTCACATCGTCACGGATTCCACACTTGAGCCAACCACGAGAGGTGAGCAGCTCAACCACTCGGTGACAGATTTTGTACCAACCAGCCACAGCTATGGTCCATGGGTACAGGTGCAACGGCAACGCCGACCCCCTACACAACGACAACACCAGATGAACAATCCTCTCCCTTCACGTCAGTCAGCTTCGGGTCGCCAGCATGCATCACATCAAATGGGCGGATCACGTTTTACCATTTTGATAGAGAAAGAACCATTACCAATAGGCGCAGTGCAAGGAATTAATGCAGGAAAGGCCCCACCCTAACCCAAGTCCTTGGGCTTTGGTCACTGTCTGCCCCTCAAGGAGGTGTTGGGCTTCAGCAAGCCCACGAGCTAGCACATGACTTTCCAAGCAACCAAGACAAAACCACAGGCCAGTAAAGGGCCTAGAGGCCAGAAGGTAGTCCATATTGGTTTCCTCCAAGGAGAAAGTTCTCGAGCTCCTTACATCCCAGATCAGAGTTTGCATCTCCCCCCACAAATCCAAATCCAACCCAACTAGCTTGACAAAAACATAGCAATCGTCCTCTCCTCACACACCGAAATGATTTGTGATCCCCAGATGTTGGAGGCTAGCAAAGTTCCCGTGGAGGATAGACCGCAGTCCATGGAAGAGGTAGAGGCATCGGCGAACAGGGCTGGTCTAAGGGAGCACACCAC
>JAOSBN010000008.1:43296671-43333854 GCA_027563595.1 Erythroxylum suave
TCTTTGTGTCTATCTCTCTTACTCTCTATCTTTATTTCAGATTTCAGAATTATCATTACTTAGTTTGTATATCTAGTGATCAATAGGTTTTGATTAATCGACAGTGGTTAAAATTTCTATTCTATACAAACAGTTCTGAAAAGGGTTACAAAAAAAAAGGAAGACACAATTCGACCCCCCCTTCTTGTGCATTTTAAATATCGTTTTCTAAGTGTTGTATTAACGTGTGAATTACTTCAGACTTTAGATGAAGAGACTCCTAACATGTTGTTGAACTGTTTGGAGAAGGCAACAATCTCTACTTACAAGGCTGTCACTAAGTCAAATGGCATCATTCCTTTTTTCTCCTTGGATCATTGTCTGCTCCTTTCACTTGACCATATACAACTTTTACTTGCCAACTCTTCCAAAAGATCATGAGTTGCATCCATGGTTTTCCTTATCAAGGACCCTCCTACAGCTGTATCTATTGTTCCTCTTGTGATCTGAGTCACACCAATGTAGAATGTTTGCAAAAGAAGCTCCCTAGGAAAGATGTGGTGAGGGCAACATTTTTGTAATTCCTTGAATCTCTCCTAAGCTTCATACAATGACTCTCCATCACTTTGTTGAAAATTGGTGATTTATTTGATGATTCTTGTTGCTTTGGTAAGAGGAAACTACTTAGCTAAGAAAGATTGGCCTAGCTACTCCCAAATCGTGATTTGGCTTGCAGTCAGTGAATCATACCATGCCTTTGCCTAATCCTTCAAGGCAAAAAAAAAAAATCTTAACATCATGGCATCTTCCGATATCCCATTAAACCTAAAGGTATCACAAATCTCCAAGAAATTTGCAAGATAGGCATTGGGATCTTCGTTGGACAACCCATAAAACTGTACATTGCTCTAAAGTATGTTGAAAAGTGCTGGCTTAATCTCGAAATTATTGGCTTAAATTGCTAGCCTTGCATCTCCTTGAGGACTAAAACTTGGCCTCATAAAGTCCTTCAACATCCTTTCAACTCATCCTTGCTCTCTTTCTTTTGCCATATTCCTTTGTATTTTATCTTGGTGTCTAACTTTTCTTAGATCTCTTTCATGCTATGTAATATCTAAATGCTCATGCTCTCTAAGCTCATTGGATCTTCTCATGTTCTTTATGTTTGTGCACCCACAAAAACTCAAAGAAAAGTATCAAACACTCTTAAATCAAATTTAACTAAACTAAACAAGATGCTAAACAAAAAATCCCTAGCAATGGCGCTAAAAACTTATTGAGTTACCGAACCAAGTATTTTTATAACGCTAAAAACTACAAGTATATTGGTCATTACTTATAGTAGAAAGTAGACATCATCCTGCAGAGATTGTGCTTCGGCACCACTTAATTTGGGTTATGGTTTGCCTGACTCGAATTTGGATAATGACTAAAAAGTAAAGTCAAAATAAACTGGAAACGATTGAATAATGCAGTGGTGGAAATATGAAGAGAGAATTAATCAAGTTATAAGAGAGGGGATTTTACCTATCATTAATGATAATCTAACATTTTATACATTTATGGGGTGTCGGTTCTTAACAATCGTAGGGTTGATTACTCTCTGCCAAGTTATTGACTTGCAATCTCTCAATTCATAAGTTACCCATAATTCTAATTAGTTCTAAAGGTCTCTAATAAATAATCAAGTCTCACATTGGATCTCTCTCTATGAAATTACCGACTAGATTGATTAAGTGGTTAACTAGATCGCATAACTCTCATTAATCGAATCAAATCATTTTTATCGAATTCACTGTCTTGGTCTATTATCGAAATATGCAAATACATCGATCAATCATAACACTCAACTCATTAAACACAAATTAATTAGATTAACATTAAAGATAAGCAAAATCCCTAAGGGAAAGTTAAAACATCATAAATAATTCAAAATTCTTATCCATACAACCTATCTCAATCTTACACATTAAATGAACAAAAGATAAATAGGGAGGAAATGAAACTTAGGTTGTATGATTCAGGAGACAATGGTGTCTAAAGATCACCTATTCTAGTAGGGTTCGACGTTAAAACCCTCCACTTCTTCCTCTTCTTATTTCTCTCTTACTCTTCTTTTAGGTTTCTAAATGTAGGCAAAATGCAAACTCCTATCTAAGGTTTCCATCATTTTCCTTTTATAATCTTTTCCAATTAAGGAAACCCTAGTGAATTTCTCGAGTTGAAAATGTCTAAAATGTCCCTCAAAAACTAGAATCTGAAAGTAATGCCATAATCGTTGCCGATTTACCTACTCTCTGTCGCAATTGTGGCAAAATTTCCATAATTGTGGACCTATGCTTAAGCTTCTTTCACAATCGTGGCATATTTGCCATGATTTTGGTCTAACGTTAGTGCTTCTTTCACGATCGTGGCCATGTGTTTTTATCCGGTTCTCCTCCAAAACCTTTCCGAATGCCCTGAAACCCTAAAAAAACTCATAACGACACCTCATATGAATAAAGTTGAAGCTCAAAAACATGTTCTCACCTAAAGAACGCTTAAAACCCAAATGCTTATGAACTAAAACAAATCTTAAGCTAAACACACACTAAAAATCAATTTAACCACTAACTACATATCAAATTACCTATAAGAATACAATGCAACAATAGCTATCAATTATCTTGCAATTTGTAGATTATTTACATGCTACAAAACTAAAATTGGCTAAGACAGGTGGAAACAAGCCACTCATAACTAATCCTGGCTAAGTTTTGAAGGATGCAAAGTTAAGCTAATGACCATAAATTAGCATGTTTGGTTGATAGATTAAAGTTATTGTGTAATGGATTTATTTTTAAAAATAAGTTTTTAATGATCTGGAGTGGTTTGGATTGCTAATTATCTTACTTTTTCTGAAGCAATTATAAGGTAGGGCAGCAATCGTAGGCATGAAGTGCATCTGATTTAAAACTCCAACACCATTACCACCTTAATCGCCATGACGAGTTCTTATGCTCTAACCTGTGTCTTTTTATTTTATTTTTATATTTTTTATTATTTAATTTTATACCCACCTTATGTGTTTGTGCTTTTATGTGTTCTCCCACCAATAGAACCGCTTGAAAGACCATTCCAAGCCCTTAATTGAAATATTTAAAAGGAGTTCATCCAACTACATTGAGGAAAATGTGTCGTTCAAGTGTAGGGAGGTGTATGCATTGTTATTTTTTTATGTTGAAATTAGTGTCCTAGGTCACTTTGGTTAAATATGCATGTTAATTAGGATATGATGTTAGTTTGTTAATCTTAGGAATTTTATGCTTTTATTTATAATTTTAGGTCAATTGAATGAGTAGCATCATTGATGTCTGTTCATGAGAACGATTATTTAAAGAAATAAGGTAGGAAATAATATATATATATATATATATATATATATATTGTGTGTGTGTGTGTATGTGTGTTTTATGTTTAATAAATAACTATTTCATTAGTCCTTTTTAAAACAAATCAGGTTATGAATAGATGTAATACTAGTTTAGAATGTGATCAAGTTGAGTAATCGGAGGACACTCATCTCGAATTTTTGCCTTCGCATCAAAAAGCTATATTGACATTCCAACCAAGCTGCTTAATAAAAATTTGACCAAGTTGAGTAACCGAGGTACATTCATCACTAATGTTTGCCTTCGTGTCAAGAGGCTAGGTTCATGATAATGAAAATTAACAAAACTGGTGCGTTGTTTAATAAATCCTACTAATCTTTGGGAATGGTATAACTTCTCATAAAAACCTACTTAAGTATAGTTATAATTTTATCTTACTAACTAATTATCAATATGTGTATATATTTTAACTTAATGAATTTGACATCAAGTCTTGATTACTATGTATATTTTGTAAGTACTTAGACACAGATTTCATAGGATAATAAGTTAGAATAACTTGAAGAATTGTGTTTGTAGCTAAATTTTTTCATAAAGTTCAATGACATTGTACCATTATTGCATATGTGTAGACTATTGTCTGGTGTGTTTTTTTTTTCTTTCTTAACAATAAGAAAATGCTCAAGTGTGGGGATTTTGATACTTGTAGGCTACTTAATGTTTTAATAGGAATTTTAGTATGTTTTTAGTTGTTAATTAATTGATTAATTCATGTTTAGGTTTAAAATTATGTTAGTTGGTTAGATATTTGTTTTTTTGGTGTTATATGGGTTAGAGCATGCTATTGAGCTTTAATTTTATGTTTTTGAGGTGCCTTGATTTGTTTATAAGTGCTTGAGATCAAATATTGAAGAATGGAGAAGATTTGGAAGAAGCCCAGTGGAGGAGCTAAGGCTATGATCAAAACAGAGACCCCCTTTCCTCAATAACTATAATCGTGGCAACAACTAATTCAGCCTGCCACGATCATGGCTTGCGTAATAGCAGATGCAGACTAGCATCTAAACTTAACTTTTTTGGGGATATTTTAAACTTTTGAGCCAAAGTAAAACCTATTTTTTACCCTAGATAGAAAAGATTATAAAATGGAAGAGAGGAAACACTAGAAAGAGCCTATATTTTGCTACATTAAGAAAGATCTAAGGAAGGAAAAGAGGAGGAGAGAGAAGAGAAAGGAAGAGGGAAGAAGAAGGGTTGTTGTCTTCTTGATCCATGCCTGGCCACTTACAAGTGACACCTTCGTTTCATCTTTGTTATTCTTTCTTCTAAATGTAAAAGATGGATCTGATAGTGATGGATTTGGGTTTGATGATGATGATCTAAACTCCATTAGGGATTTGTTCTTGAATCAATGTTAATATGATTTCTTTTGCTATTACTATGATTTCTTTTGATGTTAATACATTGGGTATTGTGATTATTTTTATTGTATTTGCATGCTTCGGTAATAAATCCAGAGGGTGAACTGATAGCAAAATGATTCGATTGGGTAATGAGAGTTAAACAATCTAATAAATCATGCAAATAATTAATTAGTAATTCATAGTAAGAGAGATCTCATATGAGGACTCGATAGTTTATTAAATGGCTTAAGATCTAATTGGATGTATGGGCTTGCTATTAACTGATAGATTGCCACTTTTATAATTCAATTAGATTTTATTGATTATAACTTAAGAGATAGTAATTCATCCTTCAAAAGTCTAGAACCAATACCATATTAATTTTAAAGTAATCATGTTATTATTTGATGATAGGATAAATCCCCCTTCTTATAATTGGCTAATCTTCATTGTGTGATTTTTTATTGTTCATTATTAGTTCTCAATTTTTCTTTCTTTGTGTTAATTTTAGAATTTCATTTTCAATCAATCCATCTTTACTTATTTATTTTTCTATCTAGCTTTTCTTTTCATTTTGATTATCCTTTAGGCCTTAGATAACTTAGGATTCAATTAGTTCACCAACTCCTCGAGGGATTGACACCTCATATACTAAACTTATGACCTATGCAATTGTAGTATATTGAGGCATAAAAAATTGTAAAACTTGCCCACTTGATCAATGTTGCATTAGCTTTAAGGCTTGGGTAGGACATTTGGTTAGGTTTAAAGTATGTAATATGGCTAACACAAAAAGAAACGCTAATAAAACTCAAGAGGGCTTATTAAAAGGAAAGTTATATTGATGGATAGGCTATTTGACTAATGTAGCCCATGAAACAAAGAATGCCTAAATCATTTCCATGTTAATGCACGTGATAAAAATGTGTTCTTGAATAGAAGATCAAAGCAAAGATAGGATGAACATGTCATGAAGGTCACACATAAACAAAAGATAATGAGATTGATATAGATGTGTTAGTCTAATAAGACTCATAATCTCACTAGATTTCATCTACCACTAGTCACTACTTTTCTAAAAATAATACATATTGACCAATTATTAGAGAAAAAGTACATGTTAAAGTTGACATGGAATTCTCTAGTCAATCCACTCTCTAATCATAATTATATAGTCCTAGAAGCAATAGAAAAAGAGAAAATGTTTGCTTGTTTGTTTGCTTGCTTGCTTTAATCTCTCTCATTTTGTTAAAAACTTAAAAAATAGTAAGAACAAGCAAACTTAAAAACATACATGCATATAAAAAGAAATGTGAGAATAAAAAAAAAGAAATTAACTTCCCTTGGATTGCCTCCCAAGAAGTGCCTTTGTTTATTATCACTGGCTCGACTCTTTTTACTCCTCATCATATAACAAAATTATGATCTTCTAGTATCACATATTCCTCCACATAAGGTTCTTCAGGATAGGGCCTAAGTTGATGATCATTCACCTTCAGCATCTTCCCTATCTTCAAATTCTTAATCTCTACTAAATCCATACACTCCAGAAATATTTCAATATCTCTTCAGCTTTTTCCCCCTCGTTTACTTTCTCCAATCTGTTAGATAAAGGCGAAAGGTTAGTTTCAACAATAATTATGAACTCAATATTTACCTTTAAGCCAAATGATGTGTCTTTTTCTCTTTTGATTTCCTCCTCCACTTCTTCTTCACAAGCAATTCCTTAAGTAGTCTTCTCAGGATTCTCAAGCTTCTCTACACTTTGTAGGTCTCTACATTAATGTCCCTTGGGTACTTCTTAGGATAAGATGGTTGCAGTTCTTCACTTTGTGATGTTAAACGATTGATAGCTTCAGCTAGCTGACCCATTTGGCTTACTAAGTTCTAGATTCTGGAACTTGCTTCCTGGTGGAATTACAATCTTCCTACTAAATCACAAAGTATTAGCAGCACAAACATTAATTAATTCTTTTAGATATATACCTATCTTATATTTCCTCACCAAATCTTGGACGCTAGATCTATTATCTTGCAAAATTACCTTACATCCTACTGAAATTGTAGTACACTCTATTGAAGTTAAATATTGATATTAGTCATAATATTAAGTAATTCTTTAGATAAGTACCTGAGTTAGAATAAGATATGAAGTATGTAGCAATTACTGCGCACATTATGGCTCATCTAGGTAGTAGTCTTGTTGTCTACCCCATCCATAAGCTAAGTTTGGTTGATCACTCCAAGCTTGATTATAAGATTAGGAATATCGTCTGAAGGCAAAATTGAAATACTTTTGCAAAGACATACTCCCTTGGTAGTGTCTCTCTTCTCTTTTCTTTTAATCAAATAAAAACAAATGTTACAAAATTGAGAATTAAATGTAAAAATAAATGATAAACATATATATACAAAACACCAATTAAAATCAAGAACAAAAAATAAAACACACACTACCCTGCAATAACAACAAAATTGGTAGCGCGTTATAACACTACTCAAAATAGCTAAACCTACTATTATAGTAGTGGTGAGTCTAGATCGATCCCACAGAGAGTGCGTAAAGCTTTTTAAATGAAAATAATTGGTGTTTACGTTATTGAAGGGGAAGGGGGTTTGTTTGTTTTGAAATAAGAAAATAAAATAAAACTAAACTAACAAAAGAAAATTAAAATCAAACAGCCTAAAAATGATGAAAGTGATGAATTCGTTAGGGAACCAGTCTTTGACTCAATCTCAGCCTACACACGATTGAACATACTTAATTAAATTGTTGTTCTTATACCTCTCTTAGCAACTATTAATCGTAGGTTAACAATAAGCTCTATTAAACCCAGTTTTTCCTTAGTTCTTGTTCAATTAAGAAGAGCTCATTAATTAAACCTAGTGCTTGTTAATTACGAAAATAAATTAATCAATGCAACAACCACAAAAGTTTAGATCATTTAACTTAGGTTATATTATCCTTAATGATTGGAAACCATTAGTTGCCAAAAACGAATTTCAACATAACAATTATGTGCTATATTAAAGATTCTAGCAATGGGTTCTTTCCTAAAAACATTCAAATTGAGCATTCAATCATTTTTATACAACACCCAAGCATTGAACATAGGATAGTATAATCAATCCCTAAGAGAAAAATAACAAACAATGAAGTAAATGCTTAATCGAGTTCTTTGTCATCTTCGAACTGGCGTTAGGAAGCTAGGTCTCTAGAGGTGTAATACCCTATTTACACTCAGCATATGTTACGCACAGTAAACTCTAGATAGATATTGCCTTGACGTCCTGGTAATGTCTGGATGTTTTCGTTCTATTTGCACTTCTAAATCATGAAAAATAGACATTTACACATTAGTAAATTGCTCAATCACATAATTACTCAATCATACACATATGTATATGTATTATGTTTAGTACATGCTCAATGACTTTCCCATATATGCATTTTTTATCAAAAGCCTTGTTCATTCAAACATTATCATTTTTATATGTATAATTTGTACTTATATTTACACCTCAAAGAACTTGGTTATTCTAATATCATCAATCATATATTCTCCAATCCTTTTTATGATCACATAATATCGAATTTCTCATTGATTCTTACTTGGTACACCTTTCTCATTTCCTTTTGATCATTTTAGCATTCCTAAGAATACTTTCATTCTTATAATATCTTTAAGTTTCCGTATTTAGTTAAATAAATCTCATCAATCCGTTCTTAAGCTGAAACATCACTTAATAACCTAAACATATAAAACATTTTATCAACTACTTAAACATCAAACTAGGTTCATTTCAAGCCTTATTCAAGTCTAAATGCATTATAGGGAAGAATCTTATCATTAGTTGTTTCAAACTTTACTTAAAAGACAATATTTCACTTTTGATGCCTACCCACAACGGTGGTGGACCTCCTAAGATTGTGATAAAAGGAAATGCAACTGGCCACGGCTATGATCGTGTATTGAAGGCCATTATCGTGCCCTACCTTTCTTCCTGCATTTCTCCATGAATTCACGTAATTATAAACATCATTTACCCTTCAAGTTTTCTAGAATTTTTGCTTTTTTATGCAACCTTATTTCATGCCAATCTATTAACCATATTGATTACATTAAACCTCACAAAAATCTATTCAATTCATTCATTATCCTTCATATCGTACCATTTCATCCTATATCTAACACATCATATACATAGTTTATCGTTTTCCTCCTTCATT
The DNA here is from genome assembly GCA_027563595.1 of Erythroxylum suave. NCBI lineage: Eukaryota > Viridiplantae > Streptophyta > Magnoliopsida > Malpighiales > Erythroxylaceae > Erythroxylum > Erythroxylum suave. Next base: position 43,305,656 of record JAOSBN010000008.1, read on the forward strand.
TTCTTTTCATCCTCACCTTAATTTTAACTTCAAATCATCTATAAATCAACTCATATCTATTGTTCATCTATATAAAAATAGAGCATAATATAATCATTTTTTTCATTCAAAAATCCTAATTCTTCTCATTTCAGAACATTACACAAAAAACTTTCTCAAGCATCAATTTCACCTTCATTATACCTTAAATCCCCAACTATTTCATTTGCATAAAAACTTATAACTCATGTTTTTATGCACCCAAAAATAGAGCATATTTATTATTCATTCATGAAAATTTATGCACTCGTCATTTTTCACTTTAATGATTATTCCTTCTCAACTATCATCATAAAAGCTTCTATTTAACGAACCATAAAGAACATTATGCTACTTTTTTCACTCAAAACTTCTTCAAATCACTATGAAACCCTAGTTTTCCATGTATACATGATCATCCACTTTTAAGTTGGAATAGGTTGGGTCTTTTAGTGACAAGAAGAAGAGATAGCAAGGATCTTGAAGTGGCTAATGTTGAATGAAAACAAAGCTCAACGTGGTGAGGGTGAGGGTGAGAGAGTCGTGAGATGGAGTGAAGAGAAAATGACGAAGATAAACTTGTAGAAACAAAATGAAACACAACAAAATGTGATCTTTCAAATGAGAGTGTCGTAGGTGATGAGTGTGGTGAGTGGAAAGTGTCATGACACTTGTCACTTGCCACATATCATCTTATTGTGGTCCTCAATTGGTCTTTTAGTGACTAGTCTATTTATCTCTCAATTTCTAGTCCATTTGTCACCTGATTTTCTATGACACTTGTCATTTAATCCTAATTCCACTTGTCAATTATTTATACTACCACGTGTCACTTGTTTCTACTACCACGAATCAATTTCTTTTGCCATTCAGCATTTTTCCAAGCCCAAAAATACATACAAATTGATAAATCTCTCAATTTTAACAAAGAAATTCTAATTCACCAATTATAATTCATCAACCAATTTTCAAGAAACAAAAATTCATAATTTACATCATAACCATCTTAAATCATTCATACCCTGAAAAATGTAAATTGAGTGCATATACAGTATTTGCAATATGCACAAAAATCAAATTCGCGTGTATGCTATGTCATCCAAGTCAATGTAATGCACTCCTATAATTTCTTAAAGTTATTTCTCATATATAATGGTCTAGGACCTTACATCCTAACCCTTAGTACAAAAACGAGATATTATAATTGGTCTCCAAAGAAACACCCAAAGGAATGTTGTGGCCAATGTATCAAGTCTTTCCTACTAGAATTAAGTAAGGGAGTAAAGGTGATGGCTATAAGTGCTAACCATTCCCTTTCATTAAGTTCACATTGGTTTCTCTTAAAGACATCTCTAACTGTAGGCTTATTTAAAATTGAGTTCCTAAAAGCAATCAATTCATTGATACTATATCAGTAACCATATTAGCCTAATTACATTCTAAAAGCTTGTATTGTAACAATTACCAATCTTATGTTTGAAATATAATATTTCTCTCTCTTCTTAAACATATGCAACTTAGTTTATTAAGTGTTACTTTCATGTTTGATACCAAATAATCCCTTCCTTCAAGTAGAACAAATAGATCCATATCACTAAAAAATGCTTATCTATAGGGATTCTTCATATTCACTTGATCATTAAGATCTTATTGGTAATTCTAATTAGAATGATTCATAAGCTCCCTTCTTTCTTTAGTAAGTGAATATCACTCTATTTTAATTTTCGTTTATTTTCTATAAGATCACCTAGACGTAAGAAATTCCTAATCATTTGCTCTAATGTTTTGATCAAACTCTTTGGAAACATTACATGAGAAGCCTAATACACATGTAAGTTATTGCTTACAAAGTTGTTGATTTAAGTTTTGCCTATAAAAGGTGAGCGGTTAATACACTACTTAATAATTCTTTCAAGAATTGTTTCAATCAAAGGGTGAAAATATCTAAGATTTGGTCTCTTTTTAATGATAGAAACACCTAAATATGTGAATTGAGGCTTAATTAACTTGAGTCTTATTAGTTTGGAGAACTAATTAGATAGATGATTAACATTAGTTGATATAAATAGTTAGCACTTTTCTCTATTTTTGGAGAGCCCAAAGAGGTCTTAAAATACTTAAAGTGTTGATGTTAAAGCATTTATTAAAATTGAGTCTACCATTAAGAGAAAAGGAAAGTCATACATAAAGAAAAAGTTGCAAATTCTTAACTTTTATATTGTTTTTACAATATTTGAATATCCTTTCTTGTTTAATTACATAACTCACAAGCCTACTGAGAACCTTCTAATTCCAAAGATTAAATAGAGGGAAATGATGTAACCTTGCTTTATTCCTATTGCACCCTTAATTAGTTTATATGGCATACCATTCACTAAAATGCTATAGGACGCTACTGATATGCATTGCTTTATACAACTTATGAACTTTGTTAGAAACCTAAAAGTAGCGAAAGTATATAGAATAAAGTTATAATTAAAAGAATCAAATACCTTGTTGAAGTCAATGTTAAAGACATAACTTTGCTTGAATGTTTCCTAATGCAATTCTTGAATAATTCTTAGGCTATAAGGATTTTACCTCTTACTTATCTACCTTTAACGAAACCTCCTTCTGAATATGATTTATGTAACCCAAAAAAATATTTAGCTTAGAAGTAAGAAGCTTAGATAAGATGTTTTAAATAGCATTGCAATATTAATTATTTAAGGAAAAAGGAGTTTAGAGACTTAAGAATGGGAGTTTTTAATGTCTTATTGAGTTGCCTAATCATTTTTCCTTGACCAAAGAACTCAACATAACATCATTGATAATATATTTAGTGTGTGGGTATATTTTTTCAAATAAAATAAAGCTAAATCTATTAAGGCTAGGAGCTTTCTTAGGTTTAAGATTAAACAAAGCAGTTTCCATATCTAGGGCACCAAATGATTAAGAAAGAATTTTGCCTTAATATATAATTATTTTCTTATCAATGAAATATCTAAGTTCTTAAATAAAAACTAATAAATTAGAATTAGTACAGAGAGTGTTTTGTGAAATAGTTTTGAGTTTATTATAATATTTCATCTTAATAATGGATTAGTTTTCCATAATTTCTATATAGAAATAATTTTGTTATGGTTTCCCTAGATAACATAGATTTATGAAAGAAGTTATTTTTTCATATTTAAACCATTCATTCTTATATCTACTTAAAAATGGAAAAAAATTCATATTTAAACCATTCATTCTTATATTTGTTCCTCTTTGAATTTTTTGAGGTTCCTCATATAAGTGAAGGATTTATACCTATGACAAGAATAACTTGTCCTTTTAAAAAATACTTGTTCAAACTCCTCTACTTCAACTAAGCAGATGTTGATTATAAATGGGGTATTCCTATGAAGCATTATGGTAAGGTTGTGTACTTTAATATGTATATGGTTTGAGAATAAAGAATTGTTGGATAGGGCTTTACTCCCTAAAAATTGAGAAGAGCTCTATCTAGTTTCCTCCGTAGATATCTCTTAAAGACACTTTAATATAAAAGGTATAGGTTTGATCATATAAACATCATGATTTCTCATATCATTAGATTATTTATTTAAATTATAGAGTTTATGTCCCTATTTAACCATTTGAATGCTCTTTGATCCCTCTCCCATCATAGGCTATAATCTGAGCATCTTAGAGCAAAATATGTGATTTTGTGTTCATCTTTGCTCCTATCCTAACGATTAAAATCTTATTGTATAATACCTATCCAATCCCTTGCTTATATGACGCTCCATATTTAGATAGGAAATCAAACCATATTGATTTAGAGAAAGAGCTTTCAAAAACCAAATAGCTTATAGATTCCTACTATGATGAGAATAACTTTTAAATGGAATTGATTGGTGGTTAGAGTCCTCATGACCTTGTTAAGTGTTACAAGCCTCTCCGTCACTACTAGTTAGAGAAAAAATAACCTTTTAAGGGTTAGGAATTTGTTTGATACCATTTTGTACTATCTAAATTTAGTGGTTTAGTTTCTTAACAAGTATTTACATAATCTATTGATAAATAGATGTGATGAATGTGTAAATCAAATAACCTTATCCTTTATACCTGGATTGGGAAAGTAGGAAAGAAAGCACTATTGGAGAATACTTGAGAATTTTTTTTTTCTAATTACTCCATCAATTAGCAAGCTTACTGTTGCATTAGAAATGAAGACGTGACAAAGGTTAGTGAAATTAGGGACTAGATACAAGGGACCAAGGGGAGTTTAATTATCATTCTAGACCTAGGTATGTAACCCATTTCCAATTATGATTTAGATAAAAGGTTGTAAAGCATCCTATAAGTTTGGAATTTGTGTTAAGCTCTAAGAAGAATAAAGCATGACTTTGATTGTCCAATTGCTTCTACCCTTCGATTAATAGCTATAGATCCATTTTAACCACAAGGAATCCTTTTAATGTACAATTCTCCATAATTTCATAGATAAGAGAGTCATGTTAATCAACTAAATCGAAAAGATCCTAAGTTCTCCTTCCTCCTTTGGCAAATAAACGTTATCTTACTTACTTTGGAAAAAGGTTTTATGTCTACATCACTAGTCCAAATAAAGTTTCTACAGAGTTTGTGTATATTCTTATATAACTTATTTAGAAGTTATAAGTGTGATGACAGGTATACATAGAGGTTATTAAGAACTTAGATAATTAATAGTAGTCTATATGTATATTAAAAGCTCCTATTAGCCAAGTTCCCTACTCTTTTTCTTATTAGATCAAACAAAATTTGAGATTCAAAGGATATTCCCCTGAAGGTGAATGGGAATTTAATATAAGTGAAGGAAATGGACTTTAATGTCAAACTTGTGATAGATATCAGCTCTTATACAAAATGAGCATAATCCAATCAAGCTGTTACAAAATTGCTCTCCTTATTAACACAGAAACCTTGAAGATTGCTAAATTTTTATATTGAAATCATTAAGCAACAGATAGAAAATGAATTAGTCCTATAAAATAAGAGGAGGTCACTTGTAAAAACTAGGGGAATAACCTATAAGTGAGTTCTTATGGAATATGAAACTATTACCGTTACTAAGTTTGGATTAGATAATTCTATAGAGGATTTCAATATAAATGGTGAAAAGATAAAAGGGAAAGGGACCCCTTTATGTAATCTCTTTAGCACCTTTAAAATTAGTTGAAGCTTCACCATTAACAATCATACTAAAGGAGGATGTGGAGATACAATAATAAATCCCTATGATGGAAAACATTGGAAATCTAAGTGCTTTTAAAGAATAATTGATGAATTTCCAATTCATAGTGTCAAAAATATTTATGAATATCAATTTTAAGGAAATTTTTTACCTAAACCCCTTAGATGGTAGTTCTTGAAGAGATCTTCAGCAATAAATACATTATCACTGGTGCTACCACCCTCAATAAAAGTTTCATAAGCATGGTTAATAATAGTAAGACCATTTTGAGTCTATTTGAAAGGAATTTAGTGATGATCTTATAAAAGATATTACAATAGGATATGGGTGTGAATTCCCAAGAATTTCAGGATTATGATACTTAGTTACTAAATATAAAAAAGTCTTGTTCAATGACCTTAGCATCCCATAATTAGTGAAAAACTTCATAACAGCTTAACTAATATACTTTTTAAGCTAGTCCCACAATATCTAATAGAAATCTCTTAAGCTTGGGCCTAATAAGGGTTGAGGCTAAAGATCAATTTCATCCCAAATGACCAGTTTAACTAAAAGCTCAATTTGATTCCGACAAATTAATTTTGGAACAAATTTCACTAATGGATTGATAAAAGGAGTTGTAAGTACTAAAATTTCCTACAATATTTTGGAAACAATTTTTAACAAGATTCAATAGCTCAACTTGTTTACAATGTACCACTCTATCCTTATTTATTAAAGAGGAAACTAGAATCCTATTCCTTAAAGACATAAGGGAGGATGAAATAAAGTATTAATGGAATCTCCATCCTTAAGCCATAAAAATCTAGATTTCTATATGATTAAGGAATTATGATCGACCAAATCTTTCATATATTCATGCAAGACAACTCTCTCTAAAAATTTTAAGGATAAGTATTTTAGGGTAAAGTTATTATTTTCTTTTTATAAGTAGCTCCTTGGCCTTGAAGATGATCTATACTGAATCTTTCCTAAGGAACTTGTTAATCTACTTTAATTCTCTATTGCTAGCTTCCAACTTCTTAAAGAATATCAAATAAGTAAATCCTTAAATCGATGGTCCTAATCTTTTCACTACTATAGGTAAGATGCCTTCTATATGGCAAAGATGATTAAAGAATATGAAAAGAGTAGGACTTCTAAAAAGCTCCTATAAACCTGAAATTTCAATTGCACAGTGATCATAAAAAAAGCTATTATTGAGTATAGCTTTATTATTATGAAACTTCTTAGCCATTTATAGATTTTTTGTCTATAGTTTTATAGTAAGATAGTAATGAAAATATTATCATAGAATCTTCTCATTCCATATTTTATATAGAACCTTGCTAATTGGTACAAATGGAACTTTTGAAGGTAAGTTATTACACTTCAAGAAAATAGGTGTTCAGCGATAGAAATTATCGATGAAATGTCAAGGTTTTCCGTTGGTAAGTGAATTTGCCGATAAAATTTACCGACCGCAAGAGTCATCAGAGAAATGGTTATTGGTAATCTTTAGCAACAAAATAGAAATATTCATTTAGGAATTTACTGACGAACTTTTTTTGTCGCTAAATATAGAGACAAAATTTTTAAGTCCATCGGTAACTTTACCGACAAAATATTTCTATACCGTCGATAAATATTATTGACAAACAAAGTATTGGAAATCCATCGAAACATTTAGCGACTATAATTTGTTTTCTATCGACAAATTTAGCGATGGATATTGTATATGCGTGGGTAAATTTAGCGAAGGTAAAGTTCTATCGCAAAATTTTCCAATAATAAGTTTTTTCGTCAGATATCATAATTCTGTCAATAAATGGACAAATATTATTTTTTATTTTTCAATTTTGATTGGTAATCTTATGTTTTATATTTGATTTCTCCAAGTATTTGGTGACAATATATTGAATTTTTCTACATTTAATTTATCTAAAAAGTAAGTTAAATGATAATATATATTATCATTATTGATAATAAAAAATATTATCTGCAACAATAAATATGTAATTCATATAAAATAACTTAAGAGTAGCAAAACTAACCTATGCAGTTGGTGAAGGCAGATGGTCTAACTGATACAACAAGGAGCTGCTCCTCCCTTTCAACTCAGCCACTCATTACGAAGCTGGGCTATGTACTCCATCAATGTTACAACTGAGTTGTTTATGTCCGTAGTACGCTCTCAAGTTGAACTACTATTTCATTGGATATTGACCGCTTACTAGATGTAGCTATACTGGACATGGGGTATTGCGAATAGCATGTGTTCGCAAATGAACCTAAGCTGAAGATCCTTCCACAATAGTCCCTACCACCTACTACATCAAGATATGCATGACTCTCATCAATGGTTTTAGAGTGTTGAAATTGTTGTTGAATGCTTTCTTGAATTTGGTCATATCAAGAGGCAATGTTTATATTAATAATTGATAATTATTAAAAATTAATAATAAAGTATAAATTTCACATACATTAAGTTCTCTATTTTGTGTGTTAATGAAGGTCACACCATCATGCTTCTTAGTATAGGTGTGCAAAAAGGGTTGACGAAGTGTAGGCTTTATGACTATATACTTTTCCTGCATTCGAATAAAATGTTATCATTCAACTATAGTTTTAAAAAAATTTGGCAAAGTTTCCACTATTTTTATGATATTTACCCCCTATTGAACAAAGAAAGTAACTTAAAACACAACCATGTATTACACTACACCCCAAATCATTTGGGAACTACCTCCAAATCATATAGGAATTTACTAAGCTATACTGCTTCCTTTACTGCTTCACAAACAACAACAGACTCAAGGTCTATAGTCGAATCAGCAATACAAGATTGCTTGCCACTCCTCCAAACTATGGCTCCACCTCCTAAAGTAAATATAGAACTAGAAGTTGATTTCCTTAAATCAACATCTGATTGGAAATCAAAATTTGTATATCCTATCATAATAAGATTACTTCCATAGTAAACAAGCATTAAGTTCTTCTTCTTATGAAGATACTTAAATATACACTTAACTGCAGTCTAATGTTCCATTCCTGGATTGGACTGAAATTTTCTTACTAGTCCCACTGGGTAATAGATATCCGGTCTAGTGCAAAGCATTGCATACATTAAACTTACAACTACTGAAGCATATGGAATGTTACACATGCGTTCAACCTCCTCTTGGGTTTTAGGTGCTTGTTCCTTTCAAAGTTTGATTCCATGTCTAGTAGGTGTGAAACCCCTCTTGGAATCTTGAATGGAAAACTTACTGAGCATATCCTCAATGAAGGTTAAATGAGACAAAGCTATCTGTTTGTTCTTACGATCCCTTATAAGTTTGATCTCAGAACATAGTTAGCCTCTCCCAAATCCTTCACTGATAACTATTCATTCATTCATTCCTTAATTGTAGATAACATTCCCACATCATTCCTAATGATCATAATGTCCTCAACATATAAGATTAGGAAAGTAACCTTGCCTTCTTGTATTCTTTTATAAACACAAGGCTCATCTAGATTTTGAATGAATCTATAGGTTTTGATAGAATTATCAAACCTAAAGTTCTAAGTCCTAGATGCTTGTTTAAGTTCATAAATGGACCTTTGTAACTTCCATACCTTATGCTTATTACCTGGCTCAACAAAACCTTCTGATTGGGCCTTATAAATGGTCTCCTCAAGATTCCCATTAAGAAATATGGTCTTGACGTCCGTTTGCCTTATTTCATAATCGTAATAAGCTGCTATGGCCAAAAGAATCCTGATGGACTTAATTATGGCAACCAAAAAAAAAGTCTCCTCATAGTCTATACCCTCTTTTTGAGTATAGCCTTTAGCTACCAATCCAAATTTAAAGGTCTCTACCTTTCCATTTAATCCTCTTTTCCTTTTGTAGATCCATTTGCACCCTATGGTTTTTATACCTAGTGGTAGATCTACAAGGATCCAAACTTTGTTACCGTACATGGAATCTATTTCTGATTCCATCGCCTTGAGTGATTTTTCTATATCAACATCATTAATAGCCTGTGTATACGTAATGTGATGCGTTTCTTCTTGATCTGAGATGGTAATTAAGCCTTAGACCGAAATATCTATCTGGCTATCTCACAACCCTTCCACTACGTCTAGGCACTACTTGATGTTCAGGTCGCTCTTCTGATTAAACTCTTGAATCTATTTTGACATCTTGTTCTGTTATATCCATATTAACTCTTGAATTGGATGAAATATTTAACTCCTTTAGTACTACTTCACTTCTTCCTTTGTGATTTCTCACAAATTCTTCCTCTAAAAAGGTTGCATTTGTCGACACAAATACCTTTCTATCCTGAGGATTATAAAAATAGTACCCGTAGGATATCCTACAAATAAATATACTTCTGACCTTGGTTCTATCTTTATGGATTTAGGCCTTAGAACATGGGCTGGGCAACCCCAAGTCCTCAAGTGTCGCAAATGAAGGCACTCAACTAGTCCACAACTCCCTAGGTGTTTTAGGCACTAATTTGGATGGAAAAATTTTAAGAAGATATGTTGTCATTTGTATGGCATATTCCCAGAACGATTCTGGAAGGCTAGCATAGGACTTCATCGATCTTACCATTTCCAATAGAGTCCTATTCCTCCTCTCAGCTACACCATTCTATTCAGGTGTTCGAGGAGCTGACAAGTTGGAAACAATTCCATTGTCAATTAGAAATTGTTGGAACTCTTCAGATAAATACTCACGACCTCGATCAGATCAAAAAATTTTTAATAGCTTGCCTAGTTGTTTCTCAACTTCTATTTTGAATTCTTTGAACTTTTCAAAGGATTCACTCATTTTATGCATCAAATACAAATAACCATGTCTTCAGTAATCATCTGTAAAGGTTATGAAGTATTTATAACCTCTCTACCTTGTACGTTCATGGGCCTACACACATTTGTATATACCAGATTCAGATCTGTTTCCTTTAGAAGGAAATGAGGCCTTAGGCATTGTTCCTTGAATACAAGATTCACAGGTGGGTAATGGATCATTATCCAAACCCATAAGGATCCCATCCTTTACTAACCTGTCAAGTCTTTTCTGATTGATATGACCCATTCTTAAGTGCCAAAGATATTTTGAATTAATGCTAGAGTCCTTGAAATGTCTTGGTTTTATTAATTCTGTGGTATTTAGTGAGCCTTTCATAGGTTCTATAAAGAACAATCCCTATTTAATTGTTGCATTACAAATAAAATCCTTATTCTCTTATATTGAAACAACATTTTCAAAATATAAGGAATCACCAAACTTTATTAAACAAAAAATAGAAATCATGTTCCTTACAATCATTGGAGTGTAGTAATCATCCTCTAAATATAACCTATAATCATTAGGAAAAGCTAGATAACAACTCCCACTGATTTTGCCGAAACATAGGATTTATTTGCTATCTTGACTTCAAACTGGCCTTTAAGTAGTCTTTTCCTTTGTTGGAACCCCTGTAAAGAATTACAAACATGGTTAGTGGCTCCAAAATCTAACTTCCAAGAATCAGATGATTCTGCCACATTTCTAGTTCCTAACAAACTTTAGAAACCCACACCTTGTTTGCTTTGAGGGAATCTAGACTGCACAGTTTATTTTCTAGTGGCCCATCTCACCAAAGTGGAAACATTTTCCCTTGGTGTCCACATTGACCTTCTTTTTCATAGGTTAGGCCTTGACCCCTGTTTAGGCCTTCTTTTTCACTGGACATTTCTTCTTCTGCTTACCCTTTTCCCTGGACTTGGAAGAAGATGCTACATTAGCCTCGGGCCTAATAGCCTTGATATTTAATATCTCCTCCATATTTTAGAGGGTATTCATTAACTCACTCAGGGTATAATCCTTGGTGTTGAGCTCAAATCCAACTTAAATTGCTAAAAAGAAGAGTTTAGGCTATTGATGATCATAATCATCTGCGTTTCCGCATCCATATCCACCCCAAGCATCTTAGTCTCTGTAACTGTAAAGATTACCTTAAGCATATAATCCCGCACTAGTTCACTGGGCTTTTGTCTGAGATTATGAAACGATTGGATAGTTTTCACCCTAACAAACCTGGTCCTCACAGTAAACATCTCATGTAGCTGATAGACCATTACACTTGCAATTTTCATGCATGTAATTTTCTTTTGCGACATTCTGCTAACAGAAGCCAGAATATAGTATTTAGTGATCTTATCATCATTTTTCCATCGTTCATGTTGTTGGATTTGCTCAGGAGTTGAATTTTTACCGGGAGGTGCAGGCTTATTTTCTGTTAATACCTATGAAATCCATTCATATTGAAGAACAATGTCTAGGCTATGTCTCCGTTCATTAAAATTCTCTCCGTTTTCCAATTTGTTATTTGTCAAAAGCAAAGTAAGTGGATGCATTACGTGGCGATTATGCCTGAAAATATAAATTATTAAAGAGTAAGTAAACTAGTCAACAATATTGGAACTTTGTATATAATCATGATACATGTATAAATGATGATAGATTTAACAAAACTTAAAAACAATTAAATATTTATACGATGGTTATTTTTCTTAGCTATAATAGACTAGGTGACGGCGGGCCATCTTACTTATTAAAAGAATAACTAGGACCCTCCCACTCAAAAAGGTACAAAGCATCTTCACGCCTAACTTTTTGAGAAGCATCATAATTTGGTCCATACATTTATCAACAAAACTATAGTGGGTAGGTTATTTGATAAACTATGTTGAGTGCATAACCATTTGATTCATCCACTAAAGGTAATTGCAAATCATGCCTCATTGGGAGGTCATATTTGGTACCAATGAGTTGACTTATCCTTTAGGAGACCCAAACCATGCAAGATCTAGGATCTGTGTCCTCCGATTAGGATTAACACTTCACCACATGCAATGGCCCACATGAGAATCCTGTCCCTCTCAATCTTTTTGGGCTTTAAGTTTTAATAAATACTATCTTGTCTAGATGCAATTTATTATCCACCCTATATTATTTCATCAAATATCTCATACATAATAAATGCACGGCAAAGCCTAAGGTTGGCAATTTTCTAGATGGCATACAATCAGATAATATCACATATTATTTGCATTCGTTAATCCATTTATCTCATGAAATAATAAGCCACGTTTGATTGTCCATCCTAGAACATTAAAAAAAATACAAGGCTTTTAGGCCTAAATAATCTTCTTGGACTTGGATTTTTTGCTTTGAACTCTTCGCTCATATGACCCGGCCCATTTAGTAGACTATGTACAATGGAATTTATACAAGCGAATTTTGTCACTTTGAAAAAAAAATTCCAACACTAGATTTTCATAAATCTGAATCTTTGTCATAACAAAAAAATTCCAGTACTTGTTTTTATTAGAACCAAAAATTGCTCCATTAAAAGAATCAACATTAAATCTTTGGGCCATGTCCATTAATTCAATGGCTCTCTATGTCATGTCCACTTAAAATAATTTAGAATAAACCCTTTTCTTAAGAAATGGAGATTAACTTCATCAATAAAAAGAGAATGAATATGTTTGAATTTTTTACATGGATATCTAATCTTTGGGTCATCCATAGATGCAGGTCAAGAACATTTATAGTGAATAAAAGCTTCATCTCCCTCAACAAACTCAGGATTAATAAAACCATCTGGCGTTAATTGTCTATACATCCAAGATCTATCAAACTTACTAATTTACGTAAAACTGTTATTAAAAAAATGAAAATTAATCACATTGAAGTTTAAGTAATCATGTTTGAATTAATCACCTATAAATTAATTAATAAGTTTTTATTAGAAGAAACACTAAGGTACATGACATTGTTACACCATATGAATCGAGAAAGTAAATTCTCGTTGTGATTCCTAGGCTTATGGAATTTTTCACTGATAAGCCTCATAGGAGCTGCATCATGGGTTTCTAGCCTATATCCATTCCTAGGGATTTGTTATGCCTCAAATCATTGTGTTCCATAACTATACCACTTACTACTTATTTAATTTTTTAATTTAACTTCATACACTAAGTTTGAATTAAAAAAAAACTAAGGTATGTGGCATTGTTACACTATATGAATCGAGAAAGTAAGTTTTTGCTGTGACTTCTTGGCTTGTGAGATTTTTCACTGATAAGCCTTATAAAAGCTGCGTCACTAGTTTCCAGCCTATCTATCATCTTAGGGGTTTATTATGCATTGGATCATCCTTTCACACATCTACACATCAGTGATTCCCAAATATAAATACTTAGACTATTAAAGAAGAACATAAAAACTCATCAATGATTATAAAATTCTTCTAAACGGTAATATAAAATCAAGACCTCCTTTGTATTCACACAAAACTTAAACACAAATATTCGTACTATTAAGGCAATGGGACATTTGTTGGATGACTTACCTGGATGGATGGACAACCACATAATACAAAGAAGGATGAGCGACACTCTTATTATAAAATAGGGCCTATGAAAAAGAATATTTTTTATATAATATAATACACTTGTTCGATATTTTTGTATTAATATATGTTGCATACAACGTCAAATTTTACTGTAAGTATTAACACTCGAAACTCTTACAATCAATTATTGGCATAATGTCAAAACAATGCATGTGATATATACCAACACAGCATGTGATATAAACATCAAAAAGAGATAAAAATAATGATTTTGTTACGTCTTTTGTTACCTTTGGAATTCTCTTACATACATGATAGAATAAATGGATCACAAAACTTTGTCATTGTTTTCCATACTAAAATATACTAAAACTTACCACAAGACATATGCTTATAATCTCTAACCAATATTTTTTTATGTTAGGCATAATGTAATGGAATTTATATTGCCATACAGTTCAAATACCATGCTTCATTAATGCTCCAAACAATTTCTTCATTACACCAGTTTCCTTATGATTAGAGTTGACTATCATAATCTTTGTTACTTCTATTGAAATGGAATAAGATCACCAATTCTTATTCTAAATAAGAGGATTAGAAGCAATGAAAAAAAAGATATTCAACTCCAATTCATTATCTAAACTATTATTTTATACATCAATGTTAATATAAATAAATAAAATACAATTACCAATTTAGTCTTGAATGCATCAATTGCAATATCCAAATTATTGCCAATATGTGTTGCATATATGAAAACAATATGCAAGAAATTAATAGATTATAAAGATAAGGATTTGTCTACATTTTTTTTAAGTACTTAGTTTACATCTATGTAACAAGATTACATTAATTTCAATGCTTCAATGGATAGAACAACGTATTAGTTTCAATCTAGGAATTAAGGCAATTCCATTCAATAATTTCATATGAAAGACAGTACTAATCCTTTTATTCTTTTATGATAATAAGGAATCATCTGAACTGATTGTATAACATGTGAAAGACGGTACTAATCCTTTTATTCTTTTATGATAATAAGGAATCACATGAACTTATTGTTGTTTATCCCGAAGAAAATATTTTTATGCCACACCTAAGTATGCCATAGACAATACATTGATATGCCATTTAAAAATGTTTTTAGGTATCAATGCATTGGGGAAAGAGAGTAAGGGCCATAGCCACCGAATATCCTAATGTTGAGCCCTCACACATGTATGCTGATAATGTTGTAATGTAGCTTAGTTGTGATCCGAGATAAGTTGAATGATACCCCTACTCTTGAATCACATTTTATGTAGTTTCTATTTTATTCATTGTTTCTTCCATGTCTTAAAAAAACAAATGAATGAAAAAAAAGAGAGAAAGGAAGTAACATTTGACTTGCATCAATAAGTGGGGAGTAGTAGTATATTTACACTTGTGTATCTTGAAATTATTTGATGTTATCCCTTTTATTGACTTTTCACTTTATGAATGCTTATGTTAAACCTTTTACCCTTTTTTACCCACCTTAATCTTTACCACATTATAACCCTAAGCAAATACTTTTGATATATTTATGCATGCAATCATTGTAGAGGAGAATTGGTGGATTAGCAAGCCTATGGTAATGTAGTTTACTACAGGGAACTTGAGCAAAGCACTAACCATTAAACAATTGAGAGAAATGAGTGAAACCATGAGGAAGATTCATTTTGCATATATACGTATCTTTGAGTGATGGTGTCATATATTGATTTTGCTTATTTACACTAATGAAAAGTAGTTATGATATATGTAATAACTTGATATTTGAGTTCGTTAAAAGTTGAGGGATTGTATGGTTTGATCTTCGTGAAAATGAAGTGATGGATTTGATGGGTTGTGTTTAGTTTGCTTGAGAACAAGCAAAGATTTAAGTATGTGGAAGTTGATAGTTGTGCATTAGTGTTTGTTTTTCTAAGTATTTGGTATGTGTTTCTTGCATAATAGTTTATTATTGTTGTGTTTTAGGATTCATTTTGTATGCTTTCATTTAGTTTGATTTACATTGTTGTTCTTTTATGTTTGATGTTGATTTAGGGTAAGAATTTATTTTATTGATGTAGGAATGGAGGTTGGCAACTTTGTGATTGAGCAAGAGACCAAAAGAGGAGAAGAGAAGAGGAAGCATTATGATGCAAGAACCCATGATCGTGGGAATCACGCTAATTCCTACAATTGTGGGATGTCTAACCCGAGGACATATGCGGGGTTCACTTAAGTTTTAGGTTTTGATGATTGTATAAGATATAAAAACCCTATAGATGAAAGAGGACGAGAGAGCATCGAGTAGAATAACTTCCTTGAGTGAAAAACACAGGTTTGGAGTTTTGGAAGGGGTATAGATTCAAGGTTTTTCATTACCAATTGGGAAAAGAGCATACCAACACTGGAATTTCTAGATTCGAGTAAAGAAGAGGAGGAGTTCTCTTTATTTAATTTCTATCATTTTTTCTCTTCGAGTCCTTGTATAATGGATTATTTGATTATTAGGAATGTTATAGACACCATGAGTGACTGATTTACTTTTAGAGATTTCCTTTGAACTATCTTGTTAAACTCCTATTTTATTGATTTGAATGATAGATTTCATTAATGAATGTTGGATATATATATATATATATATATATACCTTGCAATAGATTGAGAGATTGAGTTGGGTTATTTATATAGAGTCGTAGAATGAGAATTGGCATTCTATAGATATACATTCATCAAGTTAATTGATTAATTGAAAAAGAGATCTTGCCTAACTTAATTGATCACCCATAGGATAACTTAATAACTAGTTAAATTGGTGGAGTGAGAGATTGCTTAATCATCTTCATTTAATTTGGTTAGGGATAATTAATTACACCTTGAGAGAGATTAGTTAATACATTTGTTCATCTTAGGTGAGACACAATTCAATTAATAAAATAATAGGGAGACAAGATAGGGAAAAAGTTATCTCTAGTTGTTAAAATCTTTAATTCCAAGTTTCTGCATTTTGGTGTTATCAATTGTTCATTGTTAGTCATTTAATTTTAATTTAATTTTCGAGTTTATTTACATAAAATTTGGTTCTTAAACAAAGATTAATCTTAATTAAGTGGTGCCTAAGCATCAATCCTTGTGGGATTGATATCGGCTTATTACTACATGTCGCAACTCGTATACTTGTGGTTTTGAGCATAAAACCAATAGACTATTTACCATTCAACATCACACTGCACTAGACTCACCCTCTCACTATCTGATATAGGGTAAATAATCCCAGCATCAAAAAGTTTCACTACCTCCTCTTTCATAATCTCTTGTATGTTCGAATTTAACCTTCTCTGTCACTCCCTTACAGTTTTACATCTTTATTCTAGGTTAATCCTATGCATCACTACATTGGGGCTATTCCCCTTAATATCAGAAATTTGCCACCCATGGCTTTTATCCTCTTCTTAGTGGTCTCCGCCACATTCTCTTCTTGCTCATAATCCAATTGATTTGAGATAATGATGGGTAGGGTATAGTTTTTACCTACAAAGGCATATCTCATCCTTATGCACTTCAATAACTTCATCAACTTCCTCTTCAACCTCCTTCACACAATCATCCATAACATCAATTTTCATACATATAGTACTATGCTTCGATTTCTTCAAAGATTTTGACATATTAAATTCAACCTACTCATCACCAATTCTTAAAACAAGTTTTCCTTCATGAGCATCAACTAATTCCTTACTAGTATTCATAAAGGGCTTACCCAAAATCAATGAACAATTTCTATCAGCATCAAAATCCAACACAACAAAATCAAGAGGAATAATAAATTTGCCAACTTTTATGGACACATCTTTTATAACTCCAATCGGCCTCTTGATAAATTGATTCTCAAGTTGAATTAGCATGGATGTTGGCTTGACCTCCCTAGTCCCAATTTCCTAAAAGCAGAAAAAGGTATCAAGTGAACACTTGCACCTAAATCACATAAGCAATTAGAAAATTCAAAGTCACCAACAACAAATGGAATAGTAAAACTCCCTGGATCTTGTAGTTTTGAAGGCATTGTACTTGATAGATCGAACTACAATTCCCTGTCAAAGTTACCGTCTGATTGTCCTCCCAAGTGCGTTTGTGTGTAACTACGTCCTTAAGAAACTTTGCATACTTAGGTATGCACTCCAAAGTTTCCACCAATGAAAAGTTAATTTCAACTTTTTTTAGTTTTTCAAAAAAGTTAGAAAATTGAGTGTCCTCCTGATGTTTTCTCACCCTTTGTGGATATGGAAGTTTAGGCTTATAGGTTGGTAGTGGTATATAAGGCCTCTCTTCTTCTATCTCCTTACGTCTCCCCTTTTCTTAGTTATCCTTTTTCACACTTGGTTCCTCCACCTACTTGCCACTTTATGGTTGGGCCAAGTAATATACCTATTAGGTACTACCGGTTCCCAAAAAGAAACATTCAGGTATGCTATGGTTGTTTTGCCCACATAACTCACATTGTAATTACAGATCTTTGGCTATAGATAAGGATGTTCCTTGTATGTTGCTCAACTACTTAGTGAGGGATGTGATCTGTTCATGTAAAGCTGTAACAAATTCAATGGGGATTATACCTTTTTGCTCCTTTTCTCCCTGTCTACTCCTTTCGTTTGATCACATATAAATATTGCTCGCCAACTCTTCCAAAAGTTCATGAGCTGCATCAATATTATTGGGACAACCACTTCTTACATATGGTTTAGTAATGCAACAAGAAACTATTAGCTGGAGAGTACTCACTATAACATGCTTCCATCTTTTCATGGAGTACTAAATGAAGATCCTCTTAACTTCATTTGTGATTTCTACTTCAAACTCTACACCATTGCAAGGGTTCTCAGAAAGAGGAGCTGAAGATGAGGTGCTTCCCTTACACCTTAAAGAACAAAGCCAAAGGATGGTTAATGACTCTACCAAAGAATTCTTTGGCAATATGGACAGAGGTATATAATAAGTTCATGAGCAAGTTCTACTCATAACAGAAAAATAAGGAGCTTCTGGGAAACATTGTCAACTTGATTCAAATGGATGGTTAACCATTCCATGAGGTGTAAGATCGCCTCAACTCCCTATTATTCCAGTTCCCTTACCATCATTATCTATAACAGCTTCTCAATTAGTTCTTTTATGATGGGCTCACATAGTAAAACTAGAATATAGTGGATAATTTAACTAGAGGAGCTATAGGAGAAAAGATAGCTGAGAAGTCCTATCAATTATTTAAGATGTTGGATGCAAACCCTTAACTGAAAAGAGTTAAGGGAAGACGCAAAAGAGTTCACGAGTTAAGCTCTAATTTTGAGACAGCTACGCAAATAGCTGAGCTAATCTAACCAAGCAGGTGAAGATGCTGAATACCAAATGGAGCACACCTATGCCAAACCAAGATTTATGGGTTGTATATGGCATGATGCGACGTGGTTCTAATATGTTCCTATAAAGATTTGATCAATACTAAGAAGGGCAAAAGCAAGTGAATTCCCTTGGTTACTTTTAACAAAGGGGGAGAAATGATCTTATTTTTAACACTTACAATCCAAATTTCTCGTACAGGAATCAACAACCTAATCACTGTCAATAAACAACCTTACCAAAGGGGAATCAGTTCCCAGGTTAATCTTCTAACCAAAAGCAGCCAAAGAAGTCATCATTGGAGGATAGTTTGAATGACTTATTCAAATTGACACTCAAAATCAAGAGGGGAATAATAAAAGGTTTGACTCATTGGAGGTATCATTGAAGAAGGTGGAAACCTAACTGGGGCAATTGGACAACAAACTTCAAGTAAACCAAAAAGAAAATTTTCTATACCAACCAAAGCATGCTAAAGTAATTATGGTCTTACGACCGGGTAAGTTAATTGATAACAAGGTTGATAATGTTGTGAATATAGGAACAAAGTAAGAAAAAGATGGTGAGAAGGAGTAAACTATCACAATAGCACTAGACGAGGAGAATCTGGAAGCTTCAACCACACCAAAGTTACACATGTCCTCTAACCCATACAAGCCATTAATTCCTTTCTCAAGTGGATTGAAAGGTAAGAAGCATGACAAGCAATTTTCTAAAATCTACAACATGCTCTCTAAGGTAAGTATAAATCTTCCGATAGTTAAGGTGAATACAAACATGTCAACATATAACAAGTTTTTCAAAGAGTTGAACACTAAAAAGAAAACTTATCTGCCAAATTAGAAGGTGATGGTTTTGGAGGTAGTAAGTGTTGTTTTGCAATATAAGTTACCTCCCAAACTAAAGGATATTGGTAGTTTTGTAATTAACATCTCTATGAGGAATGGGAAGGAAATAACTAGCATGTGTGATTTGGGGGCTCATATTAATTTGATGCCCTATTCCATTTATTTACAATTAGAACTTGAGGAACTTAAACCCACAAATATGGTCTTCCAATTGGCAAATCAAACTCTTAGATTCCTTAAGGGGACAATAGAAGAATTGTAATAGTCCCTAGGAATTTCTTCCCTCAAATCAAGGACGATAAACAATTAAATTATCCATAAAGATATCCATGATGGACTTAATGTATTCTTAAAAGATATGAACTTATTGGAATTTCGCTAGATCATTTCAATTTCAAGTGACATTCTATACTATGCAAAAGTATCAAATGGACATGTATTATTTGCTCTACTTATGGTGCCTATATTGTTGAATAAGGCTCTACTCCCTCCTACTATTTTGCTATAGCTTCTCTGTGTCACCTTACTAAAACATAGGCTTTGTTGATCTTATTTGACTAACACTATATGCTTTAACATATCTAGGTTGATGAAAGTTGTGTATTAACCTATGGTTGTCCTTAGAAGAGGGTCAAAACTATTGAGGTTCTTTATTAACCTTATCAAGTAAGTATCACATAGAGAGCTCCCTTCTTCTTAGGGACCATCGTATTTAAATATTTAGTAAAATAGAAACTTAGGCTATATGATCATACCTTTACTATACAAGACAAGTAAAATATATTAATGAGAGTAATTATTGCTCTCCTATCTTCAAATAATTATGTATAAAAGAATCCTATGTAAATATCTAAGGCTAAGAGACAAAATATGGGTGTTCTTGCTATTTGACAAATCATTGTTAAGTAAGTTTTAATTCTATAAAACCCTCAATGATCCACAAGTGCACAGGTCGTAAGCGTAGTAGTTTAGGTGTTGATCCCAGGAGAAATTAGTGAAATGAATGAATCGTAACTTAGTCTAAGGTTTAGAAATTGTAATTAAAAGAAATAAAAATTGAGATTGAAATTTAAGCAATTAAATATGGATCAATTGAAATTGAAATTGAAATTCTAAATTAACGCAAGGAAATTAAAATTGAGCACAACCAATTGACAAATCAAAAATTACAAAAGGAAGATTAATCAATTATGAGAAAAAGGGGATTTGTCTTATAATCAAATGCTAACTTGATTACTTTTAAGTTAATCGGTATTGGTGCAAGAATTTTGAAGGGTGGATTATTCTCTCTTAAGTTCTAATCATTAATTCTTTAATCATAAACCCTAATTAAATTAAATTACTAGAATTGCAATCTCTCAATTAATAAAAATAACCCACATTCTAATTAGATCTTAAATACTCTAATAGACAATCAGGTCCTCACACGAGATCTCTCTTTGTAAGAATTACCAATTTGATTGTTTGTATGATCTATTATATAGTTAACTCTCATTACCCAACGTAATCGTTTTGTTATTGGTTTACTCTATCGATTTGTTAACAAAGTATGCAAATATGAAAAACAATCACAATACCTAACACATTAACATCAAAAGGAATCAAATTAACATTGATTCAAGAACAAATCCTAAAAAGAGTTTAGAACATCCTTAAATTCATCATCCTCATATCCATCTTACACATCAAATGAAAGAAATAACAAGATGAATTGAGAAAGTTAACCTGGAATGCATTAGGAGTGGCAACAACAACAGTAGCTCCTTCTTCTTCCCTCCTCTTCTCTCCTTTTCCTTGTTTCTTTCCAAAAGTGACAAATAGAGGCTCTCCTAAGTAGGTCATTTTATTTTCCTTTTATAGTGTTTTTGCCTTTTAGATTAAAAATTAGGTTTTACCCAGGCCACAAAGTCCAAAATGACCCTCAAAATTAGAAATGGAAGTAGATCCTTGCATCTGTATCACGTTTGTCATGATCGTGACACTTGAAATTAAGCTTTTGTCACGATCGTGACATCCCTATTTGGATTCTGTCACAATCATGACAAAGGTGTCAAGATCGTGACCATGGTTGGGTTGCTTCTGTCACATTCGTGACCCTGAGTCTTCCTTCAAGCTTTCTCCAAACTTCTTCGATCTTCTTTACTCGATCTCAAAAAAATCAAAACACGTCAAACGCACAAAATTAATGCCCGATAACATGCTCTAAACCACATAAAATTCAAAAACACAAATACATAATCACACTAACACAATTCTAAACCTAAACATGCGTCAATCACCAATTTAACAACTAAAAACATAGTAAATTCCCCATTAAAAAATTATGTAAACTATAACTATCAATCATATATGCTTATTTTCCTTAAAATTTAAGAGATATGGGTACTGAGCTTAGTGGTGAATTTAACCAACAACGTCCTATAATCCTTCAAATCCACTACCCAACAAAGGTTTGATTACCTTTTTAACCAACCTTTGATATGTTAATCATTTATTATTAGCCTAAAAGGCGATACCAATAATAGTCGGTGTTGATGTATGTATTAGAAGGCATTTTCTCTTTGTATACCCCATGCGTGTAAAACTAGATATATCGTGAGTATATATCTATTTAACTTGGTTATTGATGGCTAGTCACCATATTCACTGAGTAATCTATTTTTGGCAAGGATAGCCATCTTTTAGGTAGGTTTTGTTTAAGTATGTTAAGTCTATATATATACACTACTTCCTAGTTGACTTTGTAATGCCACTTTGGTTGACAATTCTAGATACTAAACTTTAAGCACAAAAACTAGCTCTAATATCCTTCGTATTTCTTTTTCCATAGTCATTTGCATCTCGAGCAAAAATGTTCCTTTCTTCTGCATTATAAGCCTATTGCTATTCTTGATGTTTAATATATGCTTTGTCATATTTGAATCTTCCTCCTTTCCCCTTCCTACATCTGCAGGCTTCCACACATTTATATGTTTGAATATTCTAACAATAGTTATTCCATGTATTCTCTTTTAATCTTAATGTACACTAATTAATCTTCTCTAGATCGTCTCATATTTAATTCAGTCACTTCTCCAGCATGATCTACTTGTTTTCTTTTCCCCATTCCTTAACATTGATTTCAAGAGTTTTAGAGCCCCCTTCAACCTTTAGGGAGGCTAAATAAAAGTTTTTAGTTAAGTTGATAAAAATGTACATTTTGAAGATAAAGTCAGTGGCTAGTTAAAAAGTTAATGTAGGAAAGTTTTGTTGCATTTAGTTGTAACCTCATCTTGTTCCTTCTCATTCATTTATGTTCTTTTTTTACCTATAACTGTATGAATTGAGATTGATGAAATATTCTTTTATTTGTTAAAACTTTAAGATTTAAAAATAAAAGGATAACAGATTCTAAAGTGCTCTATCTTGGGAAATTTTCAATTCAGTACCCAATGTTTTAAAATCTCCAATTAAGTGACCAAATTTTTATAACTATAACAACTTAATTCAAAAAGTTAGTTTTGTTAATATTTTATTGAGTTGGCTAATGAAATAATTGGATGTTTATAACATGTAGGCATCCTTGTAGAAACTTAATTGTCAACTAATCATCTAAGTAGACTAAAATACTCAACTTATAACCTCTTTCGCACATTAGTTTAGGCGTTTAGTTCACGAGGATGATTAATTAGCAATTAATTTTCTACTTGGATGCTTATATGTCACGGACAAAAATGATTTTGTAGTCAAAATTAATAAAATACTAACAAACCTAACATTTTGAAGTGAGTTATTAAGAATATAAAAAATTGGTTACTTAATTGAATGTATGAAAAACTTGACTACTAAATTGAAAAAATCTCAAAATTTTGGTATTTTAGAATCTATTATCTATATAAAAAAAACATGTTATTAAAATAGTAAGCTATGTAATCGTAATGGTATGTCATAGAAGATTATGAATGATAAACATTAAATGTTCACGGTCATTAAAATATTCTTGGGTTTATTAGCATAAAAGGACGAAGCCACAAACTCTTGATAAATGGGTCATTATTTCTATAAATATTAATTAAAATAATAAAATTTTGAGAACGAAATACAATGTAGTCTAATCTCCCTTCATGAATTGTCAACTCAAGACTAAACATATGTCCTGGAATTTGGAAGTTGGCCTTGGTACACTTGGGTGACCAGCTTTCTATGGCCTGAAAAATGGAAAAAAAAAAAAAAAAGACACGTATTTTACTTGGAATTTGGAGATGAGCACGTGTGGATTTGCTGGGAATAATGTATGGATTAATTAAAGACTAATATATGTTCTAAAAAAATTCCTAAATGACTCCTAAAAGGAGCTCAGCTCAGTTGTAAGTTATGACTTCAGAATAGACTCGGAACGTATGGGCTACGTTTGAGTGAAATTCACGTTACCTATACCGCCTTCTTTGACTAGTTTGCGCGATAAATGAGATTTGGTTAGAAAGCCGTAAGTCCGTTTATTCTAGCCGATCCTATCAGTTCACTTGAGACATATTCTTTTTACTTTTGTTGACGGTAGCTTGTCTGTGCGTTGAAATTAACCACCTCTAAGTTTTCATTATTGCAAATTTCCTACCTTTCACTCGTCTTATTATTTATAAACGTTTAAAATCAACGACTCTATTAAATAAACAAAATATGTCAAAAACTCTTTTCATAACAAAAAAAAAAAAGATCAAGATATTTTTTAATAAATTTTTTGGTTCTTTCCTGCTCCAAAGATTTAATTCAGGAATTTAAGCATGAGAATTGAGAAGCCGAGAGCTGGAACATCTCTATTTCCAACATAATATTTTAAAAAAAATTTAGTCACTAATAAAATAGTGTTTAAATTAGTTTTCATTTTGGCATGTTGACTCCCAAAAAAGTTTCATTTCTAGATACATCGAAATTTATGTAGAAAATAAACACGTTCAACAAACATATTCTACCACAAAATTAAACTCCTAGAAAAATCAACCACACTTCTCTACCATTGTCAACTTAGTTTATCAAATACCATGACGTATGTTATGAAAATATTTTATTGGGTTAATTCTAAAATAATATTTTATTGGATTGACTACAAAAAAATTCAAACCTTTGTCAATTTTTCAATTATATCCGAAACTTTAAAAAGTAACAATAAAATACTTGATCTTTTAATTTTTCCAATTCCAGCCCGATATTAATACTACCATTATCTTTACTGACATAACAGTGTTATATGTATAGAGACCTCCTATCAATCAAACATGTCAGCGTAATTAACATAAGTGAGTTAGCACCGTCGTTTAAGAAGATTTTTGTTATCTTAAACGATTTCATCTAGTTCCCCCTCGTCAATTTCAGCTGGATAGCTCCATTTTTTAATTCCATGGCACTCCACTCCAATTCTATCCATCTTTAAATTCCATGGCACTCCACTCCAATTCTTCAGGTACATGTATTCATTTCTTTTGAAACCACACTCCTCCGCAAATTCTCTCGCTGAAAAAATTCCACATAAAAAGTACATTTTGGTTTCCTCATGCAAACTCATTTCCCAAATTGTGGAGTTATCAATCAGCAAAAGTTTGTTGGCTGAGTGGCGCAAAACCTCTAAATAATTCTAGCTCAAATCGCCTAAGTCTTGATATGGCGGTAACAACAAAAGCCTTAATTATCTCTTACATAACCTACAGGCCGCTGAAGCCGCAACAACCATCACTGGCACCACCTCTGTTGACGTTCTACCGTCGCTTCTGCCTT
Source organism: Erythroxylum suave (assembly GCA_027563595.1). Classification (NCBI taxonomy): domain Eukaryota; kingdom Viridiplantae; phylum Streptophyta; class Magnoliopsida; order Malpighiales; family Erythroxylaceae; genus Erythroxylum; species Erythroxylum suave. Next base: position 43,331,260 of record JAOSBN010000008.1, read on the forward strand.
TCGCCTCAACGATCAACGTTCCTCTCTACGTTCTTTTGATTGCCTTGTCCTTTTCCATTAGATATTCATACAAAACCGTGCATGTCAAAACAAATCATATCGAAACACAATTATTAACAAGAAAATTGGAAGAATGTGGAAGTGCCTTGGGACAACATTTGCCGCGGTTTGAGCAGCGAAAGAAGTTGACATGACTACACCCATGATTCTTGCGTCCTCCATTCCTAAGTTGGAGGACGAAGCTTGTTTAGGATATGAAAAAAAAAAGAATAGGTATGGAATGAAAGATTGAGTTTGGTAATGGAATATGATTATATGATTATTATTCAGATTACCTACTTTTGAGTAATACCTTATCCCTCTTCTAATCTAGAGGAATGTGTATCATTGTTCAAAAGTAATGAGTTAATTAATTACATTATAATTAATTAAAATATTGTAATAAATAAATAAATTAAAATATAATAAATTAAAATATTATTAATAATTAATCAACTACAATATAATTAATTAGAATACAATTCATTCATTAAATAAAATATTGTAGTTAATTAATTAATTAAAATTTAATTATTCATTAATTAAATTATTGTAATTAATTAATTAATTACAGTATAATTAATTAAAATATTATTAATAATTAATCAACTACAATATAATTAGTTAAAATACAATTCATTCATTAATTAAAATATTGATTTTAATTAATTAATTAAATTATAATTATTCATTAATTAAAATATTATAATTAATTAATTAATTACAATACAATTATTTAAAATATTAATAATAATTAATTAACTACAATATAATTAATTAAAATATAATTATTCATTAATTAAAATATTATAATTAATTAATTAATTAATTACAATACAATTATTTAAAATATTAATATTAATTTATTAACTACAATATAATTAATTAAAATATAATTCATTCATTAATTAAAATGCTGTAATTAATTAATTAAACAAATTATAATTAATTAATTAAAATATAATTAATTAATTAGTTACAATATAATTAATAACAAGATTTTAATTAATCAATATATTGTAATTGATTAATTAAAATATAATTAATTAAAATATAATTAATTAATTAATTAATTAAAATATAATATATATTTATTTCTAAATATTTTTTACAATCTAATCACTATAAATGGTAATGGTAATCATTCTTTCCTCTTAACCAATCATCATAATTACAATGATAATATCTATTCTCATTCCACTCTATATTCATTTCCATTTCTATTACTATTTCTCCGTACGAACCAATTGCCCCTGAATGTTGATTCCAAAATCAACCAATAATGGTTAGGATTTAAAAGATGGAGATTAAGATTTCTCTTTATTTAATTGAAAGATAAGCTAAGAGATGTAGTTGAGTAGAAGGAGCTCATCCATCCTTAACCAAAGGTCAGGGTTCGATCCCTGACTTTGGGTATGGAGCAGCCCTAAATCCTTAGGTCAATTGTTCCACTCTGTGAGGTGCCTACAAACCAGCGATGAGATTAGTCACTGAGATCGTCGATGGATATCCTGGTTTAGAACCAAAAAACGATTGAAAGATGCTCCAATTGACTATGGGCGGTGTTGTTGTGGAGAGATCTCATGGATGGAAGGCTCCTGCTAAGGTTTTTAGTGCAAGTGAGAGCAGAGAGATGATTGAAACGATGTTGTTTTAACCATTTAATTCTATTATACTAATTATCTAATTAATTGGGGCCTTTATACACGTGGCACTATCACGTAGGCATGACAATTATGATCGGCCCGCACTTTTTTCAAAACGACTGTCACATAGGCTTGACAATTATGGCCGGTCAGCATTTTTTTCAAACCGACGTCGTTTTAAATATTTTCTTTAAAAAATTAATGAACAGCTCGGTTACCCTGTTGAAGGGCTAGGCGGCGGCCCATCCCATCCTGACCCTCGGCCCTGTCTAGCCCGACTTATTGCCATGTCTACTTTCACGACAATAAAGACAGTGATAGTATTAACGTTGGGCTAAATTTAAAAAACTTGAAAATTCTAATATTTTATTGTCACTTTTTAAAATTCGAACTGTAATTTAAAATTTTATCAAAGTTTGAGTTTTTTCTTTTTTTTACTAATCATATTTTATTTTAGCATTATTTCCTTTAAAAAGTTTTCTTTGGATCTCATCAATGCAGCAAATCGATATGAAGTCAATGCTGACGAGTAGCAAAGGGTAATAACGTTGGTTTTAATTCCAACGTAAACTTTAGGCATTCAAAAAAACTTGCCTATCTGTTAGCCGAACAAGAAAATTCCAGAAAAAGGAAAAACAAATTGGAAGAAAAAAGAGACAAGGAGCACCACTGGAAGTCAAGGTAGCCGACCCAATTTTCACGTATCTGGACCCCGCCACTTGATATTGTTTTCCCTTGATTCCTCCGTTGCCAGGATCAAATTGTCTCAACCAACAAAAGCTAACCCTTCGTTATTCTCTCCGATACAACCCCCAGAATTTGCCCATGGCAGGCAACAATAGACCACGACCATGTTCTTATAAGTCATACGGATATGCGAGTGGTGATATGATGCACATGGAGAGCTACA
>JAOSBN010000008.1:43336850-43348708 GCA_027563595.1 Erythroxylum suave
CCCTACTTGGTTCAGAGTATGGGCTATGTGTCAACTCCTACTAGACTGACTACATCACATCTAGTCCAAGTGATGTTGGTTCTTGTCTTGAGATGTCATTACTCTATGTGTCATTAAAGACTCTCTTTATGACACATAACTACTCTTGCTAGAGACTCCTGAGTAATGATCCTAACAAGAGGCCATGGGTATCACCTCCTTCTATCCAGAGTGGTGAATCCTTTATCAACTACCCAATTACCTTCAAATAACAATAGCTGTACCCAATCACCACCCTAAGAGTGACCTCGTCTTGAGGTAACAAGGAATGATGTCAAACATAGGATTGATATCGAAGATATCCTTGAGTACCTCAAGTTTAAGGATATTTTTGCCATTCTTATGATGAGATTAATCATTGACATTTGATAGATCATCCATATGATAATCTCATTGCGGATCATCTGATATTCTTACTACTCTTAGTAAGCATCCACATGTTAACTCTAAACATCTCATGCCTACAGTTTGTGAGATCCACTACTTGATCAAATCAAGGAGTATAACATGTGCTAGTCTGTCTGGATTAATAATGTCCTTTCTTATTAATCCTATGACTAGGGATTATTTAGATACTAACATAATTGCACATAAAGGAAATCTCATTATCATGTTCTCATCATGATTTCCTTCATGCTATGTTTTGTATTATGGACTTCATTAATTCGATTTAAGATCAATATCAATTCATATATAATTAACTATCAAATGAATGAAAAATGCCTTTCACTTTATTAATCAAAATAAATTTTGTACAAAAGTGCTAAAGGTGATTGCCTTTAGAGCACTACTCTAACATTTTATAGGTTGTACTGTAACCTAAAGTGCTTCGTATAGACATAAACTCCAATCCTTTCAACTAGGATTTATAGCATTTTCTAAAATAGATTTTATCTCTCTATTCGATACTTTTGCTTCTCTATTCGTTTGTTGATGGCATCTGGTAGCTTCTTTATGATGCACTCCATATTTTTTAAACAATACTATCACTGGTTTGTTGCAAAAATGGGTTCCTTGATGATTAATAATAGCTCGTGGTACTCCAAGTGTATTAAAAAATATTAGACTATAACAAAGAAAAGTATACAAGAAACCCCCAAGATGAAAGAAAAGGGCCCATAAAATTAATACCTCATACATCAAATATCTCAATTATAAGATTTGAGGTTTGAGGAATTTCATTTCTATGAGATAACGTACCTATCATTTGGGGCATCTATCTTAACTTTTAAAAAAATCATGAGCATATCCAAATAAAATATGTTGATACAATCCACTACCTAAAACTTTTTTAATAGTTCATTTGGGACCAAAATGACCACCACATACATAATTGTGATAAAGATAAGACAAAATGTTGTTCATTCTCTGACACACAATGCCTTATAATTTGATCGGTGAAAAACTTTTATAAGTATAGTTGAAAGGTATGATCTAATTTATTCCACATATATTTGACTTCATATTGACTATTTCTCTAAGTGAAAAAAAATTCCCTTTAAGAAAAAGGTTAGATAGTTGAGCTTCACCTAAACAATTCCTCACTTTAGGATATGGATTTCCTATGAATTTGAGGCCTTCTACTTCTTCAACTTTAATGATTGAGTTAAAACCTCCAATAAGGAGTTAAGGAACTGAAGTGTTGACAATTAAATTTATAGCACCACACTCTCATAAGGCATATCCCAAACATATTATTGGTATTCGATAACATACTCTATAAGGTTAGCATACTAAAACAATCAAACAATCGTACTCTTAGTCATATAGTCATTACATTTCACAATTCATAATAACACATTGCAATATTTGTGGAATATGATTTCAAAATACAAAAAGGACTGTAGACATATGCAGGTGCCAACTGATCCCAACTTCTATCTTTTATTTGAATGCAGTGGTTAGACTCCAATTTATCTAACTAGAAATCTCATCTGAGCCTGAAAAACAACGTTGCAATTTTAGTGAGTTTTGTGAAATCAATAAGTGAACCATCATTGATGTGCTCACATAGGTTATGACATAAATATGACAAGCAATAACCAAATTCACATGTATATCATGTTTTCCAAAATCAGTTTTCATTGAACACCTCTTCCAATTGTGTATACCAACTCACAATATATATATATATATATATCGATATAACACATTATGAATACAAATGTTTCATATAATCATTTCAGAGTAACCTAATCATTCTTCTCATTATGTAAACAATGTTGCACACAATAGTGTCAACACAATTCAATAACTTTTCACAACTATTCACATGATACTTACAAAGATATATATGCAATGTACATGAGACCCCACTTTCATTTTTATTTTGTTATAACTGAGTCTCTATTAATTGTCTTATATCCCTTATGGATAATGGACTTATTTTAGCTATTGACCCATAGCCCTTATGGAAACCGAGCTTATTTTATATTGGTCACTCTGGTCACAACTCCTTTATCAGATCATGCACATCAATGTTGTGAAATGCACCATCTCATATAATGTGCTATCAACCACTTTTATTCAGTGTGCACAGTCATTTATCACAACCATCGGATAAGAGTTCGACATTCAACATTCAGTTGAGCTTCACTTATTCCATTCACATTCACATTTATCATCAGACCTTGGTCTAGCATTTAACAATAATTTAAGTATCACTTATTCAGTCAAACACACATACAATGAGCATTTCCAACATAGTCTCGAATAATAATGTCCTCAGACAATTGATGTCCAAAATTATCACAATTAAATCAGTAACAACTCATTATGTAAAAATTAAACAAGAGCAATTTAAACATAATGAGATACATCTAAGTGAACTTACGACACATATAACTCAAACAAAAAAACACATAATTGAGTTGACACATCTAGGTTAACTCACAGTATACTATAGGTGATCTATTGCCTTGATGATCCGACAATGTCTAGATGTTTTCAATTAACTTGTGCTTCTATATAATAATAATACATATATAATCCACATATTACTAAGTTGATCAATCATATAATTGTTCAACCATGCACATGCATATGTATCATGTTCAATGCATAATCAATTGACTATTCTAGGTATATTTCCTTAATTCACATCTCGTAATCATTCATACTTCATAAAATCATATATGATTAATTTAAATTTAGGTTTACACCTCAGTTATACAAGATTATTGTAAGTTTATTGCTCAATCATCCACTAAAGTTATTTAAGCATTATAAGATCATATTATATCTAGTTTTTCATTCATCTTTACTTAATACTCGTCATTCATCTCCTTTGAATTTCATTAGCATTCATAAGATCATTTTTATTCACTTTATATTGTCATTCTCACAATTTTATCAGATCTATGTCTGTTAAGTGAACCTTATGTTTATAGGGTGGACCTATACCTATATATACTATCTTTCAAAGCAATTTCAGTCCAAATGTCCAGTAAATGTCTTTAGGAGGACTTCATGTTCACTAGCTGGACATTCTTTTCCATCTTTCAACTCTGCTTGTGTCCATTTAGAGGGACATTATGTCCGCTAGGCAAACATTCACTAGACACTTACAGAAATGTGAAAATTTGGCCTTCTAGACAACAAAATCTCTCCTCAGAGTCTTCATAGATTTTGTATAACTCGGAGTCCTACTCAAAAACATACTTAAATGACCTAAATATGACATTCATAGAGAAATTTATGCCTCGTTCCCTAAAATCTATCCATTTACTTAATCCTATAAATCTCAGTCTATTTCCTTAATTTTAATCTCAATTATCACCTTAAGCAATCACACATTTAATCACTTATTCAGGCATTATACTAGGTTCATTTCAAGCTTTGTTCAATCCTAACTACATCATAGGAAAGTGCCTTATCAATTGTTTTCCCAAAAATCACATAAAAGAAACATATTTCATGTAAAGGTCACTCCCATTTTCTAGCTTTTCCAACTCTATTTTCCGGTCAGTTTTGTATTGACCTAGAAAATGAGGTATTACACCTTCTTCTAAAAAAATGTTCCTATATGTCTTATGTTTCTAATGGAACTAAATTCATATAGTTTGGTCTAGTATTCTGCGAGTTATACGCCAAATAATACAGACTGTTCTCACACCACAAGAGCACCCAGTGCTCAACTTCAAGACAAATTTCAAAACCATTAGAAATAGAATTAAAATCCGATTCCTTCATAAAAAACTTATCCATATGTCTCTACTTTAATATAAATTAAAAATAATCCCATTTAAATATCTACAGATCAAGATATGGCTGAAATACAGATGTATGTTCAGTGAAAATACTACGACTAACATATTCCAGCACACTTTATCATCAACCTTTCATGCAATTCATCTCCAATCAATCATCATGTAAGTTATGCTAACATATAACATAATAGGGCAATCAATCACCTTCTTGTTCAACCAAAGTCTGCTAAATTAACAAGCTAATCAAACCTCTCAAGCATTCAAATATACTCCAAGAATAAGATGGAATACAAAGGATTTCCAATCACAACATGTAAGCTACTAAAGTTGACAAAACTCAAGGTTTTGGGAGGTTGTGTGAAGAATTCGTTGGTGAGGGAGTGAAGGAGAAAACATAAGATCCAAAAAATGAAGAAATATGGTCTTTCAAGTGTCAAATTCGTGGGGTATAAGTGTGTGGTGGAGAGGTGGGAGACATGGTGTAAAACTTGTCAATTGGAGAGCTATGCGATAGGTCTTCTTCTCATGCTTCCAATTGTCAACTAATGCTTGGTCCACTTGTTATTCGGTTTCCTAGGACACTTGTCTCTCATGTACTCATGCCATTTGTCATCCAATTAGCAAAGCTACATGTCACTCATCCCCCATGTCACATTTCACCATTTCATAGGCCTAATCTACCCAAATGTCAAGTAGCTTTTTTTTTCTTGCTCTTTAACATTTTTCCTAAATGTAGGTGCTCAGACCACTTCATCAATTACTCAATTATATCAGTAAATTCGCAATTCACTAATTATAATCTATCAGACAAGATTCACAACATAACCATCACACAATTGTGTCATAACCATTTAAAATCTTTCATACCCCAGGATATGTAAATTGAGTGCTTATACTATTTTTACAATGTTTCTAATCATGATTCATGTATGTATGCAAATATAATGCATGCCAATGGAATTCTCTTCATATGTTCTTACATGATATGACTCAATCTAACAATTGATCCTTAAGGGTAGCAAAGGGTTATTACAATTCTTCCCTCCTTAAGAAATTTCATCCCTGAAATTCTTACCTGATTTATTGAATAGATGGGGGTATTGTCTCATCGTGCTTTGTTCAGTTTCCCATGTGGCTTCTTTTCTCGAATGGTTTTTCCTAAGAACTTTAATTAATGGGATTGTTTGGTTTCTCAATTGTTCAATTTGGTAGCCAATTATTTTGGTTGGTTCCTCCACATAGCTTAAGTTACTGGCAATTTCTACCTCATGTGCCTATAACACATGCGTCGGATCTGATCGATATCTCCTAAGCCTGCTAACATAGGACACATTATGAATATGAGACATCTTTTATTGATCAGGCTAACTCATAAGCCAATGGTCTTATTTTCCTTAATACTGGACCAGTACATTTCGACTTAATTTATTCTTTTTACTGAACTTCTTTTCTTTTTTTTTTGAATCACTTAAATCCTACTACAAATTTATTTCACTTATTAATATTATCTCAAATCGATTCTAGCCTTAAACTATTTTCAAGCCTTCTTCATCTAAATATAAAGGTAGATGACTCTTTTTATTGTTTAACACTTCATACAATGTTCTACCAGTGTTATTGTGATTGTGATTATTATGCTTAAAATCAATCAAAACTGTATATTGACCTCATGTTTCTATAAACTCCAAAATATAAGTTCCAAGCATATCTCTAATAGTTAAGACTATTGGCAATTCAAACCTTCAGTCACTTGCTTCGAAATTCTTAGCCACTAAATGTTGTTTTAAAGTATTCATACTAGGATGTATAGTATAGGTTGCTATTTGTGCTACACTGCTATTGAATAATCTATTCAACACATCAAAATTCAATACTAGCTTTACTAGATAATACTCAATTCTATAATCAAAATCTTCATGTAACTCTACTAATTGTCTCTTTATCATATTCAATTCTTTCTGACTAAATAATCATCTCAAACTATAATGATCTGTATATATCCAAAATGTTTCACTGCACAAATAATGTCTCCAAGTTTTCAAAGCAATTATTATCGCAGCAAGTTCTAAATCATGTATCATTTAATCAACTTATGAGACCTCTACTATCTTGATGCATATAAAATCACTTTATTATGCTACAGCAGGTTGCATCTTAATCTCTGATGCAAAACATAATTATATACTACATAATCTCCAAATCCAAATGATATAATTAACATCGGTTTTATAATTCCTCAAAATTCTTTTTATATTCATCAGTCCATATGATTAACACATTTTTCCCCAAAATTTTTATCAAAGGGCTAAGATTAGTAAAACCCTTCAACAACCTCTAGTAGTATCCAATATCCAGTGAATTCTAGAAAACTTTGGATCTCACATATATTCCTCAAAATTCCTTACTTCATCATTACCTTTACTTCCCTTTTAAGTCTACCTATATGCCCTGTCCAAATACTATATAACTCAAATTATCATCTATGATCATGATTAGTCATTTATCCAAGCAAGGTTGAAATACTTTGTTCATTAAAGCCATGTATATTGTCAGGCATTTGTCAACCTCTATACGTATTCCAATTAACTTGAGATGTCCATCACTCGTTTTCGAAATTCTCAAGTAACTAATTCTTCAAATGAGGTAATGTTATCTCATGTTTTTTGAAATCCCTCAATTAACTTTTCTTCTTGAACGATTTTCTCCATTCATTCGATTTCCTCTGATTTCTCACTAACTTATTCTAATATCTATTCACTCATACAAGTTTCTCCACACATTTCATTTTATTTACAACTCTTAATTTTTGGAACACATATGTCAAGTCTAACTTATATTTTCAGAATATAGGAATATAGAATACCTTATGGACTTTAGTTCCTTCAGTAATAGCAATAGTGTTATCTCCAATTCAAGAATCCAATAACTTAGTTGGATACTTTATAACAGATACAACACATACACTATCTATAATATATTCATTTTTCTCGCAATTGAGTCTCATATCTATTTGACTCCAACATTCACTTCTGATTCATTAAACATTCATTTATTCTTAGAATTAAATCATTTAGTGACCTAATTCAGTGGAAGTCTTCTTCGAAAGAAGATTTCTTGCTACCATCATCTATACTGTTCACATAATCCTTATCATTCAACTATTTTCATCATTGCTTTTCAGCCATATTATCTCAATAAGATCCATTTTAACTATTCATAATATCTCAATAAGATTAATTTCTATCATTTACATGACCAAAATTTTCTTCACAATAATGGTCAGTGAAGCAGTAGGCATCTTCATTTACTCTTATACTTTGGTATTTATCATCGAGATCATTACATCTTATTTAGAGATATATTTTTGACAAATCACCAATTAATATCTTACATTAATGATACCTTGATCCCAATTGATTTTAGACATCTCTTTCTTTGTGCCTACCTACGATCGTGCCTTGCTTCTTTTCCTCTCTTTTTTTTCAAATTCATCTCATATAGTAACATCTTTTACACTTTCAACCTATTCCTTATTGATCATTATAAATGCTTTCATGCGCTACTCCAATTCATCTCATAAATTTAACAATGGGGAGTAAGACTAATGAGCATTTTATAGTCACAGATCACTTCTTATACCATCTCCAAGCATATAACATAAATGTGCTGATTACATCACTTGTCAAAGTAATCACATTATCAGCTATGCACTCACAATAACAAATCAACTTAACCTTGAGAACTCTTATACATGTCGTTATCATTTATCTCATCTTCAAGTTATCATTTATTTCATCTTCCATACGTATATTCTTAATCAATTTATAATTATAGATACATAACCACCATGAAGTTCTATTATGACTTATAATGACACAGTCTTGTACTAAATCATAACTCTTGTCACAGTAATCATACAACCATTTCAAGTCCAAGTTCAACTTCTTAATGTCATAGAAAATTTTGCTTTCTTTTAACTTGGCCGGTAAACTTTAAATCTTATCATTTCTATCATATCTCTATTTTTCTCAATCGATCTACGACAATATATTCACATCTACATCACATTCAAGGATATATCACTATACTACAATATTGATGTCATATTAATAATACATCCACCAATACAAATGCATTAAATCTTTATCTATCATATCAAACAAGATACTATTTCTCATTTCTAAATATCCATAAACATTCATTTTCTCACATTCTGTTAGATCATCATGCTTCTCACTATTTCTATCAACCCAATCTCCTAACAAATGCTAATGCATGTAACTCATGTAAATACGACTCAGACTAGGGATTAGGTGCCACTGCATGCGATGACATAGCTAATGCATGTATCTTCACACATATTTTGAAAAATGCCCATGTGCAATACTAAACTTGGGCTTTGAAATAGAAATGTAGCACCCTACTCTCATAAGGCATATCCCAAACATACTATCGGTATTTGAGAACATACTGTACGAGGATGGCATGCTAAAACAGTCAAACAATCATACTCATTGCAAATTTTTCACACATCGCATGCATTTCATTAAAACCAACAATCATTTATGGCCCATTTTATTCATAAACATTCTCAGCCGCAAGTATTTAAAACCACAACGTATCATCAAAATTACAGCAATTGTTTGGTCCTATTATAATTACAAAACACTTTTAGTCATAAATTCATTACATTTTACAATTTATAATAACATATTACAATATTTGCGGAATATAATTTCAAAATACAAAAAGGACTATAGACATATGTAGGTACCAACTTATCCCGACCTCTATCTTTTATATGAATGCAGTGGTTAGACTCCAATTTATCTAACTGAGATCTCATCTTAGCCTGAAAAATAAAGTTGTAATTTTGGTGAGTTTTGCGAACTCAGTGAGTGAACCATCATTCATGTGCTCACCTATATCAAGACATAAATATGACAAGCAATAATAAAATTCACATGTATATCATATTGTTCAGAATCAGTTCTTATTTAACACATTTTCCAATTGTGTATACAACTCACAATATTTATACATATTTTGATAAACACATTATGAATACTAACATTTCATATAATCATTTTAGAGTAACCTAATCATTCATCTCATTAACATGTATATAAATTTGCACATCAAAGTATTCAATAACTTTTCACAACTAGTCACATGATACATATAATGATATATATGCAATGAACATGAGAGTCCACTTTCATTTTTTATTTTCTTATGAATGAGTGCCTATTAATTGTCCCATATCCTTTGTGGATACCGGGCTTATTTCAGGTACTGACCCATATTCCTTGTGGATACTGGGTTTACTTCAGGCTGGTCACTCCAATGACAACTCCTTTATCGGATCATGCACATCAATGTCATGAAATGCATTAGCTCACATAATGTTCTATCAATCACTTTTATTTGGCATGCACAGTCATTTATCTTAATCATCAAATCAAAGTCTGACATTTATCATTCAATTGAGTATCACTTATTCCATTCAAATTCACATTCACATTTATCATCGGACCTTGGTCCGACATTCAACAATAATGTTAAGTGTCACTTATTAAGTCAAATTCACATACAATGAACACTTCCAATATAGTCCTGAATAATAATCTCCTTGTACAATCGATGTCTGGAAGTATCACAATTAAACAAGTAACAGTTCATTATCTAAAAATTATACAAGATCAATTTAAGCATAGTGAGATACATCTAAGTGAAATTACAACACATATAAATCAAAGAGAAAAACACTTATAATTGAGTTGACAAATCTAGGTTAACTCATAGCATGCTCCAGGTGAGCTATTGCCTTAATGATCTAACAATGTCTGGACGTTGTCAGTCAACTTGTGCTTCTATATCATACAATACACACATAATCGACATATTACTAAGTTGACCAATCATATAATTTTTGAACCATGTACATGTATACATATCATATTCAATGCTGATAGGGATTTTATTTTGAAATAAAAAATTAATAAATAAGAGTTGCAATGTTTATCCAGAGTTATAGATTTGAAAGTTCATTTATCAAGAGAATTATGAAAGTCTTATGATCATTAAATATAGTCGAATTGTATATCTTTGGAAAGCTCTGGAAGTCTAGTTTCCAACGCAAGAAACAGGGCAAGAATCAGAGTTCCCTAGAAGAAGTTATCACCAATTTACTCAGGCATCCGTAGCAGAATCCGAGAAGACGCAGCAGAGTCCAAGAAGAAAATTCTGGAGCATGTATAATCTAGAAAGTCCTTTCCAACTAGTATAAATAGTGCCTTGGTGTAAAGGAAAGTCTGAGTGATCGAAATACAATCCATTGTGACTCAAGATTGAGTTTTCCTATTCCTCTTGACTTGGTATCTCTTTGGTGGATTCCTAGAGTGCTTAGTCGTGCTCTTGTTGTTTTTGGGGGGCTTGGTCCTCTCTCTTGACTATTTTCCACCATCAGATTGGTATTAGAGCTAAAGTTCTTTCCATGGCTATATGTCATCATCGTAGAGGAGCGAACGTCAATGTGGCTGCTGTTGAGCGCGACCTTCGTGATGTCGAGATGGATGAGTTAAGGAGGCAAGTGCAACAACTCCAACAGCAACTTGAGCATCTCCAAGCAGTAGACCGTGACAAGCCATGTCATGGTTCGGAGGTTGGCAATGAAGAGGGGGAGATTAACCCTTTCTATGATGAAGATTCTGATTCATCTATTAGGAGGGATTCTTCCTGTCATGGCCGAAGATATCGTCGTGAAGACTATGGTGTCAAAATCAACATCCCTGACTTTGAAGGCCAATTACATCCAGAGGGTTTTATCGACTGGTTAGCCATAGTCGAGTGAATATTTGACTACAAGAATATCCCAGAAGACAAGAAGGTGAAGATCTTGGCTATTAAGCGAAAGAAACATGCTTCAGTTTGGTGGGAGAATCTAAAGAGGTGAAGAGATCATAAGGGAAAGAAATGGATCGTGACATGGGAAAAGATAAAGAAAGAGCTTAAGAGGAAGTTTCTTCCTTCCAGCTATAGGCAAGACTCTTTCTATCAACTCTACAACTTCAAACAAGAGGAATTATCTGTAGAGGAGTGTATTGCGGAGTTCGAGCATCTTATGATGAAATGTGATGTCATGGAGCCAAAAGAGCAGATGATTGCTCGAAGTGGTCTTCGTTCAGAAATTCACAATGTTATCCAGTTGCAACCTTATTGGACTTTTAATGATGTTTGCAAGCTCACGGCTCATGTGGAGAAGTAGTCTAAGGAGAAAGGTACTCATAAGAAGTTGGGCAGAGACGGAGTCTCTAACCGGGGGAGTACCTCAAATTCTAAGCCTCTACCATCAGGAAAGGCGAGGTCTTTGAAGTCCACTCAAGCACAAGGTGGCAACTCTTGCAACACTTGGAGCACTACCTCAAAACAGTGCTTTAAGTGTTGAGGATTCAGTCACATTGCTTCTGAATGACCAAACTGGAAGATCATTTCCTTGGTGGAGGAAGAGGATGGTGACCCAGTATTTGATTCTTATGTTGATGAGGAGCAGGAAGTTAAGCAAGAAGAGATCACTTATGGTGATCATGGGGAAGCTCTCATTGTCCAGTG
>JAOSBN010000008.1:43348808-43365522 GCA_027563595.1 Erythroxylum suave
TTATATATTTCATATTGTGTACAAAGCATATTACGTCAATAACATCATTTCAGCCTTAAAAACTAACACAGATTATTATTTTGATGAGTTCTTCTTTTCATAACAACAAAAAACCTTACTTTCTAAATTTTGGAATTAAAAAATTATGGTGTATAGCTCTTACATACCGACATACAATCTTAGATTTTTGGAAAAGAAACACATGTTTCTTGAGAGCTTTTTGAATGGACGTGGCCTGGGATATGAGAGTGGCCTAGAGATTAATGCTTCTTTCTGGAAATAGAAAGTGAAGGGACAAGTGTATTGACGTGGCATAGTTGTTTATGAAGGAAGACATGGCCTAGAATATAACTATGTCACAAATCATATTTTACTCATAAAAAGACAATAAGATCTATAGTTTGGGACACATCCATGTCTAATTGTGCCAATAAGTAGGAGGATCCATGATCTGAGATGCAGACGTGCCAGAACTTGTATTATGTTCTAAAAAAGGACTGAGATCTACAACCTAGGACACAACTATCTCTTAGTACATGTATCTCTTAACACATGCTTGCGACAATCAGATATTAGTCTTAACCCCAGAATGCAGTTAAGAAGTGGCGAGCTAGATAGTGAATCCAAGTGCTGATGATATTGTTTTGTACCAAAATGTAGTGTTTGTATCATTACTAATTTTTCTATGAATTAGCATCCTGATTTTTTCTCTTAGTTTTAGAACATTGTGTATAGTCGAGAAAGTGCTTGTTTTGGATTTTATATTCAATATGTTTTCATTCCTCAAGTAATAAGCATGTACCCATTATACCCAAAGTGGTTGTTTGTCTTTTGGTAACCTCCATCATCTTTTCATCATGAGGACTATGTCCATAAGCTTCAATTCTTTGATTCACAAACCTCCCCCATCTTTTGGTAAATCTATTTATTCTGCCCATTTCACCTTAGCCACAACTCTTTTGTGGAATCCACTGTAAGAAATTCCTAAGGAGTTCCTCCATTACTTTGATAATGTTATTAGGAAAATAAATATGGGAGAACCACAAAATATGGATTTTATCTATATTGATATGATGAGCTAGGATTTTCCTCCTAGTATGAGCTTCTTATTGCACAAGCTGGAAATCCTTTTCTAGATTGTATCTAACAACATTTGAAACTCTATACAAAAGGGGGGTCTTTTGGACGATATAAGAATACCAGGAAATGTAAGTGGAGGAATCTTAAATTTCAGACTTGTGATGGTAGAGAATTATGTAGCATTTTGAAGAGCTCCTGGAAAGAGGTATAAGTAACTTTTGTCTCCATTTAGTGGTAGACCAAAAAGTAGCCTAAAAAAATGTCGAGCTAACTTGAAGATGCCTTGAGAATTTGGTTTAGCTTTGAAAATAGTATAAGATCATCAACAACAGCTAAACTTATAGGATTCAATCTTTTGCATCTTAAGTGGTTCTTAAATTGTTTATCTTACGAAATTATCTACCTTCTATGCATGATACTAACTTCTATTACCAAGGTAAAAAAAGATAATAGGATAAAGGATTCTCTTGTCTTAGTACCCTAACTCCTTTACAGAGTTTAGTAGGTTCTCCATTGACAATGATACTGCATGAAATTGTAATGAGACATTATTTGGTCCACTCAATAAAATCTAGGAAAAAACAAAATCCATTAACGTATTCATAATGAAATCACAACTTATAGAATCAAAGACTTTTTGGAAGTATATTTTGATGGCATAATTTTTGTTTGTATGCTTCTTGTTGAAACTCTTGAAAGCTCTTGCCTAAGCAATATGTTGTCACCAATTTATCTTTCTTTAATGACTACACCCTATAAAGCATCAATACAAATAAGAAGTATGTGCTTCATCCTATTTACAATAATCTTAGGTATTGCCTTGTATATGGTGCTACAATATGCAATTGGCTTTAATTCTTTAATAGAGCTTAGTGCTTGATTCTTTAGGAAAGACAAATAAATGTTTTGTTTATCTCTTTTAAAATCCTCCTTTTTTAAAAGAATTCATGAATGGCTTATATTACTATCTTCTTAGTAACTTGTCAAGTGTTTTCGGAAAAAGAAATTCATTAAAGCCATTCAGAACTAGTGGCTTTAGGGAGTTAAGTGAAAACAAAGCTACCTCAATTTATGTCCAGTTATAAGTATGAGTGATAGAGTACCATTTTGCTAATTGATATGTTCCTTGGTGATTGAATTTAAGATTAGAACATGGACGTTCGCTCAGTTGAGGTTCCCAGGAAGCTAGGAAAATAAGAAAGAGCTTCTTAAAGAAGGTCCTCTTGTACGATAACAATTTAATTAGTTTCATTTTTCAATTAAACATTCCTACTTGAGTTCCTTTTTAATAATAAACCTTTGTAGAAGAAGCTAGAGATTTTTTCCTTATTCTTTAAATAAAGAACTCTTGATTTTTATTGAACATTGAAATTATTAATCAACAAAGCTTTCGCATAATCATGTAAAGCTTTCCTTTTCCTTCTATTGAATTTGTGTATCAACCAGGAAAAGATAAGTTAAGATTTTGTTGAATTCAAATTCTCCAAGATATCTCTTACTGACTTTTTAATGTAGCTAAATTAGTTGAATTTAAAAATTTTTTAACTTCTCCTTCACTGAGTTGAGCTTTCTCATGAAAATATAAGACTTGTTCCCTTGAAACTCCTTATTTAAGCCTCTCAGTACAAATTTTTAAGAAATCCTTCTACCTTAGTTAAGTAATTGTTGAATCTAAAAGGGTATCTCTTAGGGAATTTAGTGGAAAATCTTGAATCACTATTGGTATAGGGTCAAAAGAGAGTTTTATTAAATCAAGCTATTCTTTTTAGGAAAGTTGATAACTAGTCCTTAGGCTCAATTATAAACTAATTCCCCTGTTAACTATTTAACTAAATGTAAAAACTCCTTGTATTTTTTAGTCATTCACTTGTATGTTGGACACATATTGCCTTATATCATTTATATAGTTTCTTATATTAAAGTTACCCTTCCATTTCGTATAGATGAATCATACTACTAAAGTACCCAAGTAAAGATCCATGTACCTTTACTGCCAACTCCAATCTTTATAATTTTGTTTCAAAGTGGTAACCTTTAGAAATTCAAATTATAGTCATACGTAAAAGTTATAGAAAGTTTAGTCATTTCTTGTTTTAGCCTCACATATATATGAATCATTTGATTGGTGATCAAAGTATCTAAGATCTGTAATTTATTAGCAACATAGGACACAATTATCCTGCCATTTAAGTGAAACTGGTGGTTGGAGATGACTTCCCAATGCCCTTTCAAAAACATCAATTTCTTGCCACTAATATCCTTCAGCTTGGTTTACAAAAGCCTTACAACGTATGCGTCATTATCAGTAATAAAATTACTAAGCTAATTATTTAGAGGGACAATTAATCTCTCTTACATTCTAAGAAATGATTTTCGTTATTAAAGAGTAGGGTTAGATAATTCTTCTTCTTTTTTGATCTCCTTCTCTCATTTGCTTTAAATTCTTATTTTGATCCTGAAATGGAAGCTTCATTTGTCTTTGTACTTGATGGTGCAATTATTAACTAAAGGTAGGGAGAGTTTAGGCTTCCTGAACTTATAGAGGAGTTTTCAAATTACAGTTATCACCATGCTCATAATCTTTAAGAGTCTATAAATTTAAGTTATTTTTAACTTTTGGATTTTCCTTTGAATTTTCTATTTCCATTTGCTCTATCCTAGCATTATTTTCAATTACTCCATCCTCCTGAGCATTAATCTTATTAACTTCCTTCCGTCCTGAGATTATAATTTAATCACCTAGTGAATTTGTTTAGTCTAAATTAGTTCTTGATAGTCTCCACTTGTGAATCTCCTTCCTGTAGGCCTCCATTATTCTTTATTCTTTAGTTGTTATAGCCTTTAAGAGTAAGTGACCATCACTACATCTTCCACAAACTGGCCATCCTCACTTATTTGTATTATTGGAATGGTATCAGACAACTTACTATTTAAATTCACTAAAACATAAAATCTGGTATAATTTATCTTTTTAGTTATTATGTAGATTCATCTAAACAGATAGGAAACCCCAAATAACTTATCAAATAGCTCAGCCCCCTTGTGGTCCAATACTTTAAAAGAATATAATGTATGTTCAGTTGGATAGGTATATATTTCTACTTAAGTTGCTAAAGCTAAAGCCTAGGTTTCCACAATAGTAAGGAAAAAGGTCTTATTCTTTAGGTTCCATAGTATAGCTTTCATAATTCTCTATGCTTAAGCTTTGGTAACACTATTGTCAAAGCTAACAGAGTAGACAATGGGACCGAGTTTCTATCCATGAGGGATTTCTTTCAATCTAATGGTATTGATTTTTGACACACTTGCGTTTACACTCTACAACAAAATGGAGTCGTTGAATGTAAACAACATCATATTTCTCACAATAGCTGGTGCCTTGCGCTTTCACTCCAATATACTTCTTTCTTTTTGGGGTAATTGTGTCTTAACTGCTGTCTATTTCATCAACCGGTTACCTTCACCTTTGCTTTCCAACAAATCCCCTTTTGAATTATTATACAAACACCTACCATCACTTTAGCATTTAAAAGTTTTTGGTTGTCTCAGTTATGCTATTGTTGTCCATCCTACACATAAATTTGAATCTAGAGCACACTGGTGTGTTTTTGTTAGTTATCCCACAGGACAAAAGGGCTACAAACATTTTAATTTAGAGACCAACAAATTTTTTATGAGCCGTGATGTCTATTTCCATGAGTCTATTTTTCCTTTTTCTTCCCATTCGGACATAATTGACCCTCCACACACTATTAATGTCCCTTCCCTATCCCATACATCAGACCCACCTACTTTATCTCCTCTCTTACCCTTTCCCACTTATGAGACTTCTTCTCCAACCATTCCTACTCCACCCAATCCTTCAACCATGGCCCTACCCACTTCTCTTCCTCCTACCGAACCCAACATCACCCCTGCTACTCTATCACCTTCTCCTAATCACCCTAAAACAATTCCCTTTTCTTTTGCCGACCCTCCTTCTGATTGTTCACCTCCTTCTTCTTCCCTTGATATTATTGCTGCTTCTCTCTCTGACCCTCCTCTGAGACAGTCCACATGTTCCAAGCAGCCACTTGCATAGACTAAGGACTACCATATGTCTTCCCCTGCTACTCACTTTACCTTGACACCTTGTCCTACAAAAGGTACATGTTATCTGCTTTCTGCTTCTCTTTCACACTCCCGTTTTTATTTTGCCCATTGTTCTTTTCTAGCTAACATCACAAGTCCATCTAAACCCATATTATATGCTCAAGCTATTCTTAATCCTAACTGGCAATAGGCTATGTAGATAGAATTGGAAGCATTAGAACACAACAACACTTGGGATTTGGTTCCCCCTCCTTCTGGCCATAAGCCTATTGGCTCCAAATGGGTATATATTCTCTGGAACATTTCAAGGCCCGTGTCGTTGCTAAAGGATACACTCAAATTGAAGGTGTGGATTTGATGGGGATTTTATTTTCAAATTAATAAATTAATAAATAAGAGTTGCAATGGTTATCCGAAGTTACAGATTTGAAAGGTCATTTATCCAGAGAATTCTGAAAGTCTTATGATCATTAAATATAGTCAAATTATATATCTCTGAAAATCTCTGGAAGTCTAGTTTTCAACGCAACAAACGGTGCAAGAATCAAAGTTCCCTAAAAGAAGTTATCACCAATTTACTCAGGCATGCGTAGTAGAATCCAAGAAGACGCAATAGAATCCGAGAAGACAAGTCTGGAACATGTATAATCTAGAAGGTCCTTTCCAGCTAGTATAAATAGTGCCTTGGTGTAAAGGAAAGTGGGAGTGATCGAAATACAATTCATTGTGACTCAAGATTGAGTTTTCCTATTCCTCTTGACTTGGTATCTCTTGGTGGATTCCTAGAGTGCTTAGTCATGCTCTTGTTGTTTTTGGGGGCTTGGTCCTCTCTCTTGACTTTTGTCCGCCATCAGATTGGTATCAGAGCTCAAGTTCTTTCCATGGCTGTATGTCGTCGTCGTCGAGGAGCGAACATCAACGTGGCTGCCATTGAGCGCGACCTTCGTAGTGTCGAGATAGATGAGTTGAGGAGGCAAGTGCAACAACTCCAACATCAGCTTGAGCGTCTCCAAGCGGTAGACCATGACGAGTCACGTCATGGTTCGAAGGTTGGCAATGAGGAGGAGGAGATTAACCCTTTCCATGATGAAGATTCCGATTCATCTATTGGGAGGGATTATTCCCGTCATGGTCGAAGATATCGTCGTGAAGACTATGGTGTCAAATTGACATCCCTGACTTTGAAGGCCAATTACATCCAGAGGGTTTTATTGACTAATTAGCCACAGTCGAGCGAACATTCAACTACAAGAATATCCCAGAAGACAAGAAGGTGAAGATCGTGGCTATTAAACTAAAGAAACATGCTTCAGTTTGATGGGATAATCTAAAGGGGCGAAGAGATCGTGAGGGAAAGCGGCGAATCGTGACATGGGAAAAGATGAAGAAAGAGCTTAAGAAGAAGTTTCTTCTCGCCAGCTACAAGCAAGACTCTTTCTATCGACTCTACAACTTCAAACAAGAGGAATTATCTGTAGAGGAGTATACTGCAGAGTTTGAGCATCTTATGATGAAATGTGATGTCGTGGAGCCAGAAGAGCAGACGATTGCTCGATATCTTGGTGGTCTTCGTTCAGAAATTCACAATGTTGTCCAGTTGCAACCTTGTTGGACTTTTAATGATGTTTGTAAGCTCGCAGCTTATATGGAGAAGCAGTCTAAGGAGAAAGGTACTCGCAAGAACTTGGACAGAGACAGAGTCTCTAACCGGGGGAGTACCTCAAATTCTAAGCCTCTATCGTCAGGAAAGGCTAGTTCCTTGAAGTCCACTCAATCACAAGGTGGCAACTTTCACAACACTTGGAGCACTACCTCAAAACAGTGCTTTAAGTGTCAAGGATTCGGTCACATTGCTTCCGAGTGCCCAAACCGGAAGATTATTTCCTTGGTGGAGGAAGAGGATGGTGACCCAGTGTTTGATTCTTATGTTGATGAGCAGCAGGAAGTTGAGCAAGAAGAGATCACTTATGGTGATCATGGGGAAGCTCTTGTTGTCTAGCGCATCTTGAAGTCTGCACATGTCGAAGATGATAAATGGCTTCGTCACAACATCTTCCACACCCGGTGTACCTCTCATGGTAAGGTGTGCAACGTGATCATTGATAATGGGAGTTGTGAAAATGTTGTGTCCATTACCATGGTGGAAAAGTTGTAGCTGAAGATGGAGCCTCATCCGGAACCCTACAAACTCTCTTAGCTTAAGAAAGGTAATGACGTTCAGGTCAACAAGCATTACCTTGTCCAATTTTCTATTGGCCAGCACTACAAAGATGAGATTTTGTGCGACGTGGTTCCCATGGATGCTTGTCACTTACTTCTTGGTCGTCCTTGGTTATACGATCGAAGAGTGAATTACGATGGGTCCAAAAACACCTATTCCTTTGTTAAGGAAGGTGTAAAGATCACCTTGTCACCTTGTAGAATGGAAGATAAGCCGAAGTCCTCTATTAGAGAAAGGAGTTCTTATCTCTTGAAGTTTCAATTTCTTCAAGTCATGGATAATTCTCCTAATGTTTTTTCACTTGTACTCTTAGCGAAGAATGAGGTACGAGAAGATTTTCCACCTATTTTGAAGCCTTTGCTCGAAGAATTTGAAGATGTGGTGCCTAATGAGATTCCTTCTGGACTTCCTCCCATGAGAGGAATTCAACATCATATTAATTTGGTGCTGGTGCTACCATTCCAAATAAGGGAGCCTATCAAATAGGTCTGAAGGAACACGAGGAGCTTCAATGATAAGTAGATGAGCTTCTGGAAAAGGGCTTAATTAGAGAAAGTTTAATTCCTTACGCATTTCCCGCTCTTCTCATACCGAAGAAGGATGGATCTTGGCACATGCGTATCGATAGTTGAGCAGTAAACAAGATCACTATCAAGTACCGTTTCCCGATACCACATTTCGATGATTTACTTGATCAACTTCATAGTGCTATAGTCTTTTCAAAGATTGATTTAAGGAGCAAATATCACTAAATTCGAATGCGCACTGGAGATAAGTGGAAGACGGTGTTTAAGATAAGAGATGGTCTCTACGAGTGGCTAGTCATGCCATTCAGTCTATCTAATGCCCTAAGTACTTTTATGTGTCTTATGAACCATATCTTCAAAGCTTTCATCGGCAAGTTCCTGGTCGATTTTGATGATATCTTGATTTATAGTACGAATGTGAAAGAGCATACAGAGCATCTCTGGGAGGTATTCAAAGTGCTTTAAGAGCAACGACTATATGCAAACCTTAAGAAATGTCACTTTTGTTCAAATAGTTTCAATTTCTTGGGATATATTGTATCTCATGAAGGTATAAGTATGGATACGAGCAAGGTAGAGGCCATTGTGAATTAGCCCATTCCAAGAACTGTTCAGGAAGTTCAGAGTTTTCATGGGCTAGCATCTTTCTACCATAGGTTTATTGCAGGATTTAGTACTTTCGTTGCTCTTATTACTGAATGTTTCAAAGGAGGGATATTTCAGTGGAACGAGGTAGCTCAGAGGAGTTTCTAGTTAATAAAGAAGAAGTTGACTGAAGCCCCAATACTTGCATTACCTGACTTCGAGAAGGTCTTTGAAGTATTCTATGATGCCTCAAACATCGAAATCGGGGCTGTTCTTTCTCAAGAAGGAAAACCACTCACTTATTTTAGTGAGAAGCTGAATTGGATGAGAAAAAATTATTAGAAGTACGACAAGGAATTTTATACCATTGTTCGAGCTTTGGCCACTTTGAGGCATTATCTCATTTCGAAGGAGTTTGTGCTCTATTCGGACCATGAGGCCTTGAAGTACATCAACGGCCAGCACAAGATCAATAATTGCCATACAAAGTGGGTGGAGTTTCTTCAAGCCTATACGTTTGTAATTAAACATAAGCATGGTACTCAAAACCAAGTCGCCGACGTGTTAAGTAGAAGATGTGGTTTACTTTCATCGATGCAAGTGAAGGTGCTGGGATTCGAAGTTATTAAGGAACTCTATAAAGAAGATCTTGGTTTCTCCAAGGTTTGGGGAGAATGCTCTAAAGGCCCTTGGAAGGATTTCCTCTTACAAGATGGTTACCTTTTTAAGAATAATCGATTATGCATTCCTCAATGTTCTTTATGAGAGGCCATCATCAAAGAAGCCCATGGAAGTGGACTTGGAGGTCATTTCGGGCGAGACAAGATGTTAGCTCTTATTGATACAAATTTCTATTAGCCGAATATGGTTCGAGATGTTTCAAGACATGTGGAGCATTGTCATATTGGAAAGACCCATTCACAGAATACCAGTTTATACACACCACTTCCTGTTCCCAATGCCTTATGGGAAGATGTGAGCATTGATTTTATGGTAGGATTACTAAAGACTCAAAGGAAAAAAGATTCAATTATGGTGCTGGTAGACCGATTTTCTAAGATGGCGCATTTTGTCCCATGTCTCAAGACCTTGGATGCATCTCATAGTGCTGATCTCTACTTCAAGGAGATTGTCAAACTTCATGGCATTCCAAAGACCATTACTTCTGATCATGATTCTAAGTTTATGAGTCATTTTTGGCGTACTCTCTGGAGGAAACTTGGAACTACTCTTCAATTTAGCTCCTCTCACCATCCTCAGACTGATGGCCAAACCAAAGTTGTCAATCGAAGTTTGGGGAGCCTTTTGAGGCCCTTGGTAGCAGGAAATATTCGACAATGGGACTTAAAACTACCTCAAGCGGAGTTTGCCTACAACCGGTCTCAAAGCAAAACTATAGGTAAAAGTCCGTTTGAGGCTGTTTATGGAGCTGATCCGATCAGTCCATTGGATCTAGCCCATCTTCTAATTAATCACTCTTTTAGTGGCGATGCTGAAGAAAGAGTGAAGCAAATTCAAAGTTTACATGAAGAAGTTTGGAAGAGAATTGTGCAACAAAATTAGAAGTATAAGGAACAAGCTGACAAGTTTCAAAAGCTAGCAAGCTTCCAAGAGGAAGATCTAGTGTGGATTCATCTTCTAAAGGAGTGGATTCCACCAGGCCATTTTAGAAATCTAAAACCAAGAGCTGATGGTCCTTTTAGAATTCTAAAGAGAGTAGGCGAGAATGCTTATAAAGTTGAGCTACCGAGAGACTATGGAGTTTCAGCAATGGTCAACATCTTTGACTTATCACCATATGTTAGAGAAAATGAAGAGGTAGACTTGAGGGCAAGTCTCTTGGGGAGAATTGATGGGGATTTTATTTTGAAATAAAAAAATTAATAAATAAGAGTTGCAATGGTTATCCGAAGTTACAGATTTGAAAGGTCATTTATCTAGAGAATTATGAAAGTCCTATGATCATTAAATATAGTCTAATTATATATCTCTGGAAAGATCTGGAAGTCTAGTTTCCAACGCAAGAAACGGTGCAAGAATCGGAGTTTCCTAGAAGAAGTTATCACCAATTTACTTAGGCATGCGTAGCAGAATCCGAGAAGACGCAGCAGAGTCCGAGAAGAAAAGTCTGGAACATGTATAATCTAGAAAGTTCTTTCCAACTAGTATAAATAGTGCCTTGTTGTAAAGGAAAGTCTGAGTGATCTAAATACAATCCATTATGACTCAAGATTGAGTTTTCCTATTCCTCTTGACTTGGTATCTCTTTGGTGGATTCCTAGAGTGCTTAGTCGTGCTCTTGTTGTATTTGGGGGCTTAGTCCTCTCTCTTGACTATTGTCTTCCATCAAATGCATACTTAATTGACTATTCTAGGTATATTTCCTTAATTTACATCTCGTAATCAATCATACTTCATAACTCATATATGCTAAATTTAAAATAGGTTTACACCTCAATTATACAAAGATTATTTTAAGTTCATTGCTCAATCATTCACTAAAGTTATTTTAGCATTATAAGATCATATTATATCCAATTTTTCATTCATATTTACTTAATACTCGTCATTCATCTCCTTTGAATTTCATTAGCATTCATAAGATCACTTGCATTCATTTTATATTGTCATTCTCACAATTTCATCTGATCTATGTCTGTTGGGCAGACCTTGTGTTTGTAGGGTGGACCTATACCTATATATACTGTCTTTCAAAGCAATTTCAGTACAAATGGCTAGTAAATGTCCGTTAGGCAGAGTTCATGTTCACTAGGTGGACATTCTTGGGTTTTCTAGCTTTCTAGCTCCGCTTGTGTCCTTTTGGTGGGACATTATGTCCGCTAGGTAGACATCCATTATACACTTACAGAAATGTGAAAATTTGACCTTCTAGACAGCAAAATCTTTCCTCAGAGTCTTCACGGAAGTTTTATAACTCAGAGTCCTCTTTGAAAACATACTTAAATAACCTTAATCTGACATTCACAAAGAAATTTAGAGCTCTTCCCTCAAAATCTATCCATTTACTTAATCCTATAAATTTCAGCCTATTTCCTTAATTTTAACCTCAATTATCACCTTAAGCAATCACACATTTAATCACTTATTCAGGCATCATACTACGTTCATTTCAAGTTTCATTCAAGCCTAAATGCATCACAGGAAAGTTCCTTATCAATTGTTGTCTCAAACATAACATAAAAGAAACATATTTCATGTAAACGTCACTCCCATTTTCCAACTTTTCCAACTCTCCTTTTTGGTCCATTTTGTATGACCATTTTGACCTAGAAAATGAGGTATTTGGGCAACACATTCTATCTAAAACAACGTTACTATATGTCTTAAGTTTTTGATGACACCAAATTCAAGCAGTTTGGTTCAGTATTTTGTGAGCTATACTCCAAATAATACAGACTATTCTCACACCACAACAGCACCCAGTTCTCAACTTCAAGCTAAATTTCAAAACCCTTAAAAACAGAACTAAAATTTGATTCCTTCATGAAAATTGTATCCATATGTCTCTAGTTTAATATAAATTAAAAATAATCCCATTTGGATACCTAAAGATCAATATATGGTTGAAATAAAAATGCATGTTTAGTTCAAACATTATAGAGAACATATTCCAACACACTTCATCATCGACCTTACATGCAATTCATTTCCAATCAATCAGCATGTATGTTATGCTAACATATTTCATAATATGCAAATCAATAACTTACTTGTTCAACCAAAGTCTCCTCAATTAGCAAGCTAATCAAACCTCTCAAGCATTCAAATATACTCCAAGAATAAGATGGAATACAAAGGATTTCCAATCACAACATGTAAGCTACTAAAGTTGACAAAACTCGAGGTTTTGGGAGGTTATGTGAGGAAGTAGTTGGTGAGCAATGAAGGAAAAAACATAAGACCAAAAACATGAAGAAAGATGTTCTTTCAAGTGTGAAATTCGTGGGGTACAAGTGTGTGGTGGAGAGGTGGGACATATGGTGTAACACTTGTCAAGTGGAGAGCTATACCATAGGTCTTCTTCTCATACTTCCAATTGTCAATTAATGCTTGCTCCACTTGTCATTCCATTTCCTAGGCCACTATTCACTCATGTCCTCATACCATTTGTCATCCAATCAGCGAAGCCACATGTCACTCATTCCTCATGCCACATGTCACCATTTCATAGGCCTAATATACCAAAATGTCCATGTATCATTTTTTTTCTTCCTCTTTTAACATTTTTCCTAAATTTAGGTGCTCACACCACATTATCAATTACTCAATTATATCAATAAATTCCCAATTCACTAATTATAATTTGTAAAACAAGATTCATGACATAACTAACACACAATTGCCTCATAATCATTTAAAATCTTTCATACCCTAGGATATGTCAACTGAGTACATATACTATCTTTACAATGTTTGTAAGTCATGATTCATGTGTTTATGCAAATATAATGCATTCCATTGGAATGCTCTTCATATATTCTCACTTGATATGACTCAATCTAACAATTTATCCTTAAGTGCAAGAACGGTTTATTACAAAATCTCTTATTTATTTCTGTACAAAGGCTCTTTGATAAAAACTATTTTTAGCATATATAAATAAGATGAGTAGTAATTAGTTCGAGTGTTTAAATGATGCCTCTAGGTGAATAATCTGATTTTGAACTAAACCTTAAGGCAAAATTTAAACAAAAAGAGTCATAAAGACTAGAATTCTACCATTGGGATGTGACTATAGTTTGTGATCTCTCTCCACTGACTAGGAAGGACTTTAAGAAGATTAACATTTCATTGTTTTATATGAGATTCCAAAATTCCAACAATCACAACTTTATTTTGAGGCAATCATGTTTATTATCATAAAATTTTATGAGGAACATTGGCTTCTTTAATGTTCCATTGTAAAATCTTCACGAGGTTAACTCCATAGATGGAGCTTAATCACGTTGTTGAAGCCCTCAACATTAATTATGATTCTTTGAACCCTTATAGTAGTCATAGAACCAAGTCAAATCTAAAGAGAGCTAAAAACTAGTTTCTTAAATTCAATTAACAAAACAAAGAGGGGTTTTATGACTAATTAGCTAATAAACTAAATTTAACAAGGAATCTCTATAAATCAACTAAATACAAAAGTGGAAATTCAAGAGTACTTACCCTTAATTCAAGAGAAAGATCTCATCTAATTATAACATTGATCATTGTTCTAAACAGAATAATTTTCATAATTCAAACAGGTAGTCTAAAACATATTAGGATAGCCATAATAAGTTTCAAATATTTATAAATTAATTTATTCAAGCCTAGCACTCAAATCAAAACTAACTATCAATTGATTGCATATGATAGCATCCCATATCAATTAAATGATAGCAATAAGCTTAATGAAAAAGCCTAGACCCTAAATTAAATAATTAAGATTGCTAAAATTATTTAACTTAATTTTCTTGTTTATCATAAGTTGAATATGCAAATTTATAAATAACCTATTTGCTACTTATACCAATTCTTCTTGACACTAGAATGACCAACATTAAATTAATTTGTCAAATCAATTGATATTAATTATTCGTGAAATATAAGAGCACAAAGCAAGAAATACTTCAATTAAAACATGAATATAAGTTTAAAACAAAACCTCATATGGTTAAAACTAGAGTTTTGAATCCCCTTAAATTAGAATATTTGAATTTAGCCAAACAAAGCTTTAGTTTCCACACCAGAAATAGAAGAAAGGATGAAAGATTGAGGGAAAAAAAAGAAACAAAAAAGGATGTTAAAAAAGATGATAAATATTTTTTTTGTCTTCTTTTTCACTCAAAACCTAGCCTCTTCCTATCTTGCAAAAATCCCTATCTAAAACAAATCTAAATCCCTATATAATAGGGATTGAAAGGAGTTTTCTATTTGAAATTGAACTCTTTAAGTGAATCTGGCATTAGTTGCGATATTGCCTTATCCACTGTAATAATTTATCCAATTTTTCCAAAATTCCTTATTTTAACGAATAATGTTCCACTTTGGAGCAATCTCCCCTTGTCATTTCCTCAAATAAAGCAAATATTATTTTTTCTACTTAATCACTAAGATATAGATAAAATTAAATAATAGATGGTTCTAATTAATATAAAAAAATAACAGCTTACTAGAGCCTTCTGCTTCCTGTTTGATCTGCTCTTAGTATTAGGTTCAAATCCTTGTTTAGTATTATCCAAATCTTCAGTAGTCTTGTTTTGAGATCTAGCAGGGGTGTTATTGTGATCAGATTGATCTATTCTCTCTTTAAAAAGAATTAAGGTAGTTTGTGCATCAACTTGAATGTTTTCATCATTGTATGGTATGTTAGTGATTATATTGTCATTAGTCTCATTGACTATATATTCCATATTTAACGTGTTATTACTTTCTTCACTTGAATTACCAGAAATTGGCATATAAGTGACATTAGTTGATATGATCAACTCCATGATCTCCTAGTATTCACCTATTTTGAAAGTCCTCCTAGTCGGTTTCCATATCTTCTTATAAATAGGTTATGGTTTTTATGCATAGGATACTCTTAAATGATCTTTAACTAGTTCCAAGTTTTCATCATGTCGAATAATTGGAATAATATTAGGTAAATTAGTCATGGAGGTGACTAAAATGCATATGGGAATGTGTTCATGTTTAATCTCCTCCATCTTCAATCTAGGGCAGCAAAACTAAAGTAGAAGTGGCTTGTTACCATGGTCTAGCCCGCAAGATTGTCTTTGCATCCTTATGGCAGGAGAATTTGAATATAAAAAATGCTCATTGTTGACCAATATATCCTATAACCTATTTTGTTTCTAGTTATTAAAAGGCTATTGTTTCATCATAAGAATGTTATCCCTTTATTAAGGAAAAACCCAAAGAAAGTGGCTTTCCATTTATTAGCTTCTACTTTAATGAGATTCAAAGGAGGACAAACAATTTTGTGTTTAAAGGATTTATAGGGGAAATAGTCTAACTTCATTTTAGGTCTAAATTCTCCTACAGTCTAAACCCAAGATTTCTTGATAGGGTACTCAGGTTTATCAGCATGCTGAGGAGAGTTGGATGCATCTCGGAGGGAGAAGGACATGGCTATAGGGGTGAAGAGTTTAAGTTTAAGGACGAGAAAGTTTCAGCATCCATAGGGCAATGCAAGGACTGATGGATAAAATAGAAGTATACTAGACAAAATTTGAGATGCAAAATGTAAGAAGAAAGGAGGTGAATAAGGAAGTAAGGGAAGATATTGTATGAAAAGTATGCATGCATTGTGGTAGGTGACGCGGGGATGATTGAGGGAGTGTTAAAGGAAGAGATAGAATTAAAAAGCAATAAATGAGTGGGAGAAATGACAATGATAGCAATAGGGGCAAGTGAATAAGAGGGAGCGAAGGTAAGGTAGTTTGAGAAAGTGCAGGGTGACTAAGAGAAAGAATGATGGTTGGTTCAAAGGATCAACTATGGTGCTTGAAGTACAAGGATGAACAGTGATAAGTAGGGCATGGTTGAAGTAGAAGTTGGGCTAGTCCGATCTATTGAAATGTTGTTGTTATTGTATGAGTCTAACTTTATCTTTAGCACCATAGTTGAGATTTATAGACAACTAAACCTAATGCAACATCATCTACTAAAATCTCCAAAATTTTGTTCATGCAATAAAACCAGTGACAATGAACGGATATATTTTAAGTTATAGTATTATCCTCACGAATGAGGTATTTCTCATAAATAAGTATGTCATTCCTATTTGAATTTCGAGTTTCATTTTATGATTATCCATACAGAAAATGGGAGAACTCAATCATGTGCAAGTTTGAGGTTTATTTTCTTTCTGAATAATAGATACACTACTGTTTGATATTTAATTGAATTTAGGCATTTTTAGGTGTTTATTTCTTCTGTTCACCAAGAATTTCTAGTACAAGAACAAGGCTTGGGGGATGGCATGAGTAAAATGCATTATCTTAGATAGGACAAGTTATCAAGCAGAATTCAAGACTTACATGTTGGGAAACCGGGTCGAGATTTGATCTCGACCGCAGCGGAATAATCACGAAACTTTTCGTGACTTTTGATTTCCCAAAACCCAAGATCTATTTAATTCTATAAAATGATTAACACAAATCATAATAAAGTAGAAATTTAATTTGTACCTTATTCCGAAGCTTGATCT
>JAOSBN010000008.1:43370462-43392499 GCA_027563595.1 Erythroxylum suave
CCGTCGGTAACGTTATTACCGACGGAATATTTGGTTATTTCGTCGGTAATGTCCGTCGCTAAACGCCTTCTTTCTTGTAGTGTTTGCAACAGTTTAAAAATGTATGGTTCAAAATTAACATGACGCAATAGTTTTTAAAGTGCTCCTTTTAATAATACTAAAGAAATAATGAAAATGATAATTTTTTTTGCTGCAAACAAAATTTTCAAAAATTACAATAAAATCTTATATATACAATATTTGAAATTGTTACTATATTTCTAAGGATGTTATATTATATCATCTAAACGTGAAATTAATTAACATCACAGAACAAAAAAAAAGCATAAAAGAAATAAGAAGCTCAGCGGTGACCCACCGAGTCAATGAACCCACGACCCAAGCATGATCACTATCATCTCTAGTTTTCCTGCAATTCTGACACTAGCTTTTCCAATAATTGGCCATCATCCATAAGCGTCTTGCACCTTTAACCTCCCCACCCACATAGCCCACGAAGGTGTGAAAATGCGAGTTGTGAATGCGTATCTTTCATCCCACTCTTCTCATCTCTCCGCCCACCTAATTTCCTCTGCAAAAGTTCCAATCATACTTTTATCTTTCTTTTATCCTATTATTTTATTGGGTTAATAAATGAATTTGATTAGTTTTCTCCACCCAATCTCTTCGGCAAAAGTTTTCCTATTGGGTACTGTTGAAATTTGATTAGGACAGAAAGGGTTTCATGAAATATTACGCCAGTTTTTTAAAAATATATAATTTGATTGATAGAAAAATAGTAAAAGAGCGAGGCAAAATGACAGCGTAGTAAGAGAAAAAAGCAGGGATTAAGGATCAAAAGAAAAAAAGTGACAAAATAGCAAGGGAAAATGCAAGGGTTGAGGACCAAAAAGAAAATCCCATCTGCGTATCCAGTCTTCACTTCTTTCTCGATTAGCCTTTGTTTGAATCCTTACTTGCACAAAGGAAAGGAAAGGAAATATTGAGGGGAAAAGAGGAGAAAAGAATGGAAGAGAAATGGGACTTCCTTTCCTCTGTTTGTTTTCCTAATTTGTCCGAGAGAATTGAAACTTATATTGGACAAAAGAATTTTTTGAGACCTTTATGCCCTTGATTATGGAACTTGTTTATCTTTTGCTATGAAAACTTCAGTATATACAGATAAAGTATTATCAGATTTGATAACAGAACTCCACGATGAAGCTTCAAAGAATTGAAATTTCTATTTGTAACTAGAGTTTTTAACTTTCCAATTGTTGTGTAATATAAAACAATATCTTTGGCATAAAAAAAAGAATTTCATCATACACTGCATGCTTATTCTACTACCATCCGTCATATGCTTAGTCCACTACCAAGATCAATCTCATCCATATGTCAAGAGAACAACTATTCTATTTTGTAGAATAAAAATGAAAATTAAGATTTAATATTCATATTAAAATAAAACAAGTTACATATAACTATATGTATATTTACATGGTTTAGAATTTAACATTCATATTTTGATAATCCAAAAGATAAAGGTTTTGGTAATTCCATTTCAACACAGCCCTGACTTCCATAAGCAAAAAACTGCTCTAGTATTTACTCCATAAGCAAAAAATCTGCACTTGTATTTACTCCACAAGCAAAAAATATGTACCCAATATTTACTCCATAAGCAAAACATTCCATTTCAGCATAGCCATGACTCCTCCATGAGCAAAAGATCTGAAAATAAACATCACCACAAGTTTGAAAAAATAAAAGCTAGCAGATTAAACAAAATAACCAGCATATCAAATTAGGCTTTACCATTTCAAAAAAATTTGCAGTGTAAAAGATCACCTACTAACAATTTTATCTTCATTCCATTTCCAAAATAGGTGTGCTACTCATCATATGCATTAAATAATTATTACGCTCCTGCTCGGGACACCCAAAAAATTTTCTCACCCTAATGCAGCTTGTAGTTAGAAAATCGTAAGCTTTGTAGTGAAGGCACACATCAAGGTTAAGCTTTGACAATTGAACATACACTTCATGCTCTCCATAAACTCGTCGGCGTGTTTTTTCAGTAATTGCATTTGATTCCTTAAGTTCCTCAGCAACATTGTCAATAGATTCTTTAACCCTAGCAATTTCTGTTGCAACAACACTCTTTTTTTTCTTTTTCTTAGGAGAAGTCACAGAAATTGGATCGGAATCAGAATGAGAAGTAGCTTCAAACTTAGTTGGACTTGTATAGCTAGACTTGCACCATCTTGTGTGTGTTCAAAGTTTTCTAAAGATATGTCATTTGAAGCTAATAATTGATCAACCTCATCGATTGTGTTCACATTCACCGGAGCCAAGCGACGATTTTTTTCCTTTGCTATTTGAGCATGTCCACTTGTTGCTTTATCTTTTGCATACAAAAGCATTAACTTATCATAATGAGTTATTTCTACAGATTTCCATTTCTTTGCACTTGTCTTTGCCTATAAAAGAAGATTGTCTCAAACGTAGACTTTAAACAAATAAGTTCACCACAACATCTTATAGTTTGTAAACTCAAATAATAAAAGTCATACAATCAATACTCCTAACTGTCAAAAAAGTGTTCCTAACTGCCACCACTTGGTTCATGTTAAAAAAATTAAAATAAATAGGACTTAATGGAGGTTTAATTGATATTTTCTGAACTGGAACATAGACAATACATAAATAATATTATTCTTTGAAAATACAGTTCATATATCATTAAAAGAGTGCTAAAAAAATTCTAATCAAATGTAGGAATTAAACCTAAAACTAATAAAATATATGTTGTTTATGAGCTTTCCATAATTAGGAAGCAAAAGGGCAACATCAGTTTATTTGAAAACCACATGTGTCTTCGAAATCAAATTTAAAGTGACAATTAAAATGAGGGAAAATTTGAGGCTTCTATGATATTTGTTAGGGCCTAGATCTGAACATAGAGTGATAGAATCAAATTTTATCCGACTTGGAATGCATAAAAAACAATTTCTATTTAATCTTTCTGCAGCATATCAACTTTCCATCCATGTGAATAAATCAAGGATCCTAATTTTTGTATCCAAATTTTTGTGTTTCCTGCTGCTTTCTATCCACTCACATGAATCTTTCTTATAATCTTAAACATGTAAAACCCTCAGAACTATTATAAACACAAAGCATCACAATTTCAGTTTCTATTATCAACAAATCATTAAGCAATTGAACTCCAAGCTATCAATAGAAAGTACTTCAAATATCTACCAGCAGAAACTAGTTCCTTAGGGCCTAAATAAAACAACACAAAACACAAAAAAAGAGATAATAGAATAACCTGTATCATTTCTTCTCATGATTCTGGTTCGGCGTCAAATCTTTTAATTATAGGGCTCCAAGCAATGCCGGTAGAGTGCTTAAAAAGATCATAACATTCATTGAAATTCGTATTTAGAGATTTTTTTCGATTTTTGACTTTGTCCTTATCAATGAAATCAATTCCAGTCTTCTCTCGAACTTCCGTAATGACTTGAGTTAAGGCTTGGGTTGTGAAGGTTCCATCAACTCGATTGCCTTTATTTTATTGATAGATAAGTGCATCAACAAAACTTCATCCATAAATTCTATCCAATGAAGCATGTCTCTTTTTTCTTTGTCAACCTTCTCTGCACCTTTCCTTCCCATTTCTTAAAGTCTCAAAACAAAATAATCAATTATGGTACAAGTCCTAGTACAATATAAAGCTGCAACAAATCAATTATGCAATAAAATACATTCTTAAAGTCTCTTTCATTAGTAAGAGAACTGCAAATCATAGTATAATTTATTACAAAAAGTATTACAAAGTAGACTTCAAATAACAAAAGAAAGGTGCATCAAAAAGCCAACATGTTGTTATACGCTTAGTCAATGATTTGAAGCATAATCATTCCACATTTGTGCAGTAATATTATCCCTTATTTGTGCACCTAACCTAGCATCTTCATTATCTCTTTCTCTACTATCAACTTGTGATTTCGTATCCCCTCTATTGGATAACTCCATATCCACTTCAAAAATTTCTTCTTCAAGCGCACCTAAACTCATCAAAAAATTATATAGGATAGATTCGCATTAAACATCAAATGAATATGTCTTTTCATTTGAACTTCCAATGATAGGAAATCTTTTCTTTAAAACTCCAAATGCCCTTTTGAACTGCATTACATAATGAAGCATGACGTAGGTTAAACATTTCTTTAGCATTTTTGAGACCTTTAGCTGAATACTCTTTCAAATGATACCTGACACCTCTATAAGGTGCAATTAGTCCACTCCTAAGCATAAATCCCGCATCGACTAGGTAATACTTGCTTACAATTAAATAAATCAATTAATTTCAGCTTCTAAAATTCATAATTCTTTAAGCTAAAAATTAGTGAATTAATAAACCTAACATTACCTGAAGGAATTTTTAAAATATCTTCCCTAGTTAATGCATTTTAATAATTCTGAAATCGGACGCTGAACCTTTCCATCTAGCCAGAATATAAAAAAAACCTTAAGTCAAATATTTATGCAGCAAGAACATTTTGTGTTTGGTAGTCCTTCCTACCACGAAATCTTGGTGCATCTACATTTGACACCTTAACTCTAATGTGAGTTCCATCAAGTGCAATGAAACAATCCTAAAACAAGTTCATTATGAATACTGAGTTTAAGTACCTAATAATAATAGTACCTAATAATAACATTTAACAAAGACAATATTCACCTTAAAGTACAGGAAGAATTGAGAAGTGTTTGCAATTTCTAACGGAACTTGAGAACCATCAGGTTGTTTGAGATATTCGACTTCAAGTGACATGATAGCATATAAAACAGAGTGAAATTGTCTACATATCATCTCAATTAAGCGATGAAAGAAGATAGCCACTACATGAAGTTTTAAATTATGGGATACAATCATAAGAAATGTGATGATATTTTCTTCTAATGAACATTGAACACTATCGTTTAGAAGACCAGTGTTACGAAGCTTTATACAAAGAAGTAAGAAAGTATCTGGTGTCATACAAAAGAGATCATGACAATCCTTACTGTGAGTTTGCAAATGATGAATAATTTCTCCTCGAACTTGTTCTTTATATGGAGATACTAAGTTTTTTCGCTTGAAGGATGCATACATAGAACTATGACAAAGGCTAAGACTATGAACTATATGACATATTAATTAAACGACAACAACTTGCCTTGTACTATCCCACTCATCTTCTAAATCATCTTCTTCAGTGAATCTCTAATTTAAATTATTCATTTTCTACTCAACATTTCAACATATAAAACAATGTAGAAAATATCATTATATGTATATAATGTCTAAACAATATGAAAAACCCATATAGCAACATGTTAACGGTGTATATAAAATTATTAAATAACTGCAAAATCAGATTATCAAATTATTATACAACTACAAAATTAATTGCAAATAAAAAATAGGAAAACATAATTTAATTGCTTGCCAAGAATTGAAAAACCCATATGAGATTGATCCAGTAATTGATTAATAACAACAAAACATCATATTTATGAGTCATAGCAGCAATTTTTGTAATCAGATCAAGGGATTAATCAACCCTACCTCTTTAGCGGGAGTTGTGCAGAAGAAAATAGGAAGAAAGGCGAGAGGGTTCTATTATGCGTGGGAAAAGTTGTGACTGAGAGTGTGTCCTTTTTGTTGAGTTAAGTAAGGATACTATGGTAATTTACATATATTGGGGTTCTCTTGTCTTGGATTTTTCCTCCTTTCCCACCAATTTGACGGGAAACATATTTGGCCCAAACTTCCCTTAGTTTCCTCTCCATTCTCTCACTTTCCCTTTGCTCATTTTTGTCCAAATGGTGGAAACCAAGAGAAGTTCAGTTCTCTTCCTTTCTTTTCTCTTACTTTCCTTCAATCCAAACTAGTTAGGCTTGGGAGGATCAAAGACATTTTAGCAATGATTGCTTTCTCAGCTCACAACCTTCTTGTTAAAGGTTAGAAATTTCAGTTTGGGTGCATCTCTTCTTCCTAAATCGTCGTTCCTTTAATTGTTGTTCCATGTTTGGGTATGGAACTAGTGAGGTTTCATTGGTGGATTTTTCCTTTTTCTTTTGATACATTGATGAAGGAGAGTGCTACTCTTAGCTACAGACCTAGAGTTCATTTTTGGACTTATTTGCAGTAGTTGAACATGTCTTACTATTTCTGGTGTTTCATTTTAAGTATTTTGTTGTAAGCTTGAATTGTTTCTGCTGACGAGTGTTGGATTATAGATTTTGATAGTGGATGAAATCTATTTTGGAGAAGATATTTGTATGAAAATTTTCACACAAATGGAAAAACTTGAAATCTTTTGGTTGATGATGCCAAACAACCTAAGAGTAGAGCATGTTGGAAGTTTGAGCTCTTGAGAAATCTCAATTTACTATTGTGCACTAATATGGATGTGTTTGGCATATTTTGGTTGTGCTAATATAGAAAATTTAGACCTGTGATTTGTTTGTTCAATAATTTTGAGTTGCTTTATTGAATTCTTCATGGCTGAAACTTATAACTGTTCTTGAGTTAGTGTGAGAAGCTTGGCTTCAATAAAGAAACTATTCTCGTTGTTTGATAATATAATTCTTTATTATTGGTTGGGCTTAAATTTGACATGCATTATGGCTATTATTTATACATTTTTTATGTGCTACATGGAAATAACAATTAATTCCATTGTATTTTAGTTGAAGTATGAAGATTATATGGTGTATTTTCATAATTAGGGAGAAGTACATGTCAAAAAATTTTCAGCAATAACTTTGCATACTTTATCAAATGTAGCAATTGAAACTACTTATGAATGCTAAAACTAAAAATTGGGAACTTCAAATTCAGTTTGCAGTAGGACAAACTGTCATAGAGTTTCCGAGAGCGTACTCAATCTCAATCTTTTGATTATTAATTCAAAGTCTTTTCTTTTGGAAAAAAATGTGACTTATTAATGAATTAACTCTTGTAATCATGTATCTATTCATTAAGGTAATCTAAAGCAGTTTGTACATTTCCCCTTGATATCAGGTTTGTTAATGTGTTTTACATAAGAATGCACTCCATTTAATTTGTCATTCATATATCCTGGAGAATTTTTTTCAATCTTCAATGGATTTTTCTTAATAACAGTTGTTTCCTTGCGTATTAAGTGATTCTTCATAATGGAATTCTATGATGGATAGGTAAATAATAGTGATATGTCTATTGCTATCCTGAGGATGTTTATATCCAAGATGAAAGAGGAGTATGGCGAGGTTTGTATGAGTGTTTTATTAGGATTCCATTAGAGGAGTATTTTATTTTTAGTAGAAGTCTGTTATTTCCCTATTATGTTTGCACTAGTTTCTATTATAGTTATCTTAATAAAAACAGCTTGAATAGGAGTCTTTCTAAGAGTCCTAAAATAGCTTGCGTAGGAGTCTTTCTAGGAGTCCTAATTTAGCTGGAACTTTTTGTGTTTCTTTGCCTATGTAAGGCTATTACGTTATACAATAAAGTAAGAAAGAAGTTATCATAAAAATTAGCTTAGGAGTAGAGTAATTTAGTCCAATCTTGGCTCACGTTGTCCTTAACAAGTGCTGATAGTTTTTCATTACCAAAAATAGGTTGGGCAAGGAAGGGAACCAATGTAAATGAAGTGAAAGGAATTAACTTTCTTGAGAATTGTCATTCAACTCAATCCTAACCACGAGCCCATAACTATTTAGTATCAGAGCAAAGATGTTCACAGATGAAACAGGCCATTCAACTGTAGAGCATTCTTCAGTAAATCGGCAGATGGATCAGAGGATACATGCGTTAGAGATGGGGCAACAAGAATTGAAGGCTCAATATATAGAGATTATCTACATAATTGCAAGGTTGGAATGTGCAAAAGCGAGTGAGTATCAGGCGCCATCACTACCACCACGAGAAGAGAGGACCAATGGCAACATGGGGCAAGAATGGTGCCTAAATGTACTAAACTGGAATTTCCAACGTACAATGGCTCAACGGATGCGTTGGTTTCGCTTTCTCAGGTGTGAGCATTTTTTCCTAAGCCAACAAATGGCGGAGGAGGAAAAGGTAAGTTTAGCTGCCTTTCATTTAATGAAGGAGGCCCAACTATGGTTCTTTCGATTTGAACAAGAAGAACTAGTGATGCATTGATACTCTTTCAAAAGCCATAGCTACCACCCTAACCTTAGTAACAACCCTGTAGGAGAATTGGCAAACCTTAAGCAGATAGGGAGTGTAGAAGAATATCAATGCCAATTCGAAACATTGTTGACTTGAACCATAGGGCTTCCATGAGACCTAAAAGTAAATCTATTCACGTTTGGGTTGGTATAAAGGTTGAGAATTGAAGTGGAGATGCAATATCTTGTTAATCTTGGAGTTGCAATGAACTTAGCAAGAGCATATGAAAGAAAATTGCAATATATGCTGATGCAATACACCTAAGGGGTAAGAGGCAGCCGAAACACCACCCTATAGCCATCTTTGCAGCTGGATAGTAGTAATAACAACACCCGCGAGATTGAATTTGCACTTTTAGAAAGTAAGATAAACTTAGGGACTAAAACAACCTCCAATATAGCAAGTACCCTACCCTCAGTGGGAAGATGCTTAACCAGAGCAGAAATGGCTAAAACAAGAGAGAAGGGGTTGTGCTATAATTCTGATGAGTCTTATTTGGTGGGGCAAAAATGTAAGAGACTATTTTGCATTGAGGTGGCAAAATCTAAGGAAGAAGAATAGGAGATATCTTTGCATACCATCATTGACATAACTTGATTTCGAGCTTGAGGGCAAGCTCGATGTTGAAGAGGGGAGTGATGATATGGATTAGTGTGTTATTAGGAATCTATTAGAGGAGTATGAGTGTTTTATTAGGAGTCTATTAGAGGAGT
Source organism: Erythroxylum suave (assembly GCA_027563595.1). NCBI lineage: Eukaryota > Viridiplantae > Streptophyta > Magnoliopsida > Malpighiales > Erythroxylaceae > Erythroxylum > Erythroxylum suave. The sequence continues at coordinate 43,379,391 of JAOSBN010000008.1, forward strand.
GTTTTATTTTTAGTAGAAGTCTATTATTTCCTTATTATTTTTGCACTAGTTTTTGTTAAAGTTATATTAATAAAAACATCTTGAATAGGAGTCTTTCTAATAGTCTTAAAATAGCTTGAATAGGAGTCCTAGTTTAAATGGAACTTTGGTGTTTCTTTACCTATATAAGGCTATTATGTTATGCGATAAAGTAAGTAAGAAGTTATCATAAAAATTAGCTTAGGAGTAGAGTAATTTCGTCCAATCTCGACAGAACTTGTCCTTGACAAGTGCTGCCAGTTTTTCATCACCAAAAATAGGTTCTACAAGGAAGAGAACCAACGTCAATAAGGGGAAAGAGATTTAACTTTCCTAAGAATCGTCCTTGGACTCGATCTTAAGAACGAGCCCATAATATATTCCAAGTAAGAGGATATGCCTTTAACCTTAATTCTTTTAAACTGCTTCCAGATTTGTAGCTAGTTCACTTATTATATTGTTTAGAAATTTGGCTCAACATATTAACATCAAAAGATAACTATTTTAGTATAGTTAGGAAACTTAGGAAATATCTTTTAAAGTTATGAAGGAGACATCAAATGCATGGAAAGCTAACGTATTATTAAGTTAAGAAATCACCAATTGAAAATTATATAGCATTTTATTGCAATTTGCACTTTGACTTGACGAAAGTGGAGTGAAGAAAATATGATAGAGTTAATTTTGAATTTGTGATGATAAAATCAATTTACTGCACAATTTTACATTTTGGTTGAAGAGGTTGAAGGAAACCAAATTTTCTTGCTCGTTACATGCTGACGTATGCAATCTAAAGGATGTTGTTAGTTTAGTTGTTGATGTGATGCAAGTAATGGAACCTCCATTCGCTCATTGTCCTCTAAGGTAACTATTTCTTTTTTATTGAACGGTACAATAGGATGCATGATTACTAGTTGTTTGTGAGCTTAGTAGTTTTACAAATTCTAATATACTTCTTTTTTGTAAGATGGAGATAATTAGAAGTAGACAAGGAGATATTTCATGAAGAATTTGGGAGTGCCCATATATATTGGTTTCATTATTATTTAGATTAATTCATTTGTATTCCATATGGAATGGAGGACGATATACTATAAAATAAAACCTAACTATGCACACTAAAGTAGTGGTGAGTAGGGACCATATTTACAAAAAGTGTGTGTGTAGTTCTTGTAATGAATGAATCGATGTTCAGGATAAAAAGGGGTTTGTTTGGATTACATTAAGAAAATAAAGTAAAATTAAATTAATAAATGCAAATCAATTCCAACAATAGAAAAATAATATGATTGATGAATGTGTTTAGAATCCAATTCTCCATTTAATCTTAGCCTACAAGAGAATGGGCAAACTTAATTGTCATGTTGTTCTCATACCTCTCTTAGAAACTATTAATTGTGGACTAACAATAAGCTCTGTTAACCCCAGTTTTCTCTTAGGTAGTATCTAATCAAATAATCTTTTTAATTAGATCTAACTATCAAACAACATAGAATAAGATTTCAAGATTTATTTTAACAACATCATTGTAGACTAAGAAAATAGGTTAATCTAAGCAACAATCATACAAGCTCAGGTCATTTAACCCATGTTGCGTTGTCCTTAATCATTCACATCCATTACTTTACCATAAATGAATCAGAGTTATAAAGATTATGTATTGTATTCTAGATTCTGGCAGTGGGTTCGTACATAAATAATCTATTAAAAGTGTTTAAATCATTCATTCATGAATACCTAAAACATTAAACAAAGAATAAAAAAACTTCTAAAGAGAGAGAATGACACTACAAGATGAAGAGATGCCTAAATGTGTTATTTAACCTCAATTTCCCCTTTGAACCAGAAGGAAGAATGTTAGCTCTTTATAGATCTCAATAAGGTAAGTAATATGCCCACTTTGTGATTCTCAAATCCTTCATACTTTGTTTGGCCACTTAAACGTCCTTTTATAACAAAAACTAGGGTTATGAGAATGTGTACATAAAATTTTCTTCTAATTTATGTTTCTATATAATCTTGGTAAGCTACACAACTGTGTAGCTCACTTACACAAATGCGTAAGTAAAGGCGTGGCCTTGTAGGTTGTAAGAGTTGCTAAAACCATCCTACATGGCTCAAGAGAGTTACATGGTCCTATGCATTTGTCACATTTTCACCCTAATTCATCTCCTTCTTGTTCCACAAAGGTAAATAACATCAAGAAGATGACTCCAAGATTGTGCTTTCAGCTCATTTTAGTTTTTGTGCTTACACCTTATACCTAAAACAAAATATGAACCAAAATAAGTACCCTAAGCACATCGTAACATCGATCACTAAGCATTAGGGAGTAATATATAATAAATCAAGCACTCATCACATTTCACAGTTTATGAAAGCATCTAAGATTTCTTTCCTTCCATATACCATATATATATGAACCAAAGGCTATCTCTAACACCACCCTATCTCTTTTGGATAAATTCTTATCTGACTACATCCATGATAAGAACTCTAAGCGTTTAAAACTAGATTTATTAAGGTTTTATAACTCAATGAAGCCTTTCCAAATACTTGATGAGAATTTTCAATTGAATAATAGGAGCCATTACTTAGAGCTAAGTTGTACTCATACTTTAATAATATTTGTAAATCAATTTAATAGCATTGGCATAATATGCGTTTTATAGAGGTCTAACTGTGCTCCAATTAGTATATGAAGATAATTCCCCATTACCATCCTTGTACTTAAAGTTCCTAGTTAAAATATGTCTCATTTTTTAAAGTTGAGTTAGAAACCATAAGAAAGAGGGTATGATCTTAATTTCCCATACAATTCCTCCTTTAAAAAATTAGATAGCATCTACCTAACTTGAAGTTAGATCTTATTCCACAGTAATCTCCAAAGTCTCTTCTCCATAAATACTTTACTGCTAATATTGATTAGGGTGACCATAAGCCCTTTTCTTTCATTGGCTTGCAATCTTCTTGCTAACTAACCTTAGCGATATACTTTTGATTAAGACTCCCGACTTAAAGGATCTACCTTAACATTTTTCCTATTAATTGAGTTAACTTCCTTGAGGGAAATTTTGAGAATACTAGTATATATAGAGTGAATTTAGCACTACTTTAATTAGTTGTAACGTCCTTGTAGGTGACAATGCTTTATTAAACCAATAACTTAGTCTCTTTTGAATCTTCTTAATCAAAGGGAGATACTATCTAAATTAAAGCTTTCTAGTGGAAATAGGTAGGCTAAAGTGAAAGGAGGATGTTTAACTTGAAGTATAGAGATTGATGAAAGCTAATTAATAAGCTAATGATCACTAAAAGAAATGATAATGTCACTTTTACTTTTATTGATATTAAAGCTATATATCATTCTAAAAACATGAATGAAGGCCATTAAGATGCTTATTAATATACCATAAGCTCTTGAGAAATGCATTAACTCATCAACAAATGAAAGGCTAAATAAGTCTAGCTTTTTGTATAAACTTTCATACATAAGATGACAAGGATGGGAGATAGAGTCTCCTTGTCCTAGCCTCCTCTCTCCCACAAATGGTTGAGTTGGCTATCATTGATTAAAACACTAAATGAAGTGGTTTATATGTACACCATAAACCAATTCTTAAATTTCATAGGGAAACCAAATAATTTCATCAACTAAAGGATAAGGTTTCAGTGGAATAAGTTATATTCCTTATGAAAATCAACCTTTATAGAACAATTTGTAGGAGAATTTCCTCTATAACATCCCTTGAATAACTTTTGTTCTAGTAAGACATGTCACCAATCAATCTTTCTTCTACAAGTACGCTTTAACTAGCACTAATTATTGGTTTTAGAACTCTTTGTTTAACTTAATGCTAGTAATTTAAAGATAACCTTTTATAAAATATTTCAAAAATAAATTAGTACTCTTTCAAGGAGCTTGGTTTGTGAAATTTAGGAATTAAGCTTGAAAACATCTTATTAATTTCCTTGAGTAACTTTCCATTCTAGAATTTCATAATTGCATCAGTTACTGTGATCTTAATGATGAACCAATTTAACAAAACCATCCATTAAGTCTATCAGGTCCCGAAGTGTAGCACCTCACTTTGGGAGCTGATGAAAGAATGCTCACACATCCATTAGATATTCAAGCATATGGCCGGTGAAAGTAGCGCGATAACTAGAGTAATCACATCACTTATTATGGCATCATAACTTAAAACATAAATATTCATAATACCTAGAACTCAATTCCTCATTTCATTGATATAACATAATTTACATTGTATCATTAGATACAATATCAAAAGTTTATCAAAGTCCACTGCTCTGTGTACAAAATATGGTACGTGAATAAGGAACTATACAAAACTTTATCTAACTCTTTAGTCTCAGTTGACCGACCTTTTAGACATTTTTTCTATCTAAAAATGTAAGAACTATTCTTCTTATACAGTCTCTTAGACGATAAGTCTCCTCTCTCGTACCTAAAAGTCAATGTTGCAATTTTGGTGAGTTTTGTAAACTCAGTTAGCTAACCAACCTTGATGGCTCGCTCATATCACGTAACACAAACAGTTCATGATTCACATTCAAATTAACGGATAAATAATAGCACATATTGTACATCACTTCATCAATCATCATATAGCATCTATATCACTTTGCTCATTTATTTCACATTGATCATTCAAAACAATTCAAACGATTTGTTTCAATCATTTAAACATACATATCAATTATATATGCAATGCACATGTAACTCACATTCAATTATTATGTTGTTGTGACCAAGTGCCTTTTTAATTGTCTTATATCTATTGTGGATACCGGGCTCATTAATAACTACCTCGTATCCATTAGGGATATCGGGCTCATTATACATAATGCACCAGAGGCCCTTCCCACATTCTGAGCTTTAAGCTCATTTTTTTTGGCGACTCTAATCATAACTTCCTTTATCTTATCATGCATATTATGAAATGAAATGTATCACATCGTATATTTTCAATTAGTCACTTTATTTCAGTATGCACATTCACCTTCATATATCAATAGACCTAAGACCAGCATTCAACAACTATGTTAAGTACACTTATTTTGTCTGATTCACATACAATGAACATTTCTAATATAATTCTCATGCATCAAACACCTCAGACCATCAAGGTCTAGAATCAACACATTCACGTCATTATCCACTCAATAATCAAGATTAAACAAACATAATCAAATCTAGTGACAACATTTAGGTTACTCATTGTATGCTATAGATAGTTATTTAGCTCGACGTCCTGGCAATGTCTGGATGTTATCGCTCTATTTGTGCTTCTATATCATGTAACATATACATATTTACACATTACTAATTTACACAATCACATTAATACTCAATCATACACATATGTATATTTATTATGTACGATGCACGCTCAATGACAATCCTAGGCATACCTAACCTTAATCATATGTCTCAAGCATTCAAACACTTTCACTTGAATATGTCTAAATTATAATTACGTTTACATTCTGAGAACTTGGTCATTCTAATATCATCAACCATATATCTATCTCCTACATACTGTCCAATCCTTTTTCTAGCATTATAATATCTCAAATTACTCAATTTCTCAATCATTCTTACTTAATGCATTAGTCATCTACTTTGAAGCGCTTAAACCTTTATAAGATCACTTTCACTTCTATACTCTCTCTAAATTTCTAGATTTTGTCCCATTAATAAACCTCCATTCATGCTTAAGTTATAACCTCTATTTTCTCTTAAACATATCACATATTTAATCACTTAATCCATCATCAAATTAAGTTCATTTCAAGCTTCATTTAAGCCCACATGCTTCATAGGAAAACACCTAACCATTTGTCGTCCCAAACATTGAATAAAAGAAGAACAATTCATATAAAAGCCATTCCCACGATCGTGGATAACTTCCGATGACTTTAGGGTCTGCTTGTTTAGTGGGTATGAAAAAAGGGGAATAGGTATGGAATGAAAGATTGAGTTTGGTAAGGGACTACGATTACAGAGTCATTATTTTGATTACCCATTTTTAGGTAATACCCTATTCCTCTCCTAATTCAGAGAAATGGGTATCATTATTCTAAAGGAATGGGTATTATTATTAATTAATTAATTACAATATTTTAATTTTTTTATTTTATTTTATTTTATTTTAAAATATTATTAATAATTAATTAACTATAATATAATTAATTAAAATATAATTCATTCATCCACATAACTCTTCTGTCTATCTTAAGCTGCTTTTATTGTACTTCTCATCAGTTTTACTTTATCCGCAGTATCTTGTACTAATTCTAGGCCTTCTACCATTCTCAAACCCTCTTTATCCCAATATAGAAGCAAATGATATTTTTTGTCATACAATGTCTCATACGGTGTCATTCTGATAATATCATGGTAATGGTTGTCATAGGCAAACAAGATAAGTGCTATATATTGATCCTATAATCCCTAAAACTCCAATACACATGCTCTAAGCATATCCTCAACAATATTAATCATTCTCTCACTCTGTCCATCTATTTGAAGATGAAATACAGTACTGAAGTTCAACTTAGTACCCAGTACCCAGAGCTGATCGAGTTCACATACCTTTGGGCGAACTGGTCTAGTTATACATTTAGCCACATAATCAACTACTTGCTTCTTCATTCCTAGCCACCAGAAATGTTGCTTTAGCGTGTTATACATCTTAGTGGTACTAGGATAAATAACATAAGCTACTACATAAGCTTCCTTTAACCATCAATATTAGGCACATACAATCTCTGCCTTAACTATAGTGTCTCATCTCTTAATTCAAAGTTCGAATCATGATTCAGTTTCAACTTCTCGATTAACTTCACTAACTCAAGATCTTTAATTTGAACTTTTCTAATTCTATCATGCAAAATTGGTCTCAGCCTTAGTGTGGCTATCAATGCCTCATTCTGCTATAGATTCAACTCAGCATTTAATACTCTTAATTAAAGTAGGCTCGGTAACCTTGATATTTGGATTTGAGCCACATTGCTATTCGATTTTCTACTTAAAGCATTAACTACAACATTAGCTTTTCCCAAATGATACTCAATCATAATCTTTAGCAATTTTATCCATCTGCTCTATCTTACGTTCAACTCCTTCTGACTCAATAGATACCACAAACTCTTATGATCAATATATATATGAATGTCTCTCCGTACAGATAGTGTCTCTATATCTTTAGAGCAAAAACCACTGCAACAAGCTCTAAATCATGTACTAGATAATTAATCTCGTGAGACTTCAATTGTCTCAATGCATATGCAATTATTTGGCCATACTACATCAGTACACATCCCAATCCTTGATGTGAAACATTATTATACACTACATAACCTCTAGTTCTAGATGGAATAGTTAACACCAGTGCTGTAGTTAATCGATGCTTTAGTTCCACAAAACTTCTCTAATATTCCTAATTCCATCTGAATGGTACATCCTTCCTTAGAAGTTTTGTCAAAAGTGCTGAGATCAGTGAAAAACCCTCGACAAACCTCTGGTAATATCCGGCTAATTCAAGGAAACTCTGAACCTCTAATACATTCTTTGGAGCTTCCCACTTCATTACTGCCTCTATCTTCTTTGGATCCACTTATATCCCTTGTCCAATTAATATAGGACCCATAAATACTACTTGATCCACCAAAAATTTACACTTACTAATTTTGGCATACAATTTTTTTCCCTTATGATCTATAAAATTAACCTTAAGTGGTCGGTATGTTCCTCTATGCTCTTCGAATACACCTAATTGTCATCAATAAACACGATCACAAAATGATTTAGGTAGGGTTGAAACACTTTATTCATCAAGGTCGTAAATGCAGCTGGGGCATTAGTCAACCCAAACTGCATTACTAATAACTCAAAATGCCCATACCTTCTCCTGAATGCACTCTTCAGTACATCAGCTTCTACTATCTTCAACTGATAGTACCTATATCTCAAGTCCAACATAGTGAACACCTAAGCTCCTTGTAATTGATCAAACAAATCATCAATTTACTTGTTCTTCACTGTCACCCAATTCAGTTGCCTATAATCAATGTATAACCTTAAAGTTCCATCTTTCTTATTCACAAACAAGACTAGAGCTCCCCCAAAGTGATACACTAGATCTGATAAAACCATTTTCCAAGAACTCCTGCAATTAAGCTTTTAGTTCTTTTAGTTCCATAAGTATCATCTTATATGGAGGAATAGATATAAGAGTAGCACCTAGAACTAAGTCAATAGTAAACTCTGTTTTCCTATCTAACGGTAAACTAGATAACTCAATGAGAAACACAGCCAAGAATTCCCTATAAACAGGAATGTCATGAACATTCTGCTCAGTTCGATTATCCACCATGTGGCCCAGATAAGGCTCACATCTACCTTTGATCAATCTCAGTGCACTCATGAACGATATCAATCTGGTTGGCACTGCTTGACTAATTCCTCAATCTTGACACTAGGACTCCCTAATCTCACTCTACCTCTACCATGGCTTCTTTATCCAAACCCACTAGCTCAGCTTTGTTGGACAGTTGTCTCTGTCAATGTTCCTCCTCTCACTTCCAACTTTTCTATATAAATTGCAAGACTGTCTTTGATCTGATGATCAAAAGAGCCACAACGAATGCAAGCTTTAGACAATTTCTAGCATTCACCACTGTGCTTCTTCCCACAATGTTCACAATTAGGTAGATGTCTCCATACTGCACCTCTTCCACTGCCAGAATATTTAAAACTACCCCTCTATTTAAAATCTGACTAGCTTGATCTAGCTCATGGTTGAAAGGAGCTATTATGATGTTTACTAAACCTTCTGCTAGAACCAGCCTAAGATTCACTAGGCCTCTTCATTCTAAACTATTGTCTGTATTCTCCTTGACTATCTCTCAACAACTGCTCAACTTAAATTGAGGCCGCTCTTAACTCAGAGAAACTGCTTAGATTGGTTATAGCCAGCCTATTCCTAATCTTGATGTTTAAACCTCCTACAATTGTCCTCTTCAATATGAATCAAGGCAGTAACATACCCCATCAGTTCATTAAATTGTATTTCATATTTTACCACAAAGATATTGTCCTACTTTAGATCTAAAATCTCTTTCATCTTTCTGTCCAGGTAGATCTTTAGCGTATAAGTCTCCTTGAAGACCTTTAAAAAGTCTTCCCACTTTAAGCTACAAAGTCTAGTGGTACTTCTTGGTACAGTCTTCGACCATTGGTATGCTGGACCTTGTACTAAGGAAATTGCATAGTCAAACTTCTTGTTCGAATTGCAGTCTATTTAGTCTAGCACTCTCTCCGTTCTCTCTGGCCATCCTTCGGCCTCTACACAGTCTATACTTTCATAGAATTCCATAGCCCCCTACTTTCTCAATTTATCATATCTCCTGTCCTTTCTCTTAGGAATTCTCGAAGGCATTCTCTCAGCTCGAGATACAAAAGACTCTCTACTGGCTCCTACTAATTCTAGGTCAGTTGATTCTCTCACTTGATCACCTATGGAAGATGACCTATAATAGACAATAACTTTGATTACTGACCGCATTTCTCATGTTATATCATATCTAATGTTCCTATATTTCCCTAGGGATGTCAAATCTTGTTTTGATACCAAAAATTGTAGCACTCCACTGCCATCCGAGATGTGTCCGTACATCTATCAGACATTCGAGAACATGCCTGGTGAAAGCGACACGCTCACTAGAGCAATCATATCACTTATTATGGCATCATAATTTAAAACACAAATATTCACAATATCTAAAACTCAATTCCTCATTTCATTAATAAAACACAATTTACATTGTAGTATTACATACAATACCAAAAGTTTATTAGAGTCTACTGCTCTGTTAACAAAATATGCTACATGAATGAAGAACTATATAAAGCTCTATCTAACTCTTCAGTTTTGGCAGATCGACCGTTAAGCCATTTCTTCTATCCAAAAATGCAAGAACTATTCTTCTTATACAGTCTCTTAGAAGCTAAGTCTCGTCTCTCGTACCTAAAAATCAACATTACAATTTTGGTGACTTTTGCGAACTTAGTGAGCTAACCATCCTCGATGGCTCACTCATATTACATAACACAAATAGTTCATGATTCACATTCAAATTAACGGATAAATAATAGCACATATTTTACATCACTTCATCAATCATCATAGAGTATCAATATGCTCCAGATAGCTATTGCCTCGATGTCCCAATAATGTCTGGATATTGTCATTTTATTTGTGCTTTTATATCATGCAAAACATACACATTTACACATTACTAATTTGCGCAATCACATTAATACTCAATCATACACATATGTATATATGTTATGTATAATGCATACTCAATGACAATACCGAGCATACCTAACCTTAATCATATGTCTCAATCATTCAAGCACTATCACTTAAATATGTTTAAATTATACTTAGGTTTACATTTCTGAGAACTTAGTCATTCTGATATTTCTGAGAACTTAGTCATTCTGATATCATCCATCATATATCTATCTCTTACATACTCTCCAATCCTTTTTCTAGCATTATAAGATCTCAAATTACTCAATTTCTTATTCATTCTTAGTTAATACACATTACTCATCTCCTTTAAATCACTTTAACCTTTATAAGATCACTTTCAATTTTATACTCTCTCTAAATTTCTAGATTTTGTCTCGTTAATATCAACCCTCCATTTATGCTTAAGTTATAACCTCTATTCTCTCCCTAAACATATCACATATTTAACCACTTAATCCATCATGTCTCGTTAATATCAACCCTCCATTTATGCTTAAGTTATAACATCTATTCTCTCCTCAAATATATCATATATTTAATCACTTAATACATCATCAAATTAAGTTGATTTCAAGCTCCATTTAAGCCTACATGTATTATAGGAAAACATCTATCCATTCGTTGTCCCAGACATTGCATAAAAGAAGAACAATTCATATAAAAGCCATTCCCATGATCGTGGGTTTTGTTAACAAAAAATTTCAGCTCTTTCTTGCATTCCAACGATTGTAGATGTATTCCCACGATTGTGGGTTGTTCATATCCAAAATCCCAGCATATCTTCTTCCTATTTTTCAAAATTTCAACTCATACAAGTTACATCTAACATGTCTTATGCTTAGTTCATCATTCCTATCTCAATTCCTCATCACTCCTATCTCTGTTTTAGCTCAATATCATTTATAAACAAATCAGAATCTATGGTTGATCGTAAACATAAAAACAAAACATCAATGTATAGATGCATTCATCAATGATTCATCACATATTTAACTTCATTATGAACCTTATTTTGCTCTAAACTATCATCCTATTTAGCATCCCACCCCTATCCGAAACATACCTATACATCCATCAAACATTCGAGCACACACTTGATGGAAGCCATATGCTAGCTAGATCACTTTCACGTATTTCATGGCATCATAATATAAAACACAAGTAACTCAATATCTAAAATCCGAATTTCTCATTTCATTTCATAAACAAAAGGTACATTGTAGCATTACATACATCATCCATGTATATACAATATCAAAAACCTATCAGAGTCTACAACTCTATATACAAAATATGCTACATACATGAGGAATTATACAAAAATTTTATCTAAATCCTTCAGTCTCAGCTAACCAACCTTTAAGCCATTTCTTCTATCCCAAAAGCAGTACTAGATCTCTTCTAAGTTGTTTTAAAAGCTAAGTCACCTCTCTCGAACTTGAAAAGTTAACATTGTAATTTTGGTGAGTTTTGCAAACTCAATGAGTGCCATCCTCGATGGTTCACTCATATCTCATAACAGATAATTCACATTGAATTCATATAACCACATAATTCACATAATTTCATTTATCATCATGTAGCATCACAAAACCCTTTGTTCAAAATTTTCACATTTCTCATTCAACATAATTCAACAATACATAGCAATCATTCAAAACATACATATCAAATATATATGCAATGCTCATGAGACTCACATTCAATTATTACATTGTTATAACCAAATGCCTTTTTCACTATCCCATTTTCATTGTAGATACCAGGTTCATTAATAATTGTCCCATATCTGTTGGGGACATATGGCTCATTATACATAATGAGCCAGAGGCTTTTACCAGTTTCTCAGCTTTAAGCTTTTTTTCACTGGCTACTTCGGTCACAACTGTCTTTATGTTATCTTGCATTCATGTAATCAATTAATCTCTAATGCTCAATCATTCATGTTCACATTCTCATTCACATTTATCAATGGACCCTAGTCCGACATTTAATAATTAAGTTGAGTATCACTTATTCCGTCAAATTCATATACAGTAAGCATTTCCAATGTCAATTTCATGCATCAAATGCCTCGGACACCAAGGTCTGGAATCAACACATTCACATCACATAATAATTCAATATAGAATTTAAACAAACAATAATTTGATGTGAGACCATCTTAGGTTATTCATGGTTTGCTCTAGGTAGGTTATTGCGTCGAGGTTCTGACAACATCTAGATGAGGCCACTCTAATTGCTCCTTTATATCATGCAACACATACATTTACATATTACTATATCATACAATCACATTAATACTCAATCATACACATATGTATATGTGTCATGTTTAATGCATACTCAATGACAATCATGGGTATACTTACTTCATTTATATCTTATGATCATTCATAATTTAAAACTCATGTATGTATAATTTGAACTTAGGTTAAAACCTCAATTATTTAAGATTATTCTAAATTCATCATTCAATCACTCACTAAGGTTATTCCAGCATTTATAAGTTCACAAAATATTCAATTTATTATTCACCTTTACTTAATACTGTTAAGTCAGAATTTTGACTTCACGTATAAAGAGATTTTGATGACAAACAAAATAAGACAGAATAAAAAGCAGACGGAAGCAAAAGCAGAAGAAAGCAAAAAGCAGACGGAAGCAAAAAGCAGACGGAAGCAAAAGCAGAAGAAAGCAAAAGCAGACGGAAGCAAAAGCAGAAGGAAGCAAAAGCAG
>JAOSBN010000008.1:43400096-43412691 GCA_027563595.1 Erythroxylum suave
CCTTGGGACCAGCAGTCCACTAACAAGGTAGCGCGTGTATGAGATTTATTCATTCACTTTTAAGTTTGCAGTCCGCAGCATCCACGTGTTTAGAAAATCTTGCTTTCAGTGCTGCAATTTATGAAATTGCAATTATTTTTCTTTTCTGTTGAATTCTCATATGCTACAGTAATTGCTTTCCCAAATCTGGTTCATAAAGCAATAAGATTGTCTAGTAGGGGTAGCTATATAGTTGGGTTATGATTACATTGGAACAAATCATTCATTCATAAATATTTTTTTGGAGGAATGGACAGATATCTGGAGAAACTGTTGGAGAAGTTAGAAGTGTTTTAGATATGCATGAGCGTAAAGCTGCTATGGCCAGAGAAGCCGATGCGTTTATTGCTCTTCCTGGTAATGAAAATTGGCAATTAGTGCATCTCTCCTTGTTAAAGAATCAATGGATATATGTTTTGTTTCTTAAGAGATCCTTTCTTTGGCTTGGCTACCTTTCTTGCTTACTCGTGGTAGTGCTTCATTGACTGTCAGGTGGATATGGAACAATGGAAGAGCTACTGGAAATGATTACATGGTCGCAGCTAGGAATTCACAAGAAAACGGTAACCAGGCGATATTGTTCTTGAACACGTTAGTCAAGCATACTAGCAGTTCATGTTGTAACGGGATGTTACTTTTTACAGGTTGGTGTGTTGAATGTTGATGGTTATTATAATAATTTGCTCGCATTGTTTGATAATGGCGTAGAAGAAGGTTTTATCAAACCTGGTGCTCGACGTATACTTGTCTCTGCTTCAACAGCCAAAGAACTTTTGGACAAGATGGAGGTACTGTTAAAGCTTGTCAATTAAATGATGCTTAGTCATAGAATAGAAGATAATAAAAGCAAAAGAATGTGCAACTGCAAGACCTGATTCCGATTGCATCTAGGAAATTGAATGTGGTTTGCTTTCCCTTAAATTTTCAAGAAATGACTTGCTTAAGGTAATAAGTTCTTCTTGAGGTCATCAAACGAAGGTGGCTTGTTTTCTACCAAGGGATTGCACTCAGCCAGTTTAAAGAAGTTACGAACTAGAAACAGATTCTGAAACGAAAACCCATTGGCGCTTTAATAGAAGAACGTTCCATGTCAAAACTTTCACTGGCAGCCTATTATCTGTTCTGTGAGAATGTTAAAAGTACGAAACTCAAATGAACCTCACCTCAATATTCTACCACAAACAATTTGACATCTAAAGTTCTTGAAAATTCAATTAAATCCCTAAAATCAGCTGGATATTTTAAAGTAACTCTTATTTATATGGATGGATAAGAGACGTGCATGAATAATGCAAATATGCTAAATTTAAATGATATGGTATACACATCTCGTACTTGGGTTCCTGTGGGCTGACGAGAAAACAGTGTGACGCCTTTGGATGATTTTGGACAAGGTTCAAACAGCTGGATGGATTTCTCTTTTCTTTTTCCTTCAAGCGAAAGTTTATTACTTGTGATTGATGAATTTATTATGGAACTAAACTCTAAGCTTTCTGGCTGGAATTTTTGCAGCAATATACTCCTTGCCATCAACATGTTGCTCCTCATGAAAGTTGGAATATGAAGCAACTTGGCGATTATCCATCACAACAGAATGCTCAATGAAATATTGGTGGTGGTCTTTTTTTTTCTTCTGAATTGATTCCTGATGTTATCCGGCATCAGTCGAGTTGTGAACAAGGATCTTTCAGATGGGTCATATTGGGTTCATCACTATAGCTATGTGCTATTGTCAATGTTAATGATTCAGATTTAATTGGAAAAATCCTTGCTGTTTCACAAATAATTCTCTAATTTTATGGTCAATAAGGCACTTTTCTATTGTCATATTGGTTGGTAGCACAGGAGAAAGGAAGGGTTCAATCAATTTCTTAAGAGATTGGAAACAGTTTTAGAACAGTATCAAGGTGGTCCCGCAATGCAATGGGTGCGTAGGACTAGGTGGTTGAGTCGGGGACAACTTGGATGTTTGAAAGTGGAGCTATAGAATACGAGTTCACTAGAAGTTACGGTGTAGCTGAACAGCCAATTGAGGGGATGCAAAATTAGGTTCCTACCTACTACATCTTATTTTGTTATTTTTGCCTCGTAATAATCCATTTAATTTGAACATTTAAAAGAACATGTTATTCTTTTTAAGCTCCTTTATATCATAAACATAATGTCCAAATTTAGTTATTAAATATGTTTGATGAGATTTGTAACATTCAAATCCGATTAAGGTTTACGATTGATACCTAATCATCCTTTTCGATTTAAATTAAATTGCCAAAGTTTGTGTAATACGATAAAGATATAATAACGAGTGGACAATGCACAATGAAACAAATTATTGATCAATATTATCCACATTTTCTTAATTAAATAAGTATTAGTGTAAATGTATATGAGCTTTAACTTGAATTTTTAGATAACCTTGTACATTATTTAGAATATTTTTGCATTTGAAATTTTCAATTTGACTCCTCAACATTTTTCTAACAACATAAAGTAGCGATTGCCTCTTAAATGATATTACCGATGGGGGTAAATTACTAATAAGCACTATCAAGCTCCTTCTAATTTTCATATCCTCCACTAAAATTGAGCTATTCGAGTAAATCACTAGAGCAGCTATTAGCGTTGAATTAAACCTGAGGGTTGGTACCTAGCATGTTTACAAACAACCTGGATAACCTTTTCGTTTGATTTTAAACTTGTTTGTGAATACTTTATTGGAAAATCGAGACAGGATTCGATTTTGACTACAGCAAAATAATTACAAAAATTTTTGTATTTTGATTTTCTAAAAATCATGATCACTTTTCAAGATAATTTTGGAGACCTGATATCAAAAGATCACTTATACAATCATTATAATGAGAATTTCCATCGACATACAAGTAATGTTCCAAATGAATTTCTCATATCGTGTCAATTCAGTTAATTTATTCTCTAATAAGTACCTGCATATTTGCTTAAGTATCTCCATAGTTTAGTTTATAAGATCCACTACTTTATTTATAAGGAAAAACAAAACGTATGCTAGTCTTTTAATGTTCTATGAATGTCTAGTCTTGATAGAACTATGACTAGGAATAGTTTAAGGATAATACATAAATGCAGTATGAATATGATAATTATAATCTCACTATAATATGTTTGTAATGTATAATTATCACATGACTTTTTCATATACATCTAAATGTGTATAAAGTAAAGGATGCCTTTAAATATTTTGTCACTAAACTACAACCAAAGAAATTTGCTATAGGGCATAGACCAATAATCTCCTGGCTGCACTAAACCAATCGTTTAAGTATCTTATATCATATCACCGTATAATGATCATGCTACTACTATGCCAACAACTTATTAAGAGAATTTTATAAAATTCTTTATAGTGAGCATTTGTTTAAATCTTACAACTTTCATTTTAATTATCATCATAATTAAGAAAAAAATTGCCTAAATACATCTTTGGATCTTTCATAAGACCTTAGCTCCTCTTGCCTACCCAATGGTTCTAATGTTCCACGGTACATTACTATCTAGAACAATGTAAGAAACTATATCAAGTTCATTAAAGAACTTATTGATTCAATTAATCATTTGCATTAAATAAATAATGTATTATGGATTAATTAGGAACCATGGCTATATTTAAACCTTTCCAATCTTGAATGATATTGTTATAAGTAAAATAAAACTTAATTATGATTTACTTCTAACGTAAATATCCTTATCTCCTTGAACTCAAATGTCAACTCTTACATAGAGTAATGGATATTTTTAATACTTCACAAGTATCTGATTCTCAAATACTAAACTTCTTTAGTACACTGCTCATGTACTTGGACTTAGAATAGGTGAATAGTGAACAACTTATAATGTATCTCTATAAATCTAATTATCATAATTAAGTTATTACCTTTTTATATCTAACAAGAGTTTTTCTTGGACAATTATAGTTTTAACAATTGAAAATTAGAATTGTTGTAGTGCCCCCTTACCGCAGGGTACAAACCAGGACACCTAGAGGTCATTTCGGTACATATCCTACAATAAGGGCAAGCTACGTTTGATCACTACATTCACTTCACATGGCATCATATCATTGTTCACTTATAAAGCATCATAAGAAAATCACAATATTTTAAAACCAACTTTTTCCTCATTTCACTTTACAAAACTGAAAGTCTACATTATATCTTTAAACACTGTACATCATCAAAACCTAGTACAAAAGTATTACATGAAAGAGGAAAATATACAAAGCCTATCTAATCTGTCCAAAAATCCCAGCTGACCGACTTTTGAGCCATGATTTCTCTTGCCAAATCAAAATCTACACGATTGGTAGAACCTCTCAATAGATAGAGTCGTCTCTCGGTCCTGAAAAGACAACGTTACAATTTTGGTGAGTTTCGCGAACTATAAGGTAACCATCATTGATGGTTCACTCAATTTATGCAACCTATCATTTCACATAACAAATATTTCACAAAATTGCACTTTACATCAGCATCGCATTTTCACTTAAGCATAGTCAAATTTTTGCATTTTAATCAATCAAACATACTTATCAAAATGCGTATGGAATGCTTATGAGACACTTTTCCAATTGTTACGTTGTTGTGACCGAGTGCTTGAATTGTCCCATATCCATTTTAAATACCAGGCTCATTACTAACTATCCCTTATCTGATGAGGATACATGACTCATTATACATAGTGGGCCTTAGGCTCTTAATCACTGTCTGAGCTCGAGGCTCTTTGCAAAAGTTGAGCTTTAAGCTCTCATCGGTGACTACTCTAGTCACAACTGCCATTACCTAATCATGTATTCATGTATGGAATGTATCTCACATTTTCAATCAATCATGTCATGACACATTTAATTCTTCACATTAACATTCAAACAACACTTCAATATACATTCCACATTTCACAATCATCGGACCTTTTGTCCGAAATCAACAATCAAATCGTATTTATTCAATCATTTCAAAATAGAAATTAAGCAAACAAGTAATTAAGTGAGACCGTCTAGATTACTCACAAGTTGCTCCTGAAGCTAATGCCTAGAAGTTCCAGCAACGTCTGGAGGTTGACGTTCCAGTTGCTCCTCTATATCAAACACCATACACATATATCACAATTTGTACAATCGTAAGTGTTTAATAGTGCACATGTATGAAATGAAATATGTATAATGTATGTTCATGACAATCCCGAGTATTTATCCATCAGTTTCATCACAAATTCATTTTCATATCAAAACTCATCTAAGTACAATTTACCCTTAGGTTATGCCTCACTAAAACCATTAAAATCTCTTTTCCTTTCTCATTGACTCACTTCAGATTTTTCCAGGTCACACTTTCGGGTCTACTGTTCACATTCAATGAGAAAGTGAAACTAATGTAATTTGGTCATATCCTCTTCTAGAAAAGTGTTCCTTTATGTCTTATGTTTCTATTGACACTAAAATCAATCAATTTGGTTCGGTATTCTACGAGTTATGCTCACAATATCATAGACTATGTATATTTGAACATTTGGCTAGTGCATGATCATACCCTCGAATTGTAAAACTCATATGTTTCTGCTCAGTTATCAAAAAATTACAAAATTTATACCAATTTAAAGCTAAGAGAAAAATATACAACGTTTCTGAAGACACCTCAGTTTAATTCGGCCTACATCAATACATTTTATTCAATAACCATAGGACATGATTTTTATCCCTAGTAATGCTACAGCCTAAGCTAAGATGTAGTTTCATGCCAAATTTGACAGTCTTAGAGACAGAATTAAAACTCTAAATCTTCTAGAAAGTTGTATAATAATGTCTCTAGTTTAATCTGAACTAATAATCAACTTATTTTGAAATCTACAGATCAAGTTATAATTGGAATACCAAAGCATATTCATGAAAAATTTCCAGTCCATAACATTCCAATAGACTTCCACACTTTCATCCTATTAATCACTTTAAATTTAATTAAGATAGCTATAAATTGTTATTGAGAGAAATAAAAATGTCATAGAAATCCATTGATCCGAGTTTCAAGTCATTCGGAGTTCGGATGAAAAAGTTATAGCCAAAAGACTTAGGGTTATTTAATGAAATACTCTAGTTCATAACCCATATATGCAACTACCGCTTTTCCTCTCTCTCTAGCACGTAAATCTTCATCTTCACCAAGCCCAATTTTTTTCTTCTCTCTCTACTTTCATTTTCCAAACATTAATTTCCACACAATTAATTCAAAAGATCACTCAAAACCATTCAAACACCAATTATATTTCATATCACTCAAAACCATTCAAACACCAATTGTATTTCATTCACTCCCACAATTCTCAACTCTTTTGATTCATCATCCCAAATGGATAACTTCTTAAACTATATCCAATTTCAACTCAACATCATCCATAAACATTTCATATTTCCCCAGTTGATCATAAACACCCAAGGTATAACACATTCTCATACATTCAAAACAAGATACAACATTTACATTCATCAATAAATTTTGCTACACCTAGTTCCTAATTTCATGTCAAATTTTGAGACTCTTAAAGACCAAATTTAAATTTGATGTTTTCATAAGAAATGTATCCATATCTCTAGTTTAATAAAAATCAAGAAAATCTCAATTGAACAACTCTAGAAGAAGTTATGGCTAAAACACTGAAGCATATGCAGTAAACATTTTCCAATCCATCATCTTCAGGTTTTTCCAGATTTTTGCACCTAACATATTTGTACAAAGATCATCCTTTTCTACTCCATCTACTCCTCATTCTCAACTCCATTTCAAATCATTTCTACACTCAACCATTAACACAAACAGGTTATAGACGCATTTCTATACTCATTAACTTCTAATTCTGATTAAAACATCCATTTCATAACCAATTCATCTTTAAAATATGTGTAGCATAACTCATAGTTTCTTGCTCATCATATACAACATCAATCATCCATAAACAACTGCTAACCCATTATTTAGCATTTACATGAAACAAACATCAATATACACATATATATATATGTTCATTTCTTCACCAACATTCTAGCATATACAAAACTCCTTAGCATGATCATTCAACCTCCACAAGATTTATAGCTCATCAATAAAAGCAAGAAAATTACACACTCTTTACCATTCATGACACCCACATACCCAAAACACCATTTCATGAGATTAATCTCTAAATATCATCACAAATGCTTCATTTAACCAAAATCCATGATATTTGAAATCTTTAAGAAACTCGAAAATCCATAACTTCATCAACATCCCATGACCATCATCATGTTGAGGTTGAAAAGTTTGGGTTTTTGGAGAGAATGAAAGATGAGAGGATTGGGTTTAACATGAATGGATTTTTGAAGAATCAAAAATCAAGATGAAGAGAGGAGGACTTACGAAAATGATGGAGAGATGCAAAACAAACCCCAATAGCCCCTTTTTGAGAGAAGCTTCGTGAAAGACAAAACCAAAGGAGGCTTTTACTTTTAAAGGTTAGTGGACTTAAGTCATTGTTTGGCAAGTGATATTTATCACTTGCCACATGTCTATTCCTAAAGCATTTGATTGGTTCTTTCATTTAACCAGTCCCATCAATTTCAATTCCTACTCCAATTGTTCCCCAATTTTCAATGACACTTGTCAACAAATCCTAAAGTCATTTATCAAAATTTCCATTGCCATTGGACTGTAATTTCTACTATCGTTTAACAATTGTTTTGCCACTTGGCAAATTTTCCTAGTTCAAAAATACCCAACAATTTCCATAAATTTCTCCAAAAATTTGAAAAATTCTAAATCAATTTATACACTCACCAAATCAATTTTCAACATATAAAAACCATATTTCCCAATATACTCACATTTATAAACAATTATACCCAGAATGTCAATGAATGCATGTATAGTCATTTTAAATGTGCAACATTTCACATTCACTTGTAAGCGTGTGTCATATTATGCGTGAGCATGAAAAATGCATTTCTAAGCTCTCATTAATCACTCATATTTACTATTCTAACGTCCCAAAGATAATGGGATGTTACAATTGTTGTTCTCTATTAGCAATATGCCTTTACATACTCTTATTGAAGAGGACAATTGTACTTCCACTAACCTTCTTGAGACATGCTAAATTCAGAATCATTTTCAAAACAAACTCTTCGAATTTATCATGAAAGTGAATTTTTCAGTGTCTCGTAGCCTTTGAACTATACATCAAATGTACTAACAAAGGCACTAGTTCTAATTAGATGTATTATTATAAGATTTGAACTTTTTAGATTTCATCTTACTCCCACTACCTATCTCGAGAACCATTCTTGTTTAAGCATAAATTTAAACAAAAAATTTATTTAATAGGTGTATAAGATTATATCTAAACTTTTGGATAACTTATAACTTTTTATTATCCAATTTAGTTATAAACTTAATGGATAATGTATGCTTCAACCAAGCATCTCATCCTTGAATTATTAACTTTGACTATTTCAAAAACTTAGCGTTCCATATCTAATACAAAATCTTGCCAATTAATTCAATTGGTAAATCCATAATTTTATAGAATTTTATTATGAAGGTATTTAGTAAAGAATGTCATTTCCTATAGATAACCAAAAATTTAAACTAAAAAAATCAATCTCATCGAAATGCTTCAACATTCTCAATGCTTAATTTTTATATAAATTTAAACAATTTGAACTTTCCAAAATTTTAAATCAACATTTCACTTTAATATATATTTATATAATTGTATCACAAAAAGTCATTATTAATGTAATAAAACATAAGTATCATCCTTCTATAAATTGTTATTCCATGCAATACATCACATATATAAATTTAACCATTCAATACGATCATCATTCTTTCAAAAGTTGATTTGGTTAGTAATCAACTTAACAAGTTTCACAAGTTTCAAACAATTCATAATCAAAAGTATAGATATATCCTTGTATGATTCCCGTTATGTTGATTTAACCAATATGACATAAAAAGATAGTCTCAATTATCCTGTTTTTTATTCCTGCAACTTACCTTAAGTATAAGTCTCCTTTGATGTAACAAATATAAAATATTTGAACAATATTGGATCAATTACTTTTGCTTAAAAGTATATTTCTCATCATACTTTGAATATTATAATAATGTTGAACCTAAATTTGGTATTAAATACTTGTGGCCATGAACTAGCAATACATATGATTTTTATTATATTTCGTATAGGCAAGAAAATTCATGCAATCATTTTTATTCTTATGAAAAATATTATCATACTATAACAAATGCCTTTAATTGATGTCCATGTTTATGCTTTTAATAAGCTAAATTAAGTGGAATAATTCCAACAAGGCACTATACTTTTAGCTCTACTCTATATAACCTCTTGCATCTTGTTATCATAGTGTTGGCATATATCTTACATGTTGTCACCAAAGTTTATGAGAGAATAATCAACTCAAAATGTCATTATATTTTGTCATCAATGAGGATTATAGCAAAATTACATAATAGGCATAAAATTTTCCTTTCGAACTTTAAGAACTCTTCTTAAACATAATCCTATATCCTAGAAATTTGGTTTCCTAACTCTTAGTATCAATTATACCAAGCAAGGTAAATTATACTTGGAACAAAATATAAATGTAAAAAAAAAGTAATTAATTATATGCCATAACCACTAAATGAGATTAGGACTTTAATCATTTATTTGGTACTCCTACTATTTTATTCGAAATAATAGCCCTTATTACTATTATGAAAGATTAGTCTAATCTTGCTAGTGGGTTAGGATCTCATTTAATTATACTTGATCTTAAGTTTGCTCAACAAAACAACTAAACTTAAATTAGGTAGATAATAACTTTATCAATTACATCTTATATGACTTTTAGATTTGTTAGGTTTAGCTCTTGCCAAAACATATCTTATATGTGTTAGGTTCCAATCATACATCTTATAATAATACATATCAAATATACATAGCAGAAATAAAATAGAACCTCAAGAAATAGATCTACATATGCATATAGATATAGAAAAACAAAATCATTAAATGTAAGATGTTTATATACCTTTATGACGATCTCCTTCATTTTTTAATCTTCTCCACATTAAGTTATTGTAAACCACAACGATCAATGCAGACCGTCTCTAATGAAAGTCCACACAAAGATAGAAGGATGAAACCTCACTAAGAGATAGCTAGAATTCTTTCATTGTGCTAGCAAAACAAGAACTCTTGAGAGAGTTAGAGAGAAAAAAAAAAGTATGTGTATGAAAAAGAACTTTTTCCTTTTTTTAAAAAATTTTTTATCTTCACAAGATGCATGAAAATCATCTCAATTTTCTGCTTCATTTGATGTTCCACAGCCTCATCACTAATGGAAAGTTACAGGATGTTAATGGTCATGAATAACATGCATTAATGGAAGTTATAGGAAGTTAATGACCATGAATAACATACATTAATGGAAGCCAACAACACTTGTTTTTAATACATTTCATGCAACTTTTTCTACCACGATCACTTCATGATCCAATCTTAAAACACTCTCCCATATCTTAAATCACCATTCAATACCATTTTACTCATCCTTCGGATCTCTTATCTGTGTGCCCCATTAGTTTTCCGATTATGTTGGCCACTTGAATTAAAACTTAATTCAAGTAAGACAAGAGCGGTATCTAGCAATATGTCATGATCATAATTGACCAGAAAGTCAGTGGTTTGGTTATAACCCTCCCATACACAATGTTATGATGCAGTTGGTCCTTTCACCATCTATACCCTACTTGGTTCAGAGTATGGTAAAAGTGTTAGCTCCCACTATATTGACTATGTGACATTTAGTCCAAGTGTTATTAAATCTTGTCCTGAGGATCTCATTACTCGATGTATCATTAAAGACTCTTTTCATGACATAGATCTGCTCTAGCCAGAGACTCCCAAGTAATGACCCCGACAAGAGGCCGTGTGTATCATCTCCTTCTATTAGGAGTGATGAATCCTTTATTGGCTACTCAATTACCTCCGAATACCTTAAGTTGTACCTAATCACCACCCTATGAGTAACCACTGAAAGGCACCAATGAATGGAGTCAAAACATAGGATTAGCATCTGAGATATCCTTGAGCATCTCAAGTCAAAGGATAATTGCACCATTACTATGATGAGACTATCATTGACATTGTAATAAAATATCCATATGATTGTCTTATAGTAGGTCAATCCAATGTGCTTCTACTCTTAGTAAACATCTACATGTTAACTTTAAACAACCATGTCTAAAACTTATGAGATTTATGACTTAATCTAATCAAGGAGTATAACATGCATTAGTCTATTCAGATTAGTGATATCCTATATAATTAATCCTATGACTAGGGAAAGTTTAGATACTAACATAATTACACATGATAGGAATCTTATTATTAGGATCTCATTATGATTTCCTCTATGCTATGTTTTGTATCAAGGACTTCATTAAATCAATTTAAGATCAACATCAAATCCACAAACATACGAACATCAAATAATGAAAAATGCCTTTATTAATCATAAAATGATTTGTACAATAAGTCTTAAAGGTGATTGTCTTTAGAGCACTTCTATAATAAAATCCCACTAGAACTAAAGCCAATCACCTTAATAGCTAATACCTTAGGCGTGTACATGTGACACAAAACTCTTTTGGGAAATAAGCTTAGTCAATGGATCAACTATATTATGATCATTGGCAACTCTCTCTATCTTGACATCATTTCTACCAATAATCTCTATAATCAAATGGTAATGCTTGAGTACATGATTAGACGTTTGATGAGGCCTCAGTTCCTTCGCCTATGCTATAGCCCCGTTGTTGTCACAATACAATAGCACTGGGTTAGTGATGCTTAGAACCACACCAAGTTTTATGATGAACTTCTTGATCTAAACTGCTTCCTTTGCCGCTTCTGAAGCTACAATGTACTCCACCTCTGTCGTTGAATTAACAGTCATCTTTCATTTAGAACTTTTCTAACTGATTGCATAACCATTCAGTGTGAATACACATCTAGACTAGGATCTGGAGTCATCCCTATTGGATTGGAAGCTGGCTTCAATATACCCTCTTACCACAAGATTGTTGGATCGAAAAAAGAAAGCATGCTATATTTGGAGAAATGGTAGATTTCAAAAATTTTAAGAAATCATTTTTCCAGCAGAAGAAACAAATCCAAATCATCATGCCAATCCATACCTGATATGGTATAAGGATTATAAAAACATAAACAAGATGAAGAGTATTACCGACTCCTTTGCTACAACTTTAAATCCTTTGCTTTTGAATCTTCTCCTTTAGCAATCTATATTCTCCTTATTGTTGTATCCTCAACCAATTTGATTTACCTCTTGTTCTTCAAGGAAAATAGGTTAACAAAATCCTTTGGTGGGAAAGGAGAAGAAATGTTTAGAGGAGATTTTCTTAGAAGAAGATGAACCAAAATTGAGACTCTTTCACTTGGTAATTTCGGTTCACCCTTGCATGAA
>JAOSBN010000008.1:43421440-43434474 GCA_027563595.1 Erythroxylum suave
AATTAGAGATTTTGAAATAAATTTGATAAGTTGCTGTCATCTGCATGAACATGCATTCTCAGATAATTGTATTCTTACACACTATGTTAAAAGAATGGGAATTTAGGGATATGGTACTATTTGGGTTTTGATGGATTATTAGTGATCAGGTGTTATAGAAATAAATATTGGAGTTGAAATAGAAATAAAACAATGTATAAGATTAGTTTGGAGAGTTAGATATGCAAAGGTAAGATTCTCTGTTTCTTCACTGAGCATGCATGAATACTTA
This sequence comes from Erythroxylum suave, assembly GCA_027563595.1. NCBI lineage: Eukaryota > Viridiplantae > Streptophyta > Magnoliopsida > Malpighiales > Erythroxylaceae > Erythroxylum > Erythroxylum suave. The sequence continues at coordinate 43,421,712 of JAOSBN010000008.1, forward strand.
AGTGTTTATATGAGAGTTGATGAAGACTTAGAGATGTTCAGGAGCATAGACGTATTGTCTGTCTTTCTTCAATTCGTTTGCCTTTTCATTTGTGCTTCGTCTTCTTTTAGAATCGTCTGCTTTGACTTCTATCGTCTGTGTTTGACTTCTATCGTCTGTTTTGACTTCTATCTTCTATGTTTGACTTCTATCTTCTCCTTTGACTTCTATTGTCTATGTTTGACTTCTATCGTCTGTTTGACCTCTCGTCGTCTGCCTTTCTACATTCTATCTGTCTTTTGCTTCCATCTACGTTTTGCTTCCGTCTATGTTTTGTTTTCGTCTATGTTTGGTTATCATCTGTCTTTCATCTGTCTTTGAGATTCCATCTACCTTTAGACACTTCGTTTGTCTTTGATGTATCGTTTGACTTTTTGCTTCCATCTATCTTTAGCCATCATCTGTGTTTTGAATATTCGTCTGCTTCTGCGTTGTCTACCTTTTTCTTATAGGACCAAATAATATCAATTGCACTCTTTGATTTAACGTGAATAGTAGATGTGAAAGTTCGAGTTTGGAGAGAAATCTGAAATGGCTCTTTAGGTTTTGAAACTTGATTCAGATGGTTTGTTGAAGCATAAACCCTGCAAACAATGCTAGTTAAGTGAGGTTCAATATTTAACTGTGGTTTTGATAACCTAGTTAGAAGGATACCTAGGGATTGTCATGAACGTGCATTGTACATAATCTTTTCTATATATGTGGATTAATGAACACAGATATTTGCACAGATTGTGATATATGTGTGTATTATTTTGTTATAGAGGAACAGTTGGAACGTCAATTTCCTGACGTTGCGGGCACTTCTAGACAGTAGCTTCGGGAGTAACTTGTGAGTAATATAGACGGTCTCACTTAATTTCTGGTTGTTTAAATTTTGTTGAAAATGACTGTATGATTGTGGCCTGAGTGTTGATTCCGGACATGGACGTCCGATGACTGTGATATTGGATTGAGATGTTGAAGTGCTACTGAATGTGAATGAGATGAAATAAATGTGCACTTGATATAAAATTATCATTTGGATTATCAATGTCATTTGAATGCCAGACTTAGGTCTGATGACTCTGAAACTCTGTTTGAACATTCTTATAAGATTGTGATATATAAGGTATGCAGAAACTATTGCATTTCATAAAGTGCATGCTTAAATAAAGGCGTTGTAACTCGAGTTGCCTTTATGAAGCACTTCCATGTAGAGCTTTGCTCCGTGATTTTCTGATTCTGATTTGGCACGTAAAGCTATGCTCCGTGATTCTGTTTGATTGAGCCCTATGGGCCAATATTTGTATAAGTCTGTGATAGGCACTCGGTCACAACAATAAGAAAGAATGTGAGTCTCATGTGCATTGTTGATGCATGATATATATAAGGTTATAAGTGTTAAATGTACAATGTGACATGGTTTGTTAAGTGTATGTGATCTCATGTGATATATGTTATGTGTAATAATGTGATGCATGAATTGAGTGAACCATCGATGATGGTTACCTCATTGAGTTTGCAAAACTCCCCAAAATTGCAACGTTGCATTTTCAGGACCGAGAGACAACTCTATCGAGTGAGAGACTCTACATGATTGTGGCAAAAGAAGTTATGGCTCAAAGGTCGGTCAGCTGGAATTTTTAGATGGCTTAGATAGACTTGTATATTTTCCTCATTCATATAGTGCTTTTGTTCTACGTTTAATGATATATATATATATTAAGTGTTTGAAAGACAATGTAAACTTTTGAGTTGAACGAAATGAAATGAGGAAAAGGTCGGGTTTTAAATTATTATGGTTTCCTTATGATGTTTTATAATGATTAATGACTTGATGCCATGTGAAGTTTATGTAGTGATCGTTAGTAGCTCAACCTTATTGTAGGATATGTGCCGGAATGACCTCTGGGCATTCCGATGTGTACCATGCAGTAAGGGGGTGCTACAATTATGAAGTTGGATGTAGTAGGTGAATAAAGGAAGCTACAACTGTAAGAATTTGAAAAGCTTAGGCTAGAATCTTATTAGAATGTTGAAATTTACAAGGAAAAGACAAAATAATTTCATGATAAGATGATTGGTAGGAAAAATTTCATGGTTAATCAAATAGTTCATCTCTACCATTCACGACTTAAGCTTTTTCCAAATAATTTGCATTCCTATCAGAATGGACCTTTGATGTTATTAATGTGTTTCCATATGGTGCAATTGAAATTGAAAGCTTACAGACAAACAACAAATTCAAAGTCATTGGTCATCAACTAAAACCCTTCTATGAAGGATTCTAAGCGGAGGATGTGGAAGTGAAAAGGCTAGAAAGCCCTCATTATAAAGACTGAGCAATGTGAAGTCGAACAAACAATGGTAAATGAAGGCACTGTTTAGGAGGAAACCCAAGGGAAGTTGATTTCTATCTCTTTACGTTTTCATAATTGCTATTTTCCCTAAATGTTCCATTTCTTACATTTGATGGCAACCTTAGCATGTACTTTTTCTCTTGCGATCAATTAATGTGCATTATTCGTAGAAGAGCGGTGACTAGTAATAGACAAAAACCAATGAAGTTTTGAGCCATATTAGACTCACACATTCATATCAGTCTTACTGCCTTTTGTTATGTGTGACTTCATGACATATGCATGCTGACTTTGCTTTGATTTTCTATTTGCGACCATGTTTTAATCAAATGCATTTTTTTGAAAATGATTGCGCTTTTTTTGTTGATTACGAGCTATATTAGTTAAATAACCTACCGAATTATATGAATTTTCCTTTACTAACCCTTTTAAGCTTTATTATCCTTTTCTTTTGTATACAAAACATTACATGCACCTAACCAAGTCTTAAAGCTAGTGGAACATTTGTTTATTCTTGATGAGTTAACATGATTGTAAAAAAGCTTGAGTGGGGGGGTATATATACATATGGGTTAATTATGTTTGTTAATATGCCATGTTAAAAATATCATGTTGATGTAGCTTCTATCACTGTTATATTTGGAAAAAAAGTAACGTGAAGGAAAAAAAGTGAGTTTGAACAAAAGTATCAAGGAGGAAATACAATTGTTGTGAAAAGTTGTTAATTAATAGTTTATCTTCCTTAAGTTGTATTGATTGGGTGTTTTAATATATTTCATATGAGGCATATGTTATTTTGGATGGAGCACCTTTTTGTGTCATGTTCATATGGCTTATGATGCGAGAGCTGAATTGAGATGTGAAACATAGTTGTTGCATTCCTCATGGCTGACGGTACCCAGTTTTGAATGAATGTTACCTTATACGCTTGATATCTTGTTGAGTGTTACTTTTGCTTCAATAGCTTGATGGATTTTATACTACATCACCCAGAATATAGCTCACCTTACCCTTACCCATATTACAGCTCTAGAAAAATCCTTTGATTCATGATTGTGCAAAGTTATGGATTGTTATGATTATGAATGATGTTTGAATGTACCCATGGAAATATCTTGTTTAAACCCCTTTTGTCTAAGTCTATCTCAATATTACTCAGTTTCTAAGGGTAATGAATGTTGATTGATCATAAGTAGAAGCTCTGAATATTGAGTTACTACCATAGGTTTTGAAAGCCATTCATCTTTACTTATGCTTATCTATTCTTAAGAAATATGGAAAATAAATAAAAGTTTTAGTTTGTGATTTTGATTTTGACGATTAGCCTGAAGACAGTCAAAAGTTAAGTGTGGGGGAACTTGAAGTGTGATTAACTGTTAATTCATTTTATATACTACACTCAGTGATTAATGCCTTAGAAATGCTTAGGTACATTTTGGAAGTGAAGGAGCTAAAGTGACCCAAAAGCATGTCTATTGAAGTCATCTTCTCAATTTCCATATTCTGTTGATTTATGGAGCATGAAGAAGAAGAGGATTGAAAGAAAAAGAGACAAGATAGAATTTCAAGTGAAGAACAAACAAAGGAGAATTTCTCGTAAGAGTTGAATGTCTTTGACTACTCTGTAAATGCTGTTAGATGTTAGGCATATGAACAGTTCATTGCAGGCAAGTTAAAAAATTTTCGCAAGTATTACAACAAGAATATTGAATCAGTTATGATTTCATATTTTATTATTGGAGTTTAGTTTGTTTAAGTTATTCAATTACTGGGATTCAATCGGAAATCGAAACAAATATATTTTTTCATTGACAAGTGTGACTCAATCACAACTAGTTTCTTGATAGGCTATACTTTATACCAGTCATTTGGATTCATTAAAGCTGTCAAATGTGGTCTTTGATAATAAAGGCTTAGCAGTAAACTTAATAATATATAGATGTATATTGCAGCGCCCTAAACAGAAAACGGAGATAAAGATATCAAAATGCGTCAAACTCAGAAAAGATAATGACTTCCAACAAGACAATGTCTGATGACAGGAAGTTCGATCATTTGCGCTTTAAAACAACCACCAAGTGAAGCTTTTCTACGTAACTTGAGTCCAGCTGGTCAGACAGTTCAGTGAGCTTAACAATCAACCGATCAAACATGTCGTTGACGGCTTCACTTTTGAAGTGTTTAATGAACATTCCTTCAAATGCCGCCCTCACATGCGACGTCCATTCCGGTATAAAAGCGGAGATCGGGCCTTCCAACGACGATGTTGAGTTCCTCAACTCGTTCATCTCTGTGCTAAAGCAACCATTTTTCTCCACAGCCCTTTCTATATCCTCTGGAGAGGCAGAATATATAGGTAAGTTGAAGTTGTGGATTTGGTCTTCACCAATTAGCCCCTACAAAATTGTAGAAAGAAGAAAGAAGAATACGATGAATTTAAGTAATAAAATACTTCTTGATCAAGACTTCCAATTTATTTAATCTTGTTAAGATTCGTCTACAGTCTTCTGTTGGGTCCGATCTCGATTTTAATTAACCTGCAAATCACTAAAACTGCATTTGGTTATTTTGATGGTAACTAGCTAAGGATTTAAATTGCATTTTATCATCCTAATCATGGATCTGCATGGTTATTTTGATAGTAACTAGCCAAGGATTTAAATTGCATTTTATATTCCTAATCATGGATGTTGTTGTTATCGTATATGATGAGACTGCTTGAGGTCTTCAAGGGTGGTTTAAATAGATGGAAGTGACTCCAAGCACGTGCATTTTATATTCCTAACCATGGATGTTATTGTTACCGTATATTATGAGACTGCTTGAGGTTTTCAAGGGCGTTTAAATAGATGGAAGTGACTTCAAGCATTAGGTCCTCGATTAGAGTGATTTTCTAAACACTTAATGCGTAAATTTTTTAAGGTTTTAAGACTTAAAAATGACTATTCAGATCTATAATATAGCATGACTTTGAGTTGTTAACTTACTATGTATAATTTATCTAGAATGCATCTAATCTTTAGTTCATATGTATTTCAAAATTTTATTTTGTGTTAAAAGAAAAAAAAAAGTGTCGAGGCTAGTAATGTTTCCCACATTGGCCACAATCACAGCACATAGCAGAAACGGTTCAATATTTTAAACGGTGATCGAGACCCTTAAGTTCTATAGAAGCAAAAATTGTAGTTCATATTACCCAAAAGCCTTTCTTACCAGGAAAATGATGGCTTAACATTGACTAACCTCTTGCGTCATTTCCATGAAGATCGTTGCCATACAGTCATACATCAGACCAGCTGGAGACCGAGAAAAAGGCATTCCAAGTGGAAAACCGGGCATTATTATCGCCATCATCCCTCCTACCACAATCTCTTTAGCCCTAGAGTCCAGAAAATTTTCCATGTCGCGGGCAAATTGACATGCATATGCATTTAATACGCAATCCGGAGCACCTGAATAGTGAATTCTTGCCTTGTTCCATGCTGGGGAATTGTGGTCTAGGAGCTCTTCGGGTATTCTTGAGAGCCAGTGAAGTGCTATAGAGGAATAAGCAAATTGAAGAAAACAATTAGGAAATAATCGACCGTGAAAAGACCCTGGAACACCAGCCGCAAAATAACTCTTTTCCACAGGAAGAGACGTGAAGAGGGTGTTAAAATCATTGGAGACCATGTCGTTGAAGAAGACAAAGAACTTTGGCACCGAAGAATCAGGGCTCTGGATGTGAAATTTCTTTTCGATTGTATCCACCATGTTTTGCATAGCAAAGAAAGTGTTAGGTCCGACTGCACATCCAAAATCTGAGATGCAAATTGTGTTGGAAGTAGAAGAGAGGGACTTTACATCCAACTTCTCCATAATGACTTCATTGATGCTATCGTTAACAAGATCAGCTGCAAGTCTCTGTAAATTTCAGGTGATGGATATTAATTAAGTTGCAAGTATGCTTTAAATATTAAATCTAGTTAATCAAACTATAGCTTAATTTTTTTCTATGAGCAGGATCAAGTTCAGGCCTCCCGGGGGGTGGTGGGGAAGTTGATATTGATTGGTAACGCATATTACCTACTAAAACCGAAAAAGAAAACCAAAAGGAGTTCAGTTAATTTTAAGCCTACAGTTTTACTATTAAGGGCATAAAAGCTACAGCAATTAGCATGCAAGCATTCATAACCTCTATTTATCACGAGTCTAAGAAGAAAGGAAAAACATTAATGGAAAACTAGTTTTTCGTAGAAGCTTATCATCCGTTTCTTTTTGGCTTAAACCATAAATATCTAACATAAATCAATAACATTAGATGTTAATTTATCTGTTCTGCATAAGGCACAATGTGGAGTCGGCTATCTTTAATGGAGAGCCTTGATTAAGACGTATCCAGATCAAGATTTTATTTAATGACATAGTGGAGCATAGATCCCTTTTTGTTATTGACCAAAACGGAGTATATATGCGTCAAGTAGCTTTAAACTTCAAAATAAGTGGCCTAGGCACAAATGTTGCATTTAAAATTTCCAGTCCACTAAAGCTTTCGCAGGAGAATATGTTATCTAGAAAGAAGTTTGGAAGCACAGATAAACAAATGGAGGCCTAGTGGGGCTGCTAGGTTCAAGCATGCTGCCTATTGCCTAGCACGTAGCTATGGAATCTTTGTGGACAAAAATTAACGACGAAATCATCTTTGTAAACAAATAGCACTTTATGAAAACTGCATTCAGATTGATACTTAAGGAAAAAATATAAAAATGATGTCTGATTAATCGACAAATTGGAAAGTTTAAAACCCATTCTAAAACTATTTATATGTCTAAAAATAATGAATATCCGATGGTTTGTGAATTTAAAGTTCGTTTCTGTATGAGTATCAACTATTCTTGTTCTTAGTATTTGGTTTGGTTTTTATCAAAACCCGGAGGAGCTGATCACGATTGCTGAGCTTGTCAGATAACGAATGGTCCATTGAAACAATTAATGTCGTTTACTTGGAGAAAAACTCCTCTACATGATCTTCAAGCCCCAGCATTATCCAATATATGGCAGGGAGAAGACGTCGGAAAAAAGAGAGAAGAAAAAGAAAACCGAAGCTATGAACTTTACCGGCAACACTTAATTAATGAGCAAAGAATAAGCACCAACTAGTACTTATATATGTGTCCGTGTACCTGATAGTAGGAATTATTAGCATAGCTGTAGTTTCCTTTCCCACCGTTCGTAGCGACCGTTGTTGTTGCCATATCTTTAATTCGTCTATATAGTGTTATGGGATGAGAGTCAAGCGAGCTCCATATTTATAGAACAGGGGAAGCGAAGCATACATGTAGGTGTCGTACTATCTCACGTGATGCATGTTACCTTTGATTAGCAATGAATTATATAATTTTGTCCATCGCAAGGGTAGGTTACAAAATTATGGCTGATCTTTCAGATTTTTACTGAGCCTAGAAACAACTTGACAACTATTCAATGGCAAGTGGCAACATTATATTGTTTGACGACGTGGACAATGTTCCTTTTCAACTTAAAAATTGAGACTTGGTATTTGATTCTCCGATGAAGATATGTTAACCGACCAAGGGTTGTTTTTTGATTAATCTTCAAGCAAAGTTTCCGTATAAAATCTGAACGTCTGGATAAAAAAGGGAAGGTAATAACTTTATTTATAAAACATAATGAAGGGAAGGTAACAGCCTCGGCCCTGGGCAGGGGCGAGCTGGGCCTCTGCCCAGGGCCCACTTTTAATAATGTGAAAAGTGGAATTTAGTTTATTAAAAAAAATCAAAACTGCACAAATTTTTTCCTGTTCTCCTCTCTGCCACCGCATGTACGTATCACGTATACCTCACCTGTGAGGTTGTGACGAAGAACGCTGAACGCCACATGTTTATGCTATAAGCCTATAACCTCACAAAACTTCTCTCCAACGATGTTCTGATGTGTATAGCCTATAACCTTTTTGACTTTTTCATTTAAACGTTAGACCAATGTTTATGCTATAACCTCACAACTCACAAGTTCCTTTGACACTTTCCTCTACTGCTACATGTCCTTTTGGTTTTGAGTCTACAGGAATCATCAATATTATATGGAGGTTTTAAGGTATTTATGAACAGCCGTTTTATATGTTCATTTATATATATTTATATATATATATATATATATATGAAAGTTGGTTGTAACGCTATATAATATTGCCCAAGTAATAGAAAATCATATGTGTGATTTTGCCTCTAATAACATATTATAATGCATGCAAGTTGTAATATAAGTGGCATTGTCGACTGTCGCGTTGATTGTCATGCTTCCTTCATATAAAGTTGTCAAGTTGATGTGTCTGTTCAATGTTGACAACTTGATGCACCTGAGTGAAGTGCCCCAAGAGTATAAGGGGCAGATGATAAAAAAAATTAGGGAAAAGAATTCGAAGTGGATTTATATTGAGCTTTTACTACGAAAATGACAGTAATTAGGAAGTTTGCAAGTAGTGAAAAAAATTTGTGACGTGCTTCGTGATTTCTGATAGTATTATCGGCTATTGCACAATTGAGTTGTTAAATTCAAATTTTACTATTATAATTTTTAATCATGAATTCTGTTGTATCTTTCAGTGTGCAATTCTAAACACTTACAAGCAAATTGTTGGGGGCTCCTTCGAGCATTATAATCAGGTGATATTACTTCTATCTTCTAGAATTGTTTAGATTTGATAAGATGTTATCGAAAAAGCATTTATTGGGAAGTGAAAAACGGAAAAAAAGGAAACGAATTGAGCAACTAACAGAAAAACAAAAAGGGACCATGGATAAATTTGTCTTGCGTGATATGAGTTCACAAGAAGTTCATGAGGATTTATGTGTTGATGGTCATGATGAAAATGACAATGTGGAGAATAGATCAAATGTTGAAAATTATGATATTACGTAGTGTTTGGTTGCTGTCCCCATGGGTGGGGATAGATGACAGGGACACAAAAGTCCCGTCCCCGAACCTGCTTGGTTGCTGTCTCATCGAATTTTGTTCCGACTCCAGAGACAGAGACATGAAAAACTTGTCTTTGACAGAGACATTAAAAACTTGTCTTTCTCGTGACTGTGGCACAAAAACGTGGGGACGGAGACATAAACTAACCAATTATGTGAAATGACCAAAATGTCCTCGGTCCAAAACCTAGCATTTCTTCATTTCTGTCTCACTTTGTCGCAAGCCGTTTGTCTTCGTCTCTGTCTTCAAACTCGCAAACCGTCTCCCACCTTCGAACTCCCGCAGCTCTCCTTCTCTATGCTTGTTCGTGCCCATATAGTGAAAGGTATGAAAGGTTTCCCTTCAATTTTTCTTCTTCTTTGCCTCTCGTTTCGTTTAGGTGTGCTTGGGTTTATGTCGAACATGGAGACGTTCAACGTAAACCCAAGCATTACAAGGAATTTTGGACACTCGAACGTTTGGTTTTCTTCTTCACCTCTCGTTTCCCTTCGAACGTTGGACTTTAGAATAAGGTAGTATCTGGATACTCGAATGTGATAAGTTTCTGGTTCTACATTATGCAGGAACCTGAGCCTATAGATTGGGAGTATTACAGAAAAGGAATAGGTTCTAAACTGGAGGATATGTACAAGGAAGCTTATGACGGTATGTCTTTATCATGCAATTGTCTCTCATCTTTTTGGAATTTTTTCAAAATGATTGAGGCTTTCTGTATAAATGCAGTGCGTATTAGAGTTAGCCACCAAATTATTAGTTAGGAAGCAGAGGAAGAGAAGGGGATATGATCTTTCTTTAATTGGTAACTTGAAACAGTTGTAATATATAGACCATTGTAGAAGTTGATGCTTTATTGCATCGGTAGATATTTCTTCTTGTGCCATTGGATATTGTTAGGAAGACATGTATGCCCTACTTGTCTTGGTTATTGTACATGTATGCCCTAGTTCCAACACAATGTGGTAATACTAACGCACTTCACAGTTTCTCATTCTCTACTAATGTATGTTTTCATACGCTGAGCTGTGTGGGTTTGTTAGGTGAGAGTGTAGTTTGGATGGATATTCATAGATGTTATGTTGTTCAGATTCAACATATGGAAAATATTAATTTACCTTCTCATTAGGCATGCTCTTGGTTTCTAATTAAAAAAGGAAGAAAATATAAAATTGTTCTTTGAGATTTGTTCCCCTTTCCATTGATTGATATATGCTTGCATTTAATGTGTGTTAACTTATGCAAATTAAATAGTAACAATTAATAAATAAATTGATAGTATCTTGTTTCGATTTATGATCTTATTTGTCATTAGATATTGTTTGATGTGGTTTGTTGGCCAAGGGCTTGACAAACTTGAATCTATCCTTGAATCACTTAAAAGGTACTGTTGTTTAATTGTTGAATCAGTCAGTTTGGTTTGAGAAGGGAAGAGACTCTTGAACCTTTGGCAATTCTCATATCTTGATGTGTGGTCTTGCTTGTGCTTTTCGGTGCATATGCTTAAGTTTCATTCAGATATGTACGTAAAAGCAAGTTAGGTTCTATCCTTTTTAGCAACTTGGAATTAAGATTCCATCATCAGTCAATTGAATGATCCACTTTTCCATCCCTCGAATTGGATTGAACAGAATGCAGAGGATTGACATAAGAAAGATTTATAAGGTCCAAAACCCCCTCTGTAAAAACAGTAGCCTGGTTTTAGAATAAAAAAGTGCACCCATTTAACCCACAGACATTACTTATTCAACATTAGTCTCTATAGGCTTTTAAGTATAACCAATTTATTACTGAGGTTAATAGGAGTAATTCCTATACCTCCCTACATATTTAGCTTATAAACTATATTCTAAGCCATTTTTGCAATATATTTCGTACTTTGAAACACCAATTTATAGAAAATCCTCATCATTATTTTGATAGTCCTAGTTAGGTCCTTAGCAAGGACGTATGAAGTGTAATCCACATGTAAGGAGTTCAGTAAAACCTATTCAGCATCACTCTCATAACATATGACAGTGTTTTGTTAGTCCAAATATCTAGCCTTTTTTGTATGTAAACTTGAATTGTGGTTTTAAGTTTACTGCTTGTTTTGACTTTGTATGTATGTTACTGCTTCAATTTTATTATTAAAATGTTATCTTCATTTCTTGCTAATGTATTTGACTTTTATTATGGACAAAGTGTAGCACCCCCTTACCGCAGGGTACACACCGGGATGCCCGCAAGTCATTCCGGTACATATCCTACGATAAGGGTGAGCTACGATAAATCACTACAAACACCTCACATGGCATCATAACAAAACATCAGCACAAAAAAAATTATAATGTTTTTTTTAACCAAAATTTTTCTCGTTTCATTTCATCAAAACCAGAAGTTTACACATCTGTCATCTTTTACTGTTTGTACATCAGTACTACATGCTACATGAAAGAGGAAAAATACATCATAATCTATCTAGGTCATCCCAAAAGTCCCAGCTGACCGACCTGTGAGCCATGACTTCTCTCGCCAACACGACGTACACGGCTAGAAAAGTCCCTCTGAAGCTAAGAGTCTACTCTCGGTCCTAAAAAATATGTTGCAATTTTGGGTGAGTTTGCGAACTAAATGAGGTAACCATCATCGATGGTTCACTTAATTCATGCAACAATCAAGCATATTACAGGTATTTCATAATTTAACATAAATAAGAAGTATCACATAAGTATATGGCATTTCGCCTTTCACTTAATCAAAGAGATTAAACCAAATACGTATGAAATGCGCATATGACACTTTTTCAATTTATTACGGTGTTGTGACCGAACGCCTGAACTGTCCCAATGTTGGCACATTAATCGTTGAGCCTGAGGCTCTGAATCACTGTGGGGCTCGAGGTCCGAATACAATCGTTGAGCTTTTAGCTCTCGGTGGCTGCTCCGGTCACAACTGTCATTATCTAATCATGCATTCATGAATGAAATGCATATATCACAATTATGTCACGTATGCATATGTCACAATTAATCACATTTAAAACACGTTCACAATTAATCACATTAAAAGACGTAGGTCCCAAATTCACATACAAGTAGCACTTCAATAACACAACTTCCCAATACACAGTTATCGGACCTTCTGTCCGGAATCCACAATCCAATCACAATCACAATCCATCATTATTCACCGCAAAATTATAAGCAATTAATAATTGAGAGAACCATCTAGGTCACTCATAAATAGCTTCCGAAGCTAATGCCTCGAAGTCTCGGCAACGTCTGCGGGTTGACGTTCCAAACGCGCCTCTATAACAATTTAAAATACACCAATATTACCAAATGTACAATTAGAAATATAACAATGCACATGTAGAAAGTAAAATGTGTACAATGCATGTTCGTGACATTCCTGGCATTATTCCATAA
>JAOSBN010000008.1:43465494-43493707 GCA_027563595.1 Erythroxylum suave
GTAATTGGGCAAATTCTTGCCTATGTGTGTGTATGTGTTTTGCATGAAATTGTTATGTTTGAAATTGTAATAATTGTTAATGTTTTGCATGGTTTCATTGTGATTACGTTATACCTTGCAAAAGGTTATAACATTTGGAATTGAATGAAAAGAAGAAAAAATATGAAATATAAGAAAAATGGCAAAATGAAAGAAGTACAAGAGTGCAAATTGTGATTGCTTAAATAGAGCATAAGAATATGAAAATGAATGGAAATGAATATGTGCTTTTGTTTGGGTGAGAGTGGAACTGTTTCATTAGTCACGTGCACATCGACATAAAGCTTTCTCCTGGCTGCCCGCTTGTGGCCCACGAGATCTAAAAATGGACTCGTTTTGTTCACGGAGTAAACCATTGGTTTCTTTGTTTTGTTCACGGAACCCTCAAGACAATTGTTTGTGCATTTGCATTTTGGCATGCTAATTTATGTTGTGATGTTAAGATACATCAATTATGTCCTATGTGATGATGATTTGAATTGTGCCTCGTATGCCAATATGGATGCATATATATATGTACATATGTATGTGTGAATGTGTGGCACATTGCCAATGGCTATAAATATTTTAGCCACTGAGCTATGTAGCTCAACCCCTAATTTTCCCTCCTCAAGTGCAAATCGAGAAGATAAGTGATCCTTGCAAGGCATTCGAAACTCTAAGATAACTAGAAATATTTTTGTACTATGTTAGTGAATATTTTCAGATAGCTTTAGAGACATGTCAAACATCAACATCTTTTGCATTTTGTTTTAAAGCTAGTACGTATGTTGGCTTGTAACAAACTCTCACTGTGTTTAAAACATGAGAAAGTGAAATTTAATTCCTTTCTATGTATGATTTTGTTATAAAAAATGAGAAAGTGAAATTTAATTCCTTTCTATGTATGATTCTGTTATTTTAAAGATTGGAATAACGAAATGTACATGTGCATAATCTTATTTGTGAATTGCCAAAGGTTGTTAGTCTCAAAGTAGCATGTTAGAACTTGAGAGATTTTGTTCTGAATTAAAAGGAAAAACACTGACGAAAGGAATCGTCTGTGATGACGTCACACATAGACGCAAAGGAAAATATAGAGGAAGAGTATCGTCTATGCTGACGTCATAACACAGACCCAAGGAAAAACATAGATGAAAGGAATCGTCTGTGATGAAATCACACACAAACGCAAATGAAAATATAGAGGAAGAGTATCGTCTATGCTGATGTCATAGCACAGACCCAAAGAAAAACACAGACGAAAGGAATCGTCTGTGATGACATCACACACACACACAAAGGAAAATGTAGAGGAAGAGTATCGTCTGTACTGACGTCACAACACAAACAATAGAAAGTCAAACCCAGACGATAGAAAGATAGACCCAGACGATAAAACAAAGACGATAAGGGGCCAAACACAGACGATAGAAAGTCAAACGCAGACGATAGAAAGACAGACCCAGACGATAAGGGGTCAAACACAGACGATAGAAAGTCAAACCCAGACGATAGAATGACAGACCCAGGCGATAAAACACAGACAATAAGGGGTCAAACACAGACAATAGAAATTCAAATGCAGACGATAGAAATTCAAACGTAGATGATAGAAAGATAGACCCAGATGATAAAACACAGATGATAATGGGTCAAACACAGACCATAGAACGTCAAACCCAGGCGATAGAAAGATAGACCCAGACGATGAGAGGTCAAACACGGATGATAGAAAGTCAAACCCAGACAATAGAAAGACAGACCCAGACGATAAAACACAAACGACAAGGGATCAAACACAGACGATAGAAAGTCAAACCCAGACGATAGAAAGATAGACCTAGACGATAAAACACAAACGATAAGGGGTCAAACACAGATGATAGAAAGTCAAACCCAGACAATAGAAAGACAGACTCGGACGATAAAACATAGATGATAGGCAAACCACAGACAATTGTAAGGAGAAGTTAAGAAGTTATGCTAATTGTCTTGAAGCATGTATATATGCAAAGTATGGGCTCACCAACGCCATTAAGGCTCGAATGGAGATAGGCCTAAAAAGGGTTAGTTGAATGCAAAGGTTTGAGTAAATGTTTGGTATATTAATGAAATAGTCGGGCTCCGAAAACAGGGTCCGACAATCATGCTTTATCATCATTAAATGGAGTAATGACCTTATCATTAAATGATTTAATAGTTATCTTTTAATGATGGCATCTAATATAACCTTTTAGCATTCATTTCATTAAGGAAAGAAAGAGGTGCATTTGATGTATTTTTTCTTCCTTCTGTCATCCATAACTGAAAATGAGAAGCTCTCATTTAGGTTATTGGTCTTTTCATATAGCCATATTAAACAAATAAGAAGAGTCTCATTTATTAGCTTCTTTATGATTAATTAAAGAATGAAGTGATGCATTGGATGTGCATCACATCTTTCTTTCATGATAACCAAAATTGACAAGGAGAGGAAGAAAGGGTTCTTGTATTTTTTTTGACTCACTCTCTCCACTCATGCATCCATAACCGAAATTCGAATGAGAAGAGTCTCATTTTTTGGCTTCTTTCTTCTGAGAAAAATCTACTCAAAATATTTCTTCTCCTTTCCCATCAAAGGATCTTGTCAACCAAGTTATCCAAGAAGAGCAAGTGGTAGATTGGATTGATCGGGATACAACAACAAGGAGAGGATACATTGACAAAGGAGGGGATACAAAAGCGAGAAGTCAAGGCTATAGTAAGGAGTAGGTATATTTCTATCACCTTGTTCTTATGTAAATTAATTTCCTTATTTCGTATCATAAATATCTAAAACATGTTGAATTGGTTATGTTATTTCCCCTATGTTTTTTTATTTCGAAAAAGTTTTGAAATCTATTGTTTAACCAAATCTTGCATCCTTTCGTTTTTGATCCAACAAGTATTTCACTCAAATTTCGTATAGGAAACTACACTACCATAGGCTTGCTAATACACCAATTCTCCTCTACAATATTTGCATGCATAAATAGATCAAAAAGGCTTGTTTAGGGTTGTAATGTGGTAAGGGTCAAGGTGGGTAAAGAGGGAAAAAGGGTTAAGTATACGCACTAGTAATATAAAAAGCAAACGAAAAGGGATAACAACATACTCTGAGATACACACATGTAACTACTACTCTGCTCTCATTACTACTTCTCATTCATTCTTCCTTTTTCTTTTCATTTCTTTCTCTTTTTTTTCCTTCATAAATGGAAGAACTAAAAATTAAAATAACACTATATACAATATAATTCACAGGAAGAAATATCCTCAAATCATCCTGGTAACAAAAATTTCACAACGATCACAACTAATGTATTGCTTAATACTTTACTAAGCTTATGAATGGGTAGGTTAATGGGGTTCTGAGTTTTAAAATATTTAGTATTTTCAAGAAACAAAAGGTTAAGGCTTAAAGGGGATAGCAAGGGAAAATCAAAGGTGGGTCATTTAAGTGAAGGGTTAACACAAAAGGGTATTAATCATCTCTATTAAATATGCATCCAGTAGACTCAAACCAATTCAAAGTAAGTTTTGAAGGTAATATCCTAAGGAAGTATCACTCAAAAAAGAAATAGAATGACTATAGATGGAGTCATATGGCTTGATCCTCTCATTAGCTCAAATGAAAACTCATTATGCATCTCTACAATACCTCATTGCTTAAATGTCAATTTGTGAATAAGCTTTTGTAACCAACTACTTTTCATCACTCAACACGGTTCACTTTCTACTTAAGTAGCATAATACAAGTTCAATCATGCATTCAATCTAATTCCAACTAGTATAATAGAATTTCACGGCAATATGCATCGAAATGATTCAAGTGTGATTCTATTGCTAATATAAAGCATATGATATGCCTAAGCATGCATCCTATTCAACACAATGCAAACAATGCAATTGAGAAAGTCAATGTTACCTCCCCACTTAAAAATCTCATTGTCCTAAATGTGACAAGTCAACCACCAAATAAGGGAAAATGACATCAAACTAAACAAAGAAATTAAAACAAACAAATGAAACCAAACAAAAGAAAATTAAGTCAAATTAAACAAAAAATGAAACTAAACAAATGAAATTAAATCAATCAAAAGAAATCAAACCAAACAAAAGATATTAAACCAAACAAAAGAAATAACAAAAAGAAAAGTTTAAGGTAAGAAATGGCTTATGGAGATGATGGTGGTAGCAGTATTGGTTAAGGAGCTTCAAAATTGTTCCTCTGACAGAATTTGAGGAACCTTTTCTTTAGGATGCGCTACTCCTTGTACACTTACTGTATGTGGGTGTCGAGCTCATTAAGTTGCGATGTCATCTGTTGGTAATTGGAGGCCACTTAGTCAAGGATTTGCTGAAATAGGTCGACCTCTATTGGTGCACTTGGTTTCACCTCTACTTCTTCTTCATCTAGCTCTAGGACTGCTCGGGAGGTGGAAGGTTAAGAAGCGACTATATCTTGGACCCTCCTATTCCTCACTACAGTATACGTCTAAAGATTGCGGAGTTCCATAGAATGGAACTCCTCAATCTTAGAGTGCCTCAAATATGATATGTCAAACATATCGTACAAAGTTTTATGCACCTCTTCCATATTAAGGTTATAAAATCAAGCTAAAGCAGTAACAACATGAGACATAACAATATAAACTCACTATTGATTGAAAAATTCTAAAAGGTGTTAATTTTAATTTTTCGGTCCATGCACCATAAAGAAAAGTTCTTTGGTCGAGTATTTGTTATTTTCATTTTTATTAAACACAATTAAGCACATAAATTTATGCAATAGCAAATGCTCAGCACTATGGATTAAAGAGTTCAGTGCAATCCTAGAGTAAAAAATTTCCCTCATTAGAGTTTTCCAATAATCATCATGATCATCTAAAACTTGAGTGTTTGACAAATCAAAAAGACCACGCATGACAGTATAATCCAATTTGTAAACAATACCGAATAACCAAATCAAAAAGACCAAGCATGATAGTATAATCTAATTTGTAAACAATACCGAGTAACCAAGACCAGAAAACGTCCATTTTAGGATTCTATCAGACAGTATTGAAAAACTTTAACGTCATCATAGGGTAAATAGGCAAGTCATATCGAATGAACCTATTCCATCTTATGATCGCAGCTAGTTGCTCAATTTTCTGCCTCACTCCTATGTTTTCTAATAATTCAAAATCAAAATATCTAAGAGTGACTAATTCTCTGGCGCTAAGGTCTCGGAATCGCGTACCTTCTTCTAAATTAATCAGGAATGGGGCTAATAAGCTATTGCTCAATTGAACTTACCTTCACCATAAACTTGAGGGCAGAGTTCGTCAATTGGTTTCGTAGCCATCATCTTGCTTGGTGTCATTTTAGAAAGAAAAAATTGCAAAATTGAGAGAAAGAGAGTGAAATTCAATTTTTAGGGAGAGAGAGCAAAATCTTACCTAAATCATTATATTTTGAATGATTAATGCACAAAAAGTGTAAAGGATTATAAGATTAATGAAAAGAGATGAAGAAAATACCAAGAATCTAGAGAAAAAAATGAAGAGTTTTAGAGAGTGGGAGGAGGATTTTTGTGCGTTAGAGAGAGAAGGTGTGAAAATTTGCAAAGTGGGTGAAAGAAGAAAAGGGGAGGGAAATTTAAGTTTGCCTCCGGATGGGTCGTGGGAATTTCCCACAACTTCCATGATTGTGGGATTACTCTCTAGAAAATTTCTAGAGAGATTTCCTATGATTGTATGAATCACTCCAATTCCCATGATCGTGGTGGTTCTTCCACTTCTAAATTTTTTTCCAACCTTAACATATATTCCCTATGATCCCAAAACCTATAAACACGTCAAGATAATATCATCAATAAGAAATTTGAAAAGAAACATTGAAACAAAATCAAAATAAACATCAGTCCAACTCAAATCAACATGATTATAACTAAAGAAATCTAATGAATAAGTAAACAAAAACAATCAAAAGGAAGTAGAATTTCGTAGGTTACCTCCCATGCAATGCTTCTTTTAACATCGGTAACTCAACTCTCCTTTTTGCTCATGGCAACTCAAATGACTGGTATGGTGACAACATAAAAGCTAACCTTAAGCTCTACATATGAGCTATTTTGGAAGGGACTCCACCTTCATTGTGGTTTTTCTTCTCTCGCCTCCTCATACGTGATCGTTTCTTCTTAAAAGAATTTTTGGGGTCCTTGATATCTTCCCACCCTCTTTAGGGTTCAAGTTCTTTGATATCTAGTCGGGGAGTATGATAATCTTTCTTCGATACTTTGAATGTTAATTGCTCCTTCCTTACTCTCAGTATTAATTCGCCCCCATCAACATCAATAATAGTCGCCTAAGAACCATAGGGGTCTTTGCATCTTCTTCAATATCTAGTATGTAGAAGTCTATAGGGAAGATGAATTTGTCAATCCTTACTTGTACATTCTTAATGATCCCCTTTGGCAAGTGCACTGTCCTATCGACCATTTTCACCAATGTCTTAGTGGGCTCTTGCTCTCCCTAAACCCAACTTCTGACTAAACATGTAGGGCATCATGTTGATACCAGCTCCCAATTTGCCAATGCCATATCTATCTTAACTCTTTTTAAACTACACGGAATGATAAAGTCCCCTAGATCTTCTTTCTTTTATGCTACGTATGGACTTCCTTCAGAAATGTTCTCTTTGACCTCTTTCTTCATTGGTTCCTTTAATGTGAGATTTGTTTGGAGTTGATTTTTTATATCCATCATCTTGCTTAACTCAACCTCCTTATAATTCCTTACTGCTCTACTTGAAGATGACTTCTGTTGAGCAAAAATCTGATATGGAAGTCCAAGATGAAGTTCCTTGATTGGCTTACTTACTAGTTCACTTGGAAGGACTTTCAACATTGTTTGTCCTTCTCTCTTGTCTCCATCTTTCTCCTCATGTTCATTGTCTTTTTTCTTTGTCCTAGTGATGGCCATGATTTTTTCCTTTGGGTTGAGGGTATTGCTCGGTAGGCTACCTATATTTCAAGAAGATAAAGCATTAGCTAGTTGACTTACCTGAACCTCTAAATTGTGGATGGATGACACATGATTCTTCAGAATCTAGTCAAATTTCACTTCCATCCTCTTATGACTTTCCTCCTGGCTTGCATACATCCTTTTCTTATTCTCCTTCTGAGCTCCCAGTTTAGACCCCAAGACCCCATCATCTTGTCCATCTTGCTCTCCATCAATCCGATTTGGTCTTGTTGAAATCGCAAAGGTCTTTATGGTCTTGATTGACCACTTGAATTGTTATTGCTCCACGAAAAATTTAGGTGGTCTCCACCTGGATTAAAAGTATTGGAATAAAGGTTATTACCTTTTTGTGGCTACCCAAGGCAACTTACCTGTTTGATGCCACTAGCTCCCAGTAGAAAACACTCTGTTGAGCTGTGGTTTTTCTACTTACACAGCTCATATTATGCTTGCATTACCTTAACTACAGAGGTAGATGCTCTTTGCATGTTGTTCAGCTACCTTGTAAGAGCCGTGATATGAGTTTGCAATAAGTATCATACCTTTCTGTTCCTTCTATCCTTGTCTACTCCTTTCTTGAGACCACATACAACTATTTCTTACTAACTCCTTCAAAAGATCATAAGTTGCTTTCACAGTCTTCTTCTTTAATGAACGTCTAGCTGCTGCATCGATGGTTCCTTTTGTGATTGGATTCACTCCATTATAAAACGTTTGTAGTAGGAACTCCCTTGAAAGGTTGTTATAGGGACAACTCCTCTGCAATTCTTTAAATCTCTCCTAAGCTTTATAAAGAGATTCCCCATTGTTCTACTAGAAATTTGTAATCTCTTTGATCATCCCCGTCGTCTTTGCCAACAAAAAGCATTTGGTGAGGAATGCTTGGGTAAGCTGTTCCCAAGTAGTAATCTATCCCGAATTTCAAGAGTTGAACCATGCTTTTTGTAGCACCCCATTTCCACTGAGCACATATCCGTACATCTCGAGGACATTCAGACACACACCTTGTGAAAGCAGTGAGCTAGAGCAGTCAAACAGATCTCATTGCAAATTTTTCTCAAACATCACATGCATTTTTCGGAAAACCAAGAATCATTAATGGCTCATGTTATTTAAAACATTACAAATTACAATTGACATTACAATTTATTTATTATTTTGTTGTGACCAAATGCCTTTTCTCATTGTCCCATATCTATTGTGAATACCAGGCTCTTTTTAGTATTGTCCCGTATCTGTTGTTACTACCGGGTTCTTTAATCGTTGAGCCTGAGGCTCTGATGCGCATAACTGAGCTTAAAGCTCTTTTCAGTGGCGAATTCGGTCACAACTACCTTTATGTTTCATGCATTCATGTAATGAAATGCATCATGGATATTCAATCATTATGCTCATTCAATCACATTCACATTTTCTTTCTCATTCACATTTGTCATTAGAACATGGTTCGGCATTCAACATTTAAGTTGAGAATCACTTATGTAGTCAAATTCACATTCAAGGAGCACTTCCAATGAATGTTTTTTTTATGCATCAAACTCCTTCGACATTTATTGTCCTGAATAAACATATTCACATCACATAATTCAATACGTAATTTAAAAATAGAATAAACAATGAAAGTGAGACCATCTAGGTTGACTCACAGTACGCTCCATATTAACATTATGACGTTTTATCCTTTATATCAACATTATGCAATACACATATTACACATTCATATAAACATTCAATTATATGCCTATGTATATGTGTAATGTATAATGCATGCTCATATCGAAAATCTCGAGTACATTTCTTTTATTCAAATCTCATAATCATTTGATAAGATCATTAAATCATTCTTCAATACTTAATGAACTTAACTGACTTTAATCATCAACTTGGGGTCATTCAAGTTCTCGTTTAATCCTAATTACATCATATGGAAGCACCTAGTATTGATTTATTCGTATAAGAATCAATGGGTAACTCTCTACCTTCATAAGTCTGGCCACGATTATGGTGTCCCTGCCATGATCGTGACAGAAACTATTTTTGTCAGGTCACGATCGTGTCCTGCAAATATCCTCCTCCATTCATCCAAATTCAACACATAATTTAACACCAATTTCACACCAAATTTTCCAAAATTCACCTCCTGTAATAAAACATCATTCCACACTAATTCAAATACCAATTTGATTGCATTAAACTCTCAACTTCTACTCATTTAATTTACCATTTCAAACTTAATCTCATCATTCATGAAATCTAATCACCTTCCATGCTATGTCTTATTCATAATGCATCAAACAATTCATTAACTATGTTACGTCCTCAATTAACACTCTAAAAATTTTACATTTAGATGCATTGCCATCAAACATACTTTTCCTTAAAAGTATAACGTTAAGATCAATTAAAACTTAACACACATTTAGCCAACTCTTCCAACATCAAATTATGTTCATTTTAAGCCCCAATTAAGTCCAAAAGCATCATAGTTATATACCTCATCCTTAATTGGTTCAATCATTGTATAATCAAAACATTACCAAGAAAAATCATTGCTTACGATTGTGGCATCACGTAAACTAAGCTCCTATTTATTCTGTAGTTTTTTAGTTTTTCTCAAGACAAATTTTTAGGTCAGTTTTGTATGACCATTTTGACCTAGAAAATGAGGCATTTAGGCTACAACTTATTCTAATAAAATGTTCCTATATGTCTTAAGTTTCTAATGACATCAAATTCATACATTTTAGTTTAGTATTTTACAAGTTATATCCCAAATACTATGCACTATCCTCATATCATGACAACACACAATTCTCAACTTCAAGCCAAATTTCTAGACCCCTAAGGACAAGATTGAAAATTCAATTCCTATATGAAATTTGAAGACTTATGTCTCTAGGTTAATCTACATCAAAAGTAATCTCATTTCGGTATCTACAGATCAAGTTATGGCCAAATTACATATGCATGTTCAGTGAAAACACTCTATCTAATCTATTCCAGCACTCTTTATCATCCAAGTTCATCTCTTTTGCTTAGTCTATCACTTATAGCTTAATTACTTATCATTTCCCCATCATTATTAACTCCATTTCAGCACAATATCATCCATACACAAATCAAAATCCATGATTGATCATAACACCAAAAACAAAACACATACATATACACATTCATCACCAACTTTCTGCACATGTTCCACTTCATTAACACCTTTATTTTATCCTTAACTTATTACTTTAATTGTCCTCATTTTAAGACAGTTCTTTAGCCTTTTCTTTAACTTCAAAATTGTTCTAACTCATCTCTATAACACCCAAGGAAGTCTACATTAATACACATTGAAAATAGAACGTGAAACATCCATTCATCTATCAAATTTTTATGCACTTTTTCTACATCATGCTAGGGATCATTTTTATCTCAAAAATCATCCCTATTACACTTCATAGTCTATTATTCATCATATATATGAAAATATGACATAAATGTACCCATTCTTCATTCATGTTACCAATACATTTAACTATACTATCATGATCATTTCACCTCTTAAACTATCATCAAAACCATGTTTATCAAGCAATCTATAAAGAATAATTTGCGACTTAATTTACGTGATACTTGCAGGCTTGGCAACCTATATAGTCCTGACATTATAAAAAATTACCACACTCGTGCATCAATTAAAGGCACACGCAAGCAAACATGTGAAGAGTAGCTTAGCCAATCCATCGTGCAAAATTAATAGTGCAACTAGGACTAACTTAAACATAAAAAAAGGGGGTGACCAAGTATAATAGGTAAATCACATTGGGAAAAAAAAAGGATAAAATTTTGGTAGTATCAAAATTCAAAAGTCCAATTCAAATTGAACAAATTCATTCTGTTTTTAGTTTTGTTTCTTTAATCTCAACCCAAATACAATAGTCTCGTTTTCCTAATTGTAGACCAAATCTAAGAAAGTCTAATTTCAAAATCTTTTTCTTTTATATTCAAATTAATTTCATATCAATATCTAATTTCAAGTGCATTTTCATTTTTTGGTCAATCCTTTACAAATTCCATAAATCCTTTCTTTCTAATTTCATTCTTTCATTTAGTTTCACTTCATTCTAATCTAAAAAATCTAAAACGATAATGTCTTCTATAGTTTCTTCAAGTATAAGATTAAGAAAACCACTATGGGATCTAATTCTTTAGTTTGATTCAAATTCAACTTAAAAATCTAGTTTCAAGTATGATAGTTTAATTTATACCCAAATTCAAGTTTAAACTTCCAATTTTGAGTCTAAGTATTTAATTTTAGTTCAAGTTAGTTCTCGAAAGTCCAAAAACATTTCTTAATTTATTTCTATATTCAAACTGAAAAATCGAAAATCCCTCATCTCCAAATTTTGCTAAACATATTTGAAAAAAAGTAAATAATTATTTCGACCAACATAATAGAGCATTTGTAATTAGGCTACCAGATTTAACATTCGACTTAAGAACTTTAAATACCTTTAACATTCGACTTAATTAGGCTATCAGATTCTTCAATTTTATTTGTTTGGTTAGTGGAAATAGATAAAACAAGAAATGATATAACTACAATAAATTTTAAATAATCTTGTAATTTTTTTCCTAAAGGAGAGTAGATATAAGTGTTGGGAGAAAAATAACACAACTTTCTAAAAAGTCGACTGAATAACAACAACAAGAAATAACTCTTTAAGTTGTAGCAATAGAAAAATATGAGAATGAAAAACTAACAATAAAACAAAAACCAAGATTTATCGTGAAAAGGCCTCCAGTGTAAAAAGGAAAAAATTATGGGGCAAACTGACAAATAAATCCACTAAACTCAATAAGAATTTACAAGAAAAGTTGGCATCTCGCCTTCCACAATAACAAGTTGTCTCACGAAGTTTCAGGATCGAAATCAAGGTAAATATCATAATTAATAAACCCTTAAAGCAATAAAAAAACAATCAAACAATAATGAGAATCTAACCCTCTTTGCCCTCACTTTATTTTCCTTACTTTTGGACATCATGGCTGCACTCTCGATCTCATATATGGAGCAAAGCTCAAATAAGCTATTTATAGGCTCCTCCGACTTAATAACTAAGTCAGAAAACTAATTAGATTCAACTAACTAGATCACATCTTATCCTAATCAGATTACATCATATTATCTAATACGATGACATCCTCATCCAAATAGGACTCTATCTGATATGATTTATCTATATCCCAACTAACAAGATAAGAGATTACATTTATCCAGAAATGATAAATCCATATCCACAAAAAATCTCCACTATTTACTATGATCTTATCCACACATCATCCAAGATCTCAAAATAGGGCCAAACATTCAACAATCTCCCCCTCTAACCTAAATATGGGGAAGACACATTATTTAGCCTTAGATTAGGGATGTGTCATACATCTCTTAAGGTTAGTGAGCAGCTGACGTTTGTATGAACTCAAATATCACTCATACTGACTATCTTAGCAAAACTTTGGTTTACTATCTCGATGCTACCAAAATTTCCACTCTTGTAGCTTGAGAAGAACACAATGATAAGATGATCCCATGTCGATCAACCATTCTAAACCAACATTGCTGACGTGGAAGCATTCACTAGTTGCACAAACTAAGGATACCTCATCATCCATACTTGAAGCAATTTTAGTTGTACTCTTATCATCATCATCATCCTGATGAGCTTCCTTTTTCTGAACCCTTTTCCACTTATAAGAGAACCTTTTAATATGTCCTCACTTATCGCAATATTGGCATGTCTTCGTGTCTTTGTCACCTTTGGACTTTGAACTATTTTAAGACTTGCCATGACCATTGGAGCCCCTACTCTTGTTCCTTTCCCTGGTTTCTTTCAAAAAAGTCTACACTTTGTCAGCTCCAATCTCCTTTCTTCTGATTTCTTCATTAAACGTGCTTTCTTTGATTACATCCAAAGAAAGTATACTTTCAGGAGTTAAGTTGTTAATCATCACTATTAGCATTTCTCGGTTATTTGGTAACAAACTCAATAGGAACAAAACTTGTAGCTCATCATTAAGAATGATCTTCATAGTTGTAAGCTTGTTGATTATGTCCTAGAAATCACTTAGATGCTCCGAAATTGATTTCCTAGCCTTCAACTTTAAATTCACAAGTCTCTTTAATTAAAGAGACCTTGTTATGAGTAGTCTTCCTTTTATACAGACCTTCTAGCTTCTTTCATATCTCAAAAGGATCTATTTCTTAAGACACCTGGTTAAATATGTTGATATTAATCCATTGTTTGATAGTGCCCATAGTTTTTTACTTCATCTTTTCTTATTTTTTGTCTGACATCTTTTTAGGTTTTGAAGGAACATCATCCTTCACACCTCTATCCTCATCAATAGTATCAAAGAGATCCCTACAATACAAAAGGCCATCCATCATGGGCTCCAAATCGAGTAATTTAATAACATTAACTTGACCTTAAAGCTACTTTCACCTTCTGTTACGATGACTCTAATATCATTTGTTGGCAAATAAATAACATAATCCCTAAATAGTAAATTGAATATTAATAACAAGAAATAATTCTTCAAGTTGCAAAAAAAAAAAAAGAATGAGAAACTAGCAAAGAAACAAAACCCAAGACTTGACATAAAAAATCCTTCAGTGTAAAGGGGGAAAAATCACGGGGCAAACTGACAAATAGATCCACTAAACTCATTAAGGATTTTTTTTTAAATTGATCTCTCACCTCCCATAACAACAAGCTGGCTCACGAAGTTTCAGGATTGAAACTAAAGTTGATATCATAATGAACAAATCCTTAAAACAATCCCAAAAACAATAAAACATGATGAGAATCTATCATCTTTGGCCTCTCTATATTTTTCTTTACTTTTAGACTTTATGATTTGTGCTCTCTATCTCATGTGTGAAGCAAGACTGAAAAGAGACATCTATAGGCTTTTTTGACTTAATAGGTAAGTCAAAATTCTATATAAGCTCAACTAACTAGATCACATCTTATCACTATAAGAAAAATGACATTTTGAGATGGAAATTATCGACGAAAAATGGCAAAATTCCTTCGATAGGTTAGGTTAGCGACGGAATTTATCGACAGAAAATGGCATCAGAGAATCGGCCATAGCTAATAATTACCAATGGAAACTAGAACACCAATCGGTAAACTAACTGATGGAAGATTTGCCTTCTGTCAGTAAATATACCGATGGTTTATTTTGCGAAGCATCATCAGTAAATTTATGAACGAAAATGGATGTTCCTTTAGCAAATGGTGAATTTTCATTGGTAAATTTGGCGAAATATTACTGATGGCTATATTTGTTTCGTTAGTGAGTGTATCGACAGTTTATTTCATTCGGTAAATTTGGCGACGAAATTTGTTATTTTGTTGGTGATGATCGATGGTTTTTAGTAATCTACCAATAAATAGAGTTGAATTTACCGATAGAACAGTAGATTTCTGTTGGTAAAGCAACCAAAAAAGTTTTCTTAAAATATATAAGATATACCATCAATAAATTAAAATTATGGATGATGCATAATTTAAACAGTGATAAATTTAATAATATATATTTAATTTGTTTAAATAGAAATTTGATTGATGATATAAAGTTAAAAATATCTTAATTGATAATAAAAACATTAAATTATACATAATAAGTATTTGCAATACAAAAGAAATGACCAAAACTACACTATTGATCTGGAGACAGCGGATGCTTTGGTTGGTGTGATGAGGTGCTACCCTTACCCTTCAACTCATCCATCTCACTACAGAGCTGAGTTATGTACTTCATCAATTGCTCCATTGTGCTTTGAAGATGTTGGACTTGATTGGTTATGGACTGCCTATTGGATGTTGTTGTATTGGATGTGGAGGATTGCGAATAACATGTATTCGTAAATGAACCTAAGCCAAATATCCTTTCACGACGGTCCCTACCACCCATTCCATCGAGATAGGTTTCAGTTTCATCAATATGTTCAAACTATTGAGACTGTCGTTGAATGATTTCTTGTATTTGGTCTTATTAAAAGACAATGCTTATATTAGTAAGTGATAATTATTAAGCATTAATATTAAACCATAAATTTCACTTACATTTAATTCTCTACAATGGCTGTTGACGAATGTCACACCATCATGCTTTTTAGTATGAGTGTGCAAAAAGAGCTGACAGGGTCTAGGTCTCATGCTTATAGACTTTTCCTACATAAGAATATATTGTTATAAGTGTACTAGAATTTATAAAAATTTCAGTAGAGTATCCTCTATTTTTATAATATCTATCCCCTGTTAAATAAAGAAAATAACTCAACAACACAACTATATATAAAACTAGACATTTATAACATTATCATTCTCAACAAGAAACACATATTTTCATTCCAAAATTCACACATCAAATTCAATTGAAATACAGCAAAGAAAAGAAAGGAAAATATTAATGTAAAGAGTAGATACTTACAAGTCTCTCTGTATACTCGTGGGGGGTAATAGATCCTCCCGAATGTATAGGAAGACTCTCCCCCCGATCCTCCACGTCTGTTGGCCGAATTACACTATGAAAGGGACATGGCCTCAGTTGATGTCCAATATTGCAGCCAACAACTCCATATGTCTTCAAAAATGTAAGGTAGTCGTACACCCGCCCTATTTATCGCAGCAATAAAGTCGCGATAATGTGTACGCACTCGTCTCTCCCATACTCTATAGATGATCGCGTCAAATTGAGAATCTCAAAAAAATTCTTTCTGAAATAAAAGGAAAAACATTCGATAAATACTTATGATATAATAATATTTATCTAATTAACGTATAGAATTGTTAATTAAAAAATAAAATAATATTTTTTGTGGTATCTCAAACTCGTGATAGTAAAATTCCTTTGTCGCCTAATAGATATTCTTCTATACATAACCGTCAGGATTAATCTTTTCCTTGAATTTCAATGTCATGTTTCTTGAGCAAGGTCTAGATGGAAATAACCTAATATAAAAATAAATAAATTTATACCATTTTTAAAATTTAAACCTATAACTTAATTATAAACATATAATATTTCATGTATTTTCACTTACATATGATTGAAAATTGTGATGTATTTTCTTCCATCGGGTCCTTCAGCTCCAAATTGGTGGTTGTCTCCTTCATTCGTATTATTTACCTTTGATATCTCTGTCGGTATAAGGGTAGTGAATGATGTAGGGCTGGCAAATGGTGCAACCTCATCTGCAAGTGTAGTAGGTGGAGGGGAAGGAGGTGATTCAGCTCCAGCTACTACACCATGAGATGCTTCACTTGTACAGTAAGTACCTCCGAATCATGGTCTAAATCTTGGTCGCATCATATCCTGTCTTCTCTTTTGTAGTATATTTCAACCTGAAATTAATATTTGATTGAATTTTGTAGAAATATTACAATTTGATTTCAAGATTCTAGCTTCATATCACTTTTTTTCAACTTGAAATTGATGGCCATTTACACTTTTCTAAAACCAAGACATATTGGAGACGAACGGGGAAGACTATTCTATTGAATCATAAATGGCCCTCTCTAACATTTTAAAAAAATGGCTTATAAACTAGGTCCAATATTTAAAGGTACGAAAAATGTTTTGTTAATTTAATATTTAGTGGCTTTCGGACCAGAACCATTATTTGATTTCTTAAGTACATATGCTATACAAAGATCGATAAGTACATATTGTATTAAGTACTTAATGTTTATCATTATGAGATTTGTATGTAAATTTGTGTTCTAATATTAATATTGAATGTCTTATAATGATCGTGAGATTCTTTAAATCTTCATTAATTTTATTAAGTTGACACTTCGAAAGGTACTTCACTAACTTCCATTTACACATTTTGAGAATAAAAAATAAAAAAGGAACAAGGGGTGAAAGATAAGATACATAGAACTTTATGTAATTTAAACATTCTTCTGTTTTTCTAAAAATATTATTTACATGACGTTGATATAAAAAATTTTCATATTCTTTTTTACTGTTAAATAGACTCAAATATAAAAATAGCATATAATAGATATTATTTTTTAAAAATGTAAATTGTTTAAATATTGGTTTTTAACCCTTATGTAGTGCATTATCAAACATATATATATGTTTATTATTTTTTATTATCAACATACTTTGTCATTTGACATTCTTTAATTAATTTTAAATTTGTAAATATTGAAAATTTTGAATAATTACAAATATCTAATAAGATAATTCAATGTTAATAAAAGTAAGTTATATTTTTAGATAACATTATAAAACATACCTACATTAAATCAAAACATATATAAAAGCTTCAAAATATTAAAAGAATAGTTAACATTATAAAGTTTTTTATTAAAACTATAAAAATAAATAGAAGATAAAATGTAAGTATCTTTTAAACTTCTTAATAAACATAACACATCAAATAAAAACTTCAACTTAAGGGATTATGCTCAAACTTACTCATAACAACCGTCAACTTTCTCATACACCCAATTATCCTATATCACATCTCTCATTGTATAGATCCAATATATAAAAATTATAGTATAAAATTGAATATTATACAGTACTCGAACCTCCTCTTTCACATGAACATTTTCGAAAGTAGTATAGTTTTAATTAGGTTACGTAAACCATGACGAAATTGGAGTTTTATATACTCAACCTGCAAGTCTCTATCTAAGAGACATTTCATCAAACAACTCATAGGCAACATGTATTATCTCTAATTAATAACAAAGCCAATGCATTTTTTCGTTATTTACCAACAACAACACATGTAAACAACAAATAGATCAATAATTCGATAAAAAAATGCACAAACCAACAACCATAACAAAACTCACCACCCAATACCCACCCACGACATACATATATATAAAACCATCTAAGAGCTTCATTTTCTGGAGACAAAATAAACCCAGTAGAGACCTTACCTGAAAATGATGCACGATGGACCAAAAACCAAGTAAAAATCGATGGTGTAAGCAACAAAAATGAGAGAAAACTAGTGCAGTTGAGGGAGGGGAAGAAAAATAGCAGAGCGTGAAGGGGTTGGGTTAAAACGATGATGACAAAACAATGTCGTTTGGATTAAAACCAAACGACATCATTTTATTTATGAACAATTCAGCAGTTACCGATGGACACTTCTATTTATTAGTAAATTACCAACGAAAATAGTCACAATCATACAGAAGGAAAACCTATTGTTGCGATCGTGCATCGTGATTATTATACTTTATCGACAGAATTTACAGAAGAAAATGTGTCCATTGGTAAACTCAAAAATTCCTGCCTTCTCGACTGATGAGCAAGTTATATAGTCGCCAAAGTCTGTCGCAAATTTTGATTTACCTCCATATTTACCAACGGAATTTACCGACGGAAAAATTCTCGTCTCGTGCCAGCTGTTGCCGCCTTAATTTGTGATGGAATTACGTATTCCATCGCTATATTACAATGGAAAAACTCGCAGGTTAATTTTTCCTCCACGTTTACCAATGAATGTCACGTCATCGGTAAATTCGTTCACTTTACTGATGAAATTTCTATTTTTGTTGTTAATTACCAACGGAACTCTTTCTGTCGGTAATATGCCGTCAATAAATTGTTATTTTCTTGCAGTGTATCTTAATTAGATTACTTCACATTATCTAATAAAATGACATACTCATTCAAATAAGATCCCAACTAACAAAATAAGATATTACATCTATCTAAGAATGATAGATCCATATCTACAAAAATCTTTACTATCTTCAATCCTCCCATGGTCTTTATCTTTTAGAAATGATGTATATCTACCGTGATCCACATCGTCCAAGATTTCAAAATAGGGTTGGCACTCAACAATAAGTTGGAATCTAATATCAAGAATAAAAATAACAATAAGTGAGTTATTATCAAAATATTATTAAGATATAATGAGGATATTAATTTTTATTATAATATTATCATCAAAATCATGTGTGAAGATTTTTATATTTTATTTATTTTATTATTTTTATTCTATTTCACTAATATTTATTGTTATCGTAAAAATTATTTATAATTATTTAAAAATATATAAATAATTGTGATTAATTATTTATAAACTATAAATATTTTTATTAATTATTGATAAAATTCATTATAAAATAAAAATGTGAGTAAAAATTTCTTATTATCATTCCTCATTTTTTGATATCGAATGTCACTACAACTATTAAGTTAAATTAGTCTTATTTTTAATAAGTACATACCAAACACACATATCAATAATTATATTCTTATTTCAATTCTCGTTTTATACTTATATTCCTTTTTTCATTTTATTTTATTTACTGATTAGCAAACAAAAACTTTATGTTTGATTTTCATATTTTATCTCTTTATTCATCGCATTTTTTTCCACGTCTAATGTGCTTTTAAATGTTCGAAGTGAGGGAAAGAATTGTCATGCCACTTTGACGGTGGTCAGAAGTTTTTGACCCGTCTCCTCGCATGAAAGGAAGAATTATGTTTTTGGGAGAAAAAGAAAGTAAGCAAGAAATTATTGATATAACAACCTTGTTTAAATTTGGACTTGGGGCCGTGCCTGCCCTATAAATGATTACATTTCATAAATTTGGTCACGTCGGGAAATCCGAAGGAAAGAGAGGGCCGGACAGTGGGCAGTGTTGGGAGGAACGGAAACCTCCGACCGCGCTGCGTCGTCAATTTAATTTCCCTTTATTCCAGGCTACGCTCTGCTCTCCTGTCCTTGTAGTTTTTTCACGCGAAAGGGTGTTGTGCTTGCTTGCACTCTGTCTCATCGTTTTCTCTTTATCCGTGGATGTATCTTGCTATCGTCCAAGGGGAGCATCAGCTTGTGAACTTGCCCAATTTGTTTGTGGGTGTTCTCAGGCCATTAGATTCATACCTTGCAAGGAAGCCCTTTTCTTGTTGCACCCCTCGAGATAGATGGGATAAGGATTTCTTCAAGGTGCAGGGTGGGTAATTATTGATTTACCAGACGATTAAAAAGTTTTTGGTCTTAAACTTGGGCGTCGATTGGAGTTTCAAAGATAGGTTCTTCGCTGACATCTATGGCTGAGCTCGTTGACAATTCTCCTTCACACACTGATCTGTCCTATATCGATGTTTTACCTGTTTATGTTAAGGAGCTGATCGCCGGTGGAGCCGCTGGAGCATTTGCCAAGACTGCTGTTGCACCCCTTGAAAGGACTAAAATACTGTTACAGGTCAAGGATCTCATTCATTATATTCGATTCTGTAGTTTTTTTTTTTTTTTCCGGTGATGATAGTTTCAATAGTTGTTACTAATCTTTCTTGGGATTTTAACGTCATGAATTTTGGTTTTTAAAAAGCTTAAACCCTCTTAACTTCAATTTTCGCTAAATCAGCATTAAAATTTGGAAATTTCCCCTCTGGAATCCTTGACATTGGCAGTGAGCAAGCAGTGCATGAAACGTTTATTAAAAAAAATTTCAGGACAGTATATAATTATGCCCACCCCAGCACTATCTTCTGGTTAAAAGGTTAGAAATGTTTTCCCCAAATAATGATATTAACAACGAGAAAAAAAGGAATAGAGTGGAAGAGGGTGATGGATGAATGTTTTGGAAAGATGGATAAGGAAGTTACGGTGGATAAGATGATGAGGTCGCAGCGGTGTTGGAGAAGGTTGGCAAGGAGGAGATGATGGTTTTCAACTGTGGTGATTCTATGACTATGCTTTCTAGGTGTCAGTTAACATAGCTTGGGATTAAAAATTGAGAGAGGAAATTATTGTTACGGTTTTTGTTTTGGTTTTTTTGAAATTCTTGATTTTACTTCTATCACATTTGTGTTTATTCATGTTCAATCTATGCATGAAGTTCAAGGTCTCCCAACAGAGCATTTTTTATTCCTGAACTTTGGTGCTTCTTGGGCTTATTGGCCATAATTGTGCCATTAGTAAGCGATACATTACTAGAATTATTTTATTTCCTCTTGTATCTGATTTTAAAATTTCATTGACAGACTGTTGTACTCTTCCCATTGCCCTTTTCTTTTTGTAGACAAGAACTGAAGGCTTCAAATCTCTGGGGGTATTCAATTCCTTAAAGAAATTGTTAAAACATGAAGGAATTCCTGGCTTTTATAAGTGAGTATTAAGTAATCTTCATCTCCAGCTTTTTGTACATGGCTGAACTAAATACTTCTCTCTTGTGCCAGGGGCAATGGTGCCAGTGTTATGCGAATTGTTCCATATGCAGCCTTACATTTCATGACTTACGAACAGTATCGAGGTTGGATCTTGGATAATTATTCTATCATGGGTTCTGGGCCTGTAGTAGATCTTTTGGCGGGTTCATTGGCTGGAGGAACAGCAGTGTTATGCACATATCCCTTAGACCTAGCTCGTACTAAACTTGCTTATCAGGTAACTAGTTTCCTGATTTTGTTTAGGCTTTGGAATATTTGGCCATCAAAATTTCTGTGTTTTCATATCAAGGTTACCATATACAAAGGTTTGCCGGTGTAAGCAAGCAAGCAAGTGGTTTTAACCTATTGTTTGCTTACAATTTCTTGCATCATCACAGACAGGCAGTTTTTGTATGCATTAGCATCAACTTAATGTTAATTCCTAATATTTGTTTGTGGATATTCTAACTTCAACTATTGGATATATTACTTGAACTAAGGAAAAGCAAAGCAATTTGCAATTCACTGTTTAGTGTACATGTTTCATGTCATCATGACAACCTCCATACTATATGATAAAACTTAGTAATTGTTGTTCCTCAATATTAACAGCTATATGTATAGCAGTTTTACGTGCTTTTTCTCAGTCACTGGACTCGTGTTATTAAAGCTTAGTGGAAAAATATCAGATCAGACTATAATGTCACCTTTCTTCCTGTGGAATAATGCATTTCAGATTTAGCCTTTTATTCACGAACGACAACAATGTATAGACATTGTGTACCTTTAAGATTTCTATGTTGTCTTTGTTCAGTATCCAGATAAAAAGTTTGAAAAAAGCTTGGTCCGCATGAGGGGCATGCTCATTTCTTCAGTGAATGAAGTTATAATCTAAAAACCATTTCGAATTGGCCGCATAGATTCTTTGTATTCCCTCCACCCAAAGTTTTATGTTATCATTTCAACAAATTGGTTTTAACAATATCTGTAATTTCAATAACAACTCTTATTATGCAATGACATTTTGACAGCTTTTTCTCCTTTTTTTCTGCTGAAAAAGCAGTTTCCATTATTTCTGAAATTATAGCTTCTCTGATATTTTGATAGAAGGAGAAAGACTTGCTCATGCGTATTGGTTGCCCTCAAAAAGATTAACCAAGAATTGGGTTTCGTGAATCATCTCTAATTGTCATCTTATATAATGGTTATATAGGTCACGAACACAAAAGGAAGTTTCAGGCCTGGCATTAAAAGTCTTTATGCTCAACCTGCTTATAGAGGTATCAAAGATGTAATCAAAGTTGTCTACAAGGAAGGAGGAATGCTAGCACTATACCGAGGCATAGGTGTGCTTCCCCAAATGACCATTTAAGATATTTTTATTGGGGAGTAGCCCTTTTGAGAATATCTATTTGAAGTTTGCTTTGACAACTACACTGTTCAATAATGTTATAATTTTTGTCTGACGTTCCTTCTTTATGTGATCTTCTTTTGTACTCTGACTGCCATTAAACCATCAATCTAGGAATACCATGATGGGAGTTAAGTTACATGTGTTCTAAATTTAGCCAAAGCCATAAGATTGATCTTTTCTTGTCCAGGTCCAACACTCGCTGGAATCCTCCCTTATGCTGGTTTGAAGTTTTATGTATACGAAGAGCTAAAGAGGCATGTTCCTGAAGAGCACCAGAAGTCCATTCTCATGCGCCTTTCATGTGGAGCTCTAGCTGGATTGCTTGGGCAGACATTTACATATCCATTAGATGTTGTTAGAAGACAGATGCAGGTATCAGTTAATATTCATACATTTTGATAGGGAAATCATTGTCTATTGAGCCGTCTACAAGTGCAATGAATCTTATGCTACTTGATAGAAACTTGCATACATGGTCATGGTCTCAAGTAAGTGCCCATTTTGGTTGTGGATATCCACATATGTGGCCAGTTGGTTTTCCTACTCAATTCAATGATGCTTCGTTAACGAAGCTGACTGATCGTCTTGTTGTAAACTTCTTCAAAATATTGTGTTAGGTGATCATGTTAAAATGATTAGAGGCATTATGCTGCGCAGTTAATATCTCCAGCGCGTCTGAGAATTCAGATGGGCACATTGTCTTGAACTACGATGAAAATTTGGTCGATGGGAAAATTTCAAGAAATTTGTATCTCTATTTCACAGGTGGAAAGTTTGCAACCTTCTATTCAAGGAAATGGCAGATATACAAACACATGGAAAGGTCTTTCTACTATAGTCCGCAATCAGGGATGGAGACAATTATTTGCAGGTCTGAGCATTAATTATATAAAGGTAATACTCTGAATTTTTAATGTGCTTTCTGGCTTGTAGTTTGTTATCTATCCGGGACTCTAGGTATAGCTTTTGCAGCTGAAAGATGTACAATTATAGTGTGCGTAAACATCTGTGTTGATAAAGCTCTAATTGCAGCAGTCTATCAGATAAACAGTTTTTTGAGCATTCAGCTAGATACTACCATCAAAATACTCTCAGGTAATCTTTATAGGTATATCCAGTTTATAACGAAGTTGATCTTTCAATGCTGGTCCCAATGATTGACAAATGTATGTCTATAAGATAGTGGCCTTGCTTTTCCTGTCTTGATAAGATGATGAAGGTCAAAGTGCATTGAAAAAGAAAACTGTACAAAGATACTCACCTGATTCTTTGTAGAGGGAAACTTTTTTGAAATTCATGTATCCTATGTTTTTTACCTAATGGCTTTGATTCTGATTCAAAAATCTGATGTTCTGAAATTCAATTGGCAGATTGTCCCCTCTGTGGCAATTGGTTTCACTGCATATGACAACATGAAAATTTGGCTTAACATTCCCCCTCGACAGAAGTCCCAACCCACGTCCACGGGCTGAATTGGCTAGCAAAATAACAGGCATTGTGATCAAAGGACTTCCCAACGTTCAGTAGTTACACACTTCAGCAATGAATTTAATGCAAATATTGAAGTGTCAATTGTTTAACCATCAGATGTGAAAGAGAAATCGACATTTACATGTTTGTAACCAAATAATATTGAAATATACTTACACATAATTTTGAATGTTTCATTGGATAATTTATTTATAAATTCATTAACAGGGCTGGCCTATTATGTTAATAGTAGAAATTGAAATGAGTTTGTTATTGTAGTTCTGTTTGAAATAGATGCTAAAAAAGTAGTTTTACTTTATTAGTTAAAATAATTACCTACTCAATATGAGGACGTAAATCGTGTGCGTACTACTTATTTTTAAAAATAATTAGACTTTATTATATAAATCATGGGAAGTAAAATTGCTAAACAATATTTTATTATGAGAAATTAGTGTGAATAAAGTTGTTTATTAAAGGAAAAATAAAGGGCCCAAATTGGTTCTTCAACTTAGGTATGAGTTGCACAAAAGTCTTGCAATTTATTTTCTTGTCTAAGTAACCGTAAAACTTTTCAAAACTTGTTTTTTTACCCTGACTTTTTTTGGGAAGTTTCAATTTGTGCAACACGTTTTGCCCTGATGGTGTTAGATTTGCTAGAATGAATAAAAAGAAGGGTCATTCTATTATTTTGTTACCAAAAACGAACAATATGTTAATAACTAAACATACCCTTAAGTAAGACATTTGTAGTAACACATTTGTAGCTCAATTCCAACACTCCTGTCTTCCAGTATTTTTCTTTACTGTCGATCTACATCATTCGCATATGCGTAAATCTCTTGGGTCCATATCAAGCTTTTGTTTCTCTCCAACGTCCATCTCTAGCCTCTTGATTTGATTAAGGTACCTTTATCTCTTACATTACACAGGCATTATGGGTTTTGTTGCTTCCGACGAGCTCATTCGAGTTTGCTGCTTTGTGTGGGTTCTTTTGTTGTTTCCTACTAATTCTGCTTGCTACTAACCCCAACTTACCATTGCTTGGTTAATGCTAAATCAACCATTGTTGCAATCATATTCCAATCATATGTGATTTTGTGCATACATGTAATGGTTAAATTTATTCTTCTGACCATTGTGAAGATTAATCATGTTCTTTATCATGGGATTAATCTTGTTCTTTCTCATGGGAGGTAGCACTTTGATTGCATGCTAGATTAAACGACTTCTTGGTTAAGACTCATACATTACAATCATAGGAATTAACATATATTAAGACATGCATATTATGCAAAGGAAAAAAGCCCAAATTGTATACTATGTAGATTGTATTAGGATATGCAGATTATAGAAAGGTTATTCCTTTGTGACGGAAATAGCCTCTTTGTAAAATGTAAAAGAAAAGTTATGTACAATTGATGTCTCTCCCTCAACCCTCGCTAAATGGAAGGCCTTATGCACTGAGATTAATGTTGTTATTATTGTTAATTATAAAGAACTAATTTATTTTGATAGCTATCTTGTATAATACTTCAATTTATTTTGTGTTTATAGGAGCAAAATAAATTGAAGTACACAAAATAAATTGAAGTATAACACAAAACAATTGAAGTATAGCAAAATTTGATAAGTTTTTGTGTTATACTTCATTTATTTTGAAACTATAGTAGCAAAACCTCATTCTAGGAGCGACCCACTTTCACAAACTATTAATACATATTTAGTACACTAGTTTCATGTTTTTCTTTTGTTACATTAAGTTATATTGAGTTTTTAACATCCTGGCCCTTATTTTCATTTTTAATTTATGTAGAACTTTTCCAATTGTAATAGATGGTGAATCTTCAAACTCAAATAGAAGGGGTCATAGTGAAAAGTAATATGGTGAGGAGGTTCTTTGTCAACGTGGAAGTTAAAGCCATTTGGTTACTTTTTGGGTCAATGACAAATTTTAAGGATGTCCTAAGTATGAGGTATTTCCTTATTAATAATTGATGTATTGGTATTTAGCAGGATACTTTTATTGGTAATCAATAATATTTATTACAACATTATTATAATAAGGTTGATGTGATTTGTTTTAGAAGGGTAGGTAAAAATTTTGGCAAACAGGCAAACTGCATTATAGATAAATTGAGACTTGAGAATAAAAGGTTTAATGTTGAGAAGAAGTTGAAAGATGGTATGTGCGTGGATAACGTACATGAGCTATAAGGTTAATTGGAATGGCATGGAAATATACAATATCTAAGATATGAAGATTATATGAGGTTATTGTGTGTGCTATAATATTACTAGTTTTTATATAGAGATGGCAAAAAGGGCCCAACCCGTAGTGAATGAGCTAGGCCTAGATTGACTAGGCCTTAGGCAAGACCTTGGGCCTATTATGGAGCAAAATTTGGAGCCTCAGGCTAGGCCACCCAAGTTAAATCTGGCTCGAATCTTGACTCTTACAAGCAAAACACTGCCATTTTGTTGAAAATGATGTCGTTTTGTATTTTATTTTTATAAAAAAGGGTCGGGCCTGACCTATAATTATTGAAAAGTTGAAGAATATAAACTTCATAAAATTTGATGTTGTGTCATTGTAATTTGTTAGGACTTTCTTGTTGGATTAAGAATTTATTTTATATATAAGGACAAATATATTATTAGCTTTTAAAGTGATATTTGTAGTTAAACTTGTTTTCAATATTTTTTTAATTCAATTGTTGGTAAATCAAATGAACATATATTCATAACAACTCCAGAATGGTAATTAAAAAGTTTATCCAAAATGGTAATTTAAAATTTTAACCATCTCCCAAATGATATAAGTACCATAACAACTTTAATAGTCATTTAACTAACTTCCATTTCATCAACTTCCAACATGTCACAATAACAAACAATTTCACTACTTCAATTCCCAAGCAATTTCAAGTTCATTATAGCTTCAATTTCCAAACAAGTCCAAAATGGAACAGGTTCACAAAGAGAAATTCAATACAATTTCAAAAATCAATTTTCACTTCCTCTAAAGGTTGAATCTCCAAGTCTTCTTCTCTCTGCATCCATCTCTTTTCATAAGGAAAAAGAAGTGATGCTATTCCACCATTCCATTGTAATCCTTTTGGTTGAAAATCAATTTTAGTTTATGTAATACATTCTACATCAACGGATCTTTATGAGATGTTTAACCTCATGATCTGAACATTATCTCCACGTTGTTTAAACACAAAAATGAGCATGGTTTTTTAAAACAAAATTTGAAATGCTAATGTTAAAATATTCGAAATTTTAGTTAACTGACATAGTACTCAATTAAGCCAGTTGAGTCATTAAAGTGTACTCCATATACACTCATCTTTCTCCTTCTGCCCCTGGTCCTACCTCTACGTTTGCCTCTACCTCTGCCTCTTCCTCTAATCATCATTTGTATGCTTTCTTCATTTTCGTAGGTCTTTTTAGCATGTGTAACATTTGTTGAAGCATTATATGATGAATTTGTGGATTGCATTCATTTTTTTCTCTTTACATTGGTACTAGATTATCTTGGTACCTATGTATATTACTCAAAAATTAATTAATTAATAACAAAATGGTGTTGTAAAAATAAGTTCCATAATTAATAAGGAATTTCTAACGTTTATTGAACTTTTGTATGTTTTATGGTTATGCCCTTATTGTCCATTCATCGGGTGTTTGATGTATATAAGTTTTAATAAATACCTTCGATAATTCACAAGAGCATGATTCATTAGTGTAGTGCCTAATGTGTCGATCCCATAAAGAGGGATAATCTAACCATAAAATCTAAGGCCAGAACAAATAACAAAAATTCAAAATGTAACGAAACTAAAATGAGAATTCAATTCAATCAATCAAATTAAATCAAAAATCAATCACGAAAATATTAATAATTTAGCAATTGGAAAACACACCTAAGAATCAACTTAAGGAATTGCCAATTAGGAGAAAAGGAATTTTACCTGTTGGGACCCGATCCGGAAATCGGATCCCAACCGAAACATAACGGGAAATCATACCGGAAACGAAAATGAGGTTCGAATTGAAACGCAAAACG
>JAOSBN010000008.1:43506339-43553477 GCA_027563595.1 Erythroxylum suave
CACCTACTACTATGGCCAAAGCTGTGAAAATGATTGCAGACATGGGTATGGTTCGAAACGGCAGTTCCAAATCCATGACCATTAACCTGTGAGGGCTACTGACACCCAATAAGGTCATGCTTCCCGTTTAGCGTCAAGAGACACACAAGAAATGGTTACGGGAGTTGTTGCCGGAATTGGGAGAGGTAGGAGGTTGATCGCTGAAATCATAGAAGAGGGTACTTCTATTTTGTAGGTACAGATGCATGTATGATTATGGTTCATAAACAGAGAATCTATTGACAGGCACTAAGCCTGATGCCTTTTTTGTACTGTACTGTTAAGTTGGAAAGAAAAGGAAAGAAAAGGAAAGATTTCGCAAGCCTGACGCCTTTTTGTACTGTAATGTTAAGTTGGAAAGAAAAGAAAAGAGAAGAGGTGGGTTTTCTTTTTTATAATTAATTTGGTCAGAATTAATTTTATAATTCATGTCCAAATGACGCAATGCTTTGGTGGAAATTGAGTGTCAGTAAAGAAAAATTCTATTTTTGTCTTAAAATTTTTAAGATATTTTATTACAATAAAATCCTACTAAAAAACTGGCAAAAGAAAGAAACATTGGAACATAAGGGAATGAGATTAAAGGAATTAAAATATCCATTTATATAATTTTGACGCGAAACTCCAATAATTGGCAAAACATGGAACTCGACCAGCACCACGACGGATATACCAATGGCGCAGCATCTAATGGGTACTTGCACTCCTAAACGAAGATGAATATTCTAACAAGTTGATGATCTTTACTAAGGAATAAAACCCAATCTATTCTCATTCAATTCAACAATTTGATATCCTAAACGAACAAACGAAAGTTTCCCTAGAAGAAAGAGGCCTTAGGATTTAGCCACGTAACATTACTATAAATCAGGAGAAACAAATAAAAATTTTATATTTATAAAAAATTGTGATTCCTATACTTTTAACTTTCTTGGTAAAGTACCACGTAATCTAACAAAAGCTATGATACTTAGTAATTCTAGGCACTAAATCATTTGTGCCAAAAATAGTGTTCCAATCGTATTCTAGTCAATTTTAGCTACACATTTATATATCTCTCATATAATATGTAGATTAGATTTAATGAAATAGGATAATAACTAGTTAATTGGAATAGAAGATCTGGTCCTATAATTCTATCGTTAATTGCTTCTTTTACCTTTGATTCCACACATGGGATTAATATTTGGGTTTAAATTATTTATAACAAGTAATACCAAATATACAATCATTGTTTGTCTCTAGAAATATTAGGCAATTTTTTTAATGTAATATGATGTACATTTCGATCGCCCTAATTTTTTAATTCTTCTACTTTTTTCTTTCAATATTCATAAGCATTTTTACATAACATTTGTTGAAATTAAATAACGTATTAAACTTGAGCCAAATGGGTTCAATGCTCTACTCAACAAAATAAACATTAACAAAACCTAATAAGGTTTAATGGAGGCCATATCTTAAGACCAAATCTTACATCGGTTATAAATGAAGAAGAAAGTCTACAACTACTTCAAGGAAACACTTTTTTCTTTAACCATTTACTTTATGTGCGTGCTTTCAACCCAAACTCAATAAATCAAAATCTAGCAAGTTTCTCCTACAATCACAAAACTCTATACTAAGTTTAGAAGCAAATAAAACACTAGGGTTTAACAACCTCAAAACTTTCTCCTACAACATAGTAGGGAATGTAGTTTTAGAAGACATAATAGAATTCTTCACAAAGAATAAGATGCTTAGGGAGATGAATAAAATTTTTATTTGTATGATTCCTAAGATTTCTAGTCCTTTCCTTTACAATCCTTTTCATTTACATAAAACTTACATATATTTCATTAGTGTTTTATTTCATTTTTATGCCTAAATTTCCTTTGCTTAATTAGTTTACGTTATGTTTTAGGCATTATTGAAAATGTTACTTTGGGATCATATTTGTTACGAATTGGAGAGGATTATAGGAAAGTTTAAAGCTCAAAGGGCTTTATCAAGGGAAAAATCATGTTAATAGAATAGGTTATTTGGCTAATGTAGTTTATGAAAAACGAAGAATGCCTAATCATATCTATGTTAATGCATATGATAAAAATGTGGTCTCGAAGAGAAATTCAACGTAAAATCAGGATGTACATGTCATAAAGGTCACACAATATCAAAAGACAATGAGACTGACATGGATGTTCAGTCTAATAAGGCTTAAAATCTTACCAGCTTTGTTTACCACTAGTCACTATTCTTCTATAGATAATGCACATCAACTAATCACAAGAGCAAAAGTATATGCCAAAGTTGCTCTAAAATTCTCTTGTCAATTCATTCTCTACTTATGATTAAATAATCCTAGAAGCAATAGAAAACTAGTAAATGTTTCTTTGTTTGTTTTATTCTTTCTCTCATTTTGATTAAAAACTTTTTAAAACTTGTTTGTTTTATTCTCAATCTTGATTGAGT
Organism: Erythroxylum suave; assembly: GCA_027563595.1. Lineage (NCBI taxonomy): Eukaryota > Viridiplantae > Streptophyta > Magnoliopsida > Malpighiales > Erythroxylaceae > Erythroxylum > Erythroxylum suave. The sequence continues at coordinate 43,508,830 of JAOSBN010000008.1, forward strand.
TCATACACTCTAGAAAGATCTCAAATGTCTCTTTGCCTTTTTCTTCCTCTTTTAATTCCACCATTGTGACATCTGGTTATCTCATATTAAGGATTAGAATCCTATAATATTGTACATGAGAGATATTATTGAGAAGTTAGGAAATTGCATTTCATACTCATGTATAGTATAGCTCACATACACTTGAATTTGAGTATTGCACGCATTATAATGATTGTACGTGCATTCATTGACACTTTCCAGGTATAACTAATTTTTAATGTGATTATGATATAAATCGTTGATTTGTAGTCTTAAAATTTGATTTGGGGAGTGTGAATAGTGATTTAGAATTTTTGGTGAAATTTGAGAAATTTCTGAGACTTCGAGTATTTTTAGACTAGGAAAAATGTCAAGTAGCAGGACAATAAATTAATGGTAATAGAAATAAGTGATGAATGACAATAGAATTAATTGATATGTAATATTAGGATTTAATGACAAATGTCATAGAAAATTGGGAGGCAATTGGAGACGAATTGACTAGTTATTAAAGAGAACCAAGTGAAATCTATAGAAAATGGACCTGTGGAAAATGACAAGTGTCACTTGCCAAGCCATGTCCCATGAAACTCTCCTAAGTGAAAGACTATCTTACTTTTATTTGTCTTTCACCTTATTATTTGTTCTCATTTTTTTGTTAATCTCTATTCTCATCTTCTTCATCCACGATTCTCTCTTCTTACCTTCATCAAAGTTTAAGCTTACTCTCACCCTTCATTTTCTATTATCATTTTTTTGTCTCCTTCATTTCTCACTAAAGAACTAACCCTATCACCTTTGATTTATGATGATCATATGATGTTGAGAAGCTAGGGTTAAGAGTGATTTGAAGACATTGAAGCTAAATAATTGAGTGTAAAGTTTTACTCTTCATGATTTGTTGAATGAAACATGTATGAAGATAGTTAAGGGCTAAATGATCGTAAAATGGTTTTTTATATATATATGTTGGAACGTGGGTAAAGAAATGAACACATTCATATCTTGTTTTTGTGTATACGATGATCAATATCTCATAAGATGTTGTAGAGATGATTTTTGAGATAGAAAGATCATTTTGAAGATGTAAAAAGAGTGTAGAAATTTCGTGAAGAGTTGATATGCTCATGTTCTATTTTTAATGCTTAATCACATGAATTTTTTATTTTGGTTATTAAGGTAAACAAAAATGAATTTAAAGCTAAAGAAAAGGCGTAGTGTAGTGCCTCGAAATGAGATAAATTAGTGTGATAGTTTAGAAGTGAAATGAATATGATTATGGAGTGAAATAATTGTGCAGAAATTTATGATGAATATATATACATTGATGTTCTGTTTTTGGTGTTAATGATCAATTATAGAATATGATTTGTTTATGGATGATATTGAGATGAAATGGAGGAAAGAATGAAAGGGGAATAATGAAGAATTAAGTTAGAAATGATAGATTAAGCAAAAGAGAAGATAGATGTAACTTTTATTAGTTGGAAGAGCTGGAAATTTGGAAGAAACTACTGGAAATATGTATTGAACTATTGTATGACGTGAATGTGTTGATTTCGGACACTAAATGTCAGAGGTGGTTAATGCATAAAAATTTATTGGATAACGGGTAGTTATTAATGAACCCAGTATCCATAATGGATACAGGACAATGAAAAAGGCACTCGGTCACAACAATGTAACAATTGAAAGTGAGTCTCATAAGCATTACACATACAATTTGATATGGAATATATGAATGATTGAATTGAGTTGTATGAATTTCTGAATGTGAAATGTAAAATGAATGTACAATATTGTCCTAGACTGAACATGATGATTATGAAGTGATGTAAATTATGTGGTTATATAAATTAAACATGAATGACTGTGTTATGTGATATGAGTAAGCCATCGATGATGGATAGCGCACTGAGTTCGCAAAACTCATAAAAATTGCAATGTTGACTTTTCAAGTATGAGAGATGGGAATTAGTTCTAAGAGGTTCTAAAAGAAACCTAGTACCGCTTTTGGATAGAAGAAATGGCTCAAAGGTCGGTTAGTTAAGACTGAAGGATTTAGATAGGACTTTTGTATATTTCCTCATACATGTAGCATATTATTGGTAAACAGAGTTGTAAACTCTGATTTACTTTTGATATTGTATACATACGGATGATGTACTAATACTATAATGTACATCAAACTTTATGAAATGAAATAAGGAAATTGAGTTTTTGTTATTGAGTATTTGTGTTTTGAATTATGATGTCATGAGATAAGTGAAAGTGACTGCTTTAGCACACTGCTCCTACTCAAGATGTGTACAAATGTCAGACAGGCATACGGGTATATGTCAAATGGGAGTGGGGTACTACAGTGCTTGGCATCAAAGTGTGGTTTGGCATCCAAATGGACATATAGGAACATTAGACATGAAATATCTTAAGAAATGGGGATAGTAATCAAAGTTGTTAGCCATTATAGGTCATCCACCATAGGTGATCAAGTTGGAAGGTCAGCTGACATAAATAACTTAGAATCAGTAGGAGTCAATAGAGAGTTTGTAACTTGACTTGAGAGAATGCCTCCAAGAATTCCTGAGAGAAGGGAAAGGAGGTACGATAAACTGCAAAAACAGAGGGTTGTGAAGTTCTATGGAAGTACAAACCCTGCAGAGGTCGAGGGATGGCTAGAGAGAATGAAGATAGTCTTTGATCAGATGGACTACAAGTCAGACGAGAAGTTTGACTATATAATTGTCTTACTGCAAGGCCCAGCATACCAGTGGTGGAAAATTGTTCCAAGCAGTACCACCAGACCTTGTAACTTGAGATTGGAAGACTTTTTTAGGGTCTTGAAAGAGAACTATATGCCTAAGATCTACCTCAACAGAGAAATGAAGGAATTTTTGGATCTGAAGCAGGGTAGTTTATCTGTGGTAGAGTATGAGATGAAGTTCAATGAACTGATGGGATATACTACTGCCTTGATTCCTACTGAGGAAGACAAGTGTAGGAGATTCGAAGATGGGCTGAATATAGAGATTCGGACGAGGTTAGCCATTTCTAACTTAGTTAGTTTTGCGAAACTATGGACTGCCTCGATCTGAATTGAGTAGCTGTTAAATGATGGTCAGTTAGAATATAGATCAGAGTCTAGTTTGAAGAGGCCCAGTGAATCTCAGGGTGGTTTTAGCAGAAGGTTGAGTAAGTATTAGAACAAATCTTTTTGATCACTGGCTAGATCAAGATAGTCAGGGTTCAGACAGAGGGGTAGCTTTGTATAGTTTGGCAGTAGAAGAGGGGCAGTATTGGGACAGTTACCTAATTGTAAGCATTATGGGAAGAAATACAGTGGTGAGTGTTGGAAATTATCTGGGGCTTACCTTCGATATGGCTCATTTGACTATCAGTTCAGGGACTGTTTTATTATGTTTGGAGCACAGTCTGGTAGGAGAGGAGGAGGAGTATTAGAAACAACTATCCAACAGAGCCGAGCTAGTAGGTTTGGACAGAGAGGTCGTGGTAGAGGAAGAATGCATTATAGGAGTCCTACTATTAAGACTAACATGTAGAGCAACCAATCGTAGTCTTAGGCCAGCTTTTATGCAATGACTAGACAAAAGGCTCAAAATTCTCCAGATGTCATTACAGGTGTGTTAGACATTTTTACTTTTGAAGTTTTTGCATTGCTAGATCCTAGATCTACACACTCTTTTATTGCACTACATCTGGCATCTAGGTTGTATTATGATAGAGAACTACTAAGATATGGATTAGAGGTGAGTATACCGATATGTAATACTACAGTAATAGGAGAAATTTGTAAGAGGTGTTTTATCTTAATTGATTAGGCAGAATTGGGGGTAGACTCAATTGTATTACAGTTAAGAGAGATCTATATTATTCTAGTCATGGATTAGCTCACAACTCAAAGGGCTATCATGAACTACTACACTAAGGAGGTAATATTAAAATCTCCTAATCAGCCAAGAGCAGTATTCAAAGGTATTAGTCAAGCAGTGCCGGCCAAACCGATTTCATTTGTGAGTGCACTAAGATTGATTAGAGGACGATGTGGGACTTATCTAACCCACATTATCAATACTTGAACTGAGCAAAATGTGCATGATATTCTTATTGTTAGGGAATTCCTGGATGTGTTTCCCGTAGAGTTGTCTAGTTTACCTCCAGATTGGGAAACGGAGTTTACGATTGACTTAGTTTGAGATGCTGCTCCTATATCAATTCCTCCTTATAGAATGGCACCTGTGGAACTAAAAGAGTTAAAGGCTCAATTGCAGGAGTTGTTGGAAAAGCGTTTTATCAAACCCAGTGCATCACCTTGGGGAGCTCCAATCTTATTTGTAAAGAAGAAAGATAGGACTTTGAGACTATGCACCGATTATAGACAATTAAATTGGGTGAAAGTGAAAAACAAGTACCTGTTGCCTAGAATTGACGATTTTTCTTGATCAGTTGCAGGGAGCTCAGGTGTTCACTAAGTTGGACTTGAGATCTGGGTATTACCAGTTGAAAACAATAGAGGTTGATGTACTGAAAAATGCGTTCAAGAGCAGCTATGAGCAATTTGAGTTTGTAGTAATTCCATTTAGGTTGACTAATGCCCCAGATGCATGTATGGCTTTGATGAACAAGGTGTTTGAGCCCTACTTGGATCGTTTTATGATTATGTTTATCAATGACATTTTGATGTATTCGAAGAGTAGAGAAGAACAAGCTGAGCATTTGAGAATAATTTTATAGATCATGAGGGAGAAACAATTGTATGCCAAATTTAGTAAATGTGAGTTTTGGCTAAATCAAGTAGTGTTTCTAGGTCATATAGTAAATAGGCAAGGCATACAATTAGATTTGAAGAAGATAGAGGCAGTAATGAAGTGGGAGACTCTGAAGAATGTATCTGAGATCTGGAGTTTCCTCAGCTTAGCTGGATACCACCAAAGGTTTGTCAAAGGGTTCTCATTAATTGCAGCCCCTCTGACTAAACTTCTGAGGAAGAATGTGCCCTTCGAATGGAATGACGAATGCTACAGAAATTTTGAGGAGCTAAAGTATCGATTGACTACAGCACCTGTGTTGACTATTCCATCAGGAACTAGAGGTTATATGATTTATAGTAATTCTTTGTGTCACGGATTGGGATGTGTGTTAACACAACATGGCAAGGTAATAGCTTATACATCGAGATAATTAAGGTCTCACGAGATAAATTATCCTGTACTTGATTTAAAGCTTGTTATAGGGTCTTTGCTCTAAAGATATGGAGACACTATTTGTATGGAGAGACTTTCCAGATATATACTGATCATAAGAGCTTGAGGTATCTATTGAGTCAAAAGGAATTGAACATAAGAAAGAGGAGATGGATAAATTGTTGAAAGACTATAATTGTACGATTGAGTATCATCTTGCAAACATTAGTATAGCTTAGATTCAGATATCGAGGTTACTGAGTCTAGTTCAATTGAGAGCTTTGAATATAGAGTTTAATCTAGAGTAGAATGAGGCATTGATAGCCATACTGATACTGAGACCAATATTGTAGGACAGAATTAGAAAAGCTCAAAATAAAGATCCTGAAATGGTAAAGCTTAAAAAGAAGTTGAAAGTGAATCTAGATTCTGAATTTGAATTGAGAGATTAGACACTATGGTTGAGACAAAGAATGTGTGTACCCAATGTAGATGAATTGAGGAAAGAGATTCTGGAGGAAGCTCATGTAGCTACTTATACTATGCATCCTGGTACCACCAAGATATATAACATGCTGAAGCAACATTTTTGGTGGCCAAGGATGAAGAAGCAAGTAGCAGAATACGTTGCCATGTGTTTAACTTGCCAGCAGATTAAGGTTAAGCATCAAGCTTCAGTTGGGAAGCTACATTTGTTACCTATTCTGGAGTGGAAAGGGGAACAAATTACCATGGATTTCATAATGGGATTGCTAAGAACTCTGAGGCAATATATTGCTATATGGGTCATAATGGACCGATTGATAAGTCGGCCCATTTCTTACCAGTGACAGAGAATAACTCACTAGACTAGTTAGCCCAAAGGTATGTGAACGAAGTAGTGAGGTTGTATGGGGTTCCAGTGACCATTGTATCAGACAAGGATCCCAGATTTACTTTGAGATTCTGGAGGAGTTTACAGTCAACTATGGGTACGAAGTTGAACTTCAATACTACATTCCATATGAGGCATTATGTGGTATAAATTATCGTTCACCTCTGTATTGGGATGAAGAGGGTCTGAGAATGGTAAAAGGTCCAAAACTAGTACAATATACTATGGATAAAGTGAAACTGATCTAAAGTAGAATTAAAGCAGCTCAGGATAGACAAAAGAGTTATGTAAATTAGCATGAGAGTGATATGGAGTACAAAGTAGGAGATAAAGCATTTCTAAGAGTATCACCTTAGCAAAGAGTGCAAAGATTCGATAAAAAGGGTAAGTTGAGCCCTAGATATATTGGTCCTTATGAGATTATTGGCTTACTAGTTATCCTTACCAAATGAAATGTCTCAGATACACGATGTATTTCATGTGAGTATTCTCGGGCGATATCGGTCTAACCCGATGCATGTATTACTGGCTCAAGATGTTGAAGTAGCTATTAATCTGAGTTATGTTGGAGAATCGGTAAAGATAGTGGGTTATCAGATGAGATAGTTGAGAAACTGAGTTATTCCATTAGTGAAAGTCCTTTGGAAGAATCACTCGAGTAAGGAAGCAACTTGGGAAATGGAGGAGCATATGAGGAGACAATATCCTAACCTATTTGATGATTCAAGTAAGAATTTCGAGCATGAAATTTCTTAAGGAGGGAGAGTTGTGACATTCCGTTATCCTATAATAAGGATTAGAACCCTAGAATATTGTACATGACATACTATTAAGAAGTTAGGAAATTGCATTCCATGCTCATGCATAGAATAGCACACATACACGTGATTTTGAGTGATGCACACATTATAATGATTATACATGCATTCATTGGCACTTTCCGGATATAATTGATTTTTATGTGATTATGATATAAATTGTTGATTTAATGTCTTAAAAATTTATTTAGGGAGTGTGACTAAAGATATAGAATTTTTAGTGAAATTTGAGAAATTTTTGAGATTTCGAGTAATTGTATACTAATAAAAATGCCAAGTGGCAGGACAATTGATTAATGGTAGGAGAAATAAGTGATGAATGACAATAGAAATAATCGATATGTAATATTAGCATTTAATGACAAATGTCATAGAAAATTGAGAGACAATTGGAGTAGAAATTGGAGATAAATTGACTAGTTATTAAAGAGAGCCAAGTGAAACCTATAGAAAATGGACATGTGGTAAGTGATAAGTGTCACTTGCCAAGCCATGTCTTAACCCACGAAACTCTCCTAAGCGAAAGAATATCTTAATTTTATTTGTCTTTCACCTTATTATTTGTTCTCACCTTTTTGTTAATCTCTATTCCTATCTTCTTCAATCTTCTTCATCTACGATCCTCTCTTCTTGCCTTCATCAACGTTAAAGCTTACTTTCACCCTTCATTTTCTATTATCATTTTTTTGTCTCCTTCATTTCTCACTAAAGACCTAACCCTACCACCTTTGATTTATGATGATCGTATGATGTTGAGAAGCTAGGGTTAAGAGTGATTTGAAGACATTGAAGCTAAACAAGTAAGTGTAAAGCTTTACTCTTCATTATTTGTTGAATGAAACATGTATAATGATAGTTAGGGGTTAAATGATCATAAAATGGTTTTTATATATGTTGGAACATGGGTAAAGAAATGAACACATTCACGTCTTGATTTTTTGTATATGATGATCAATATCTCTTAAAATATTGTAGAGATGATTTTTGAGATAGAAAGATCATTTTGATGATGTAAAAAAAGCGCAGAAATTTCATAAAGAGGTGATATGCTCATGTTCTGTTTTTAATGCTTAATCACATGAATTTTTGGTGCTGGTTATCAAGGTAAACAAAAATAAGTTTAAAGCTAAAGAAAAGGATTAGTGTAGTGCCTTGAAATGAGATAAATTAGTGTGATAGTTTGGAAGTGAAATTAATGTGATTATGGAGTAAAATAAGTTTGCAAAATTTTATGACGAATTTATATGCATGGATGTTATGTTTTCGGTGTTAATGATCAATTATAGACTATGATTTGTTTATGGATGATATTGAACTGAAATGGAGGAAAGAATGAAAGGGGAATGATGAAGAATTAAGTTAGAAATGATAGATTAAGCAAAAGAGAAGATAAATGTAACTTGTAATGGTTGGAAGAGATGGAAATTTAGAAGAAACTGTTCGGATTTTTCAGATGGATGCATCCCACGATCATGGGAATATGTCCACGATCATGGGAATATGTCCATGATCGTGGGAATGCTTAAGGAGGGCAGAAACTTTCTTCCAATGAAACACGATCATGGGAATAGGTCCACGATTATGCGAATGCTTAAAAAGGCTGAAAGTTTCTGTCATTGAAATGATCGTGGGAATGGTTTAAACATGAAATATACTCCTTTTATGTGTGGTTTGAAGTAACAATTGGTTAGGTGCTTTCATGTGATGCATTTAGGCTTGAATGAAGCATGAATTGAGCCTAGAACGATGCTTGAATAAGTGATTAAATGAGTGATATCTTTAGGGTGATGATAAAGGTTATAAGTTAATAATGAATTGTTATACCTTAAGTGTTCAAATCTGAAATTTTGAGATGTTATGGGAATAAAAGTGAACCTATGAAGGCTAATGTGATTCAATTAAAATGAATGATGCGTATTAAGAAAGATGAATGAGAAATTGAATATTTTGTGATCTCAGAATGTTAGAATGACCTTAGTGAATGATTGATCAATGAACTTAGAATAACCTTGAATAAATAAGGCATTAGCCTAAGTCCAAATTAGATATAATTGAGATATGAAGTTTGAATGATTGAGACACATGTTTAAGGTTATGTATACCCAAGATTGTCATGGAGCATACACTATAAATAACACATATACATATGTGTTGATTGAGTATTAATGTGATTGTGCAAAGTAGTAATGTGTAAATGTGTATGTATTTACATGATATAGAAGAGCAAATAAAGCGACTACATCTAGATATTGCTAGGACCTAGAGGCAATAAGCTATCTGGGGCAAACTGTGAGTAACCTAGATGGTCTCACATTAATTTATTGTTTGTTTAAATTCTGGATTGAATTATTTTGTAATGTGAATGTGTTGATTCCAGACACTGAATGTCTAAGGCATTTGATGCATGAAAATTTATTGGAAGTGCTCATTGTATATGAATTTGACAGATTAAGTGATACTCAACTTAATTGTTGAATGCCCAACCAAGGTTCGATGAAAAATGTAAATGTGAAAAATTGAGCCCGAGTGATTGATTGAATATATGTGATGCATTTCATTACACGAATGCACGAAAAGAAAAAGGTAGTTGTGAGCGGAGTCACTAGTGAAAAAGAGCTTAAAGTTCATAATGTGGTAAGAGCCTCTAGGTCACTATATATAATGAGCCCTGTATCCTCAACAGATAAGGAATATTTATTAATAAGTCGGATATCCACAATAGATATAGGACAATGAAAAAGGCATTTGGCCTCAACAACATAATAATTGAAAGTCAGTCTCATGAGCACTACACACACAATTTGATATGGAATATATGAATGATTGAATTGAGTTCTATGAATTTCTGAATGTGAAATGTAAAATGAATGTACAATATTGTCCTTAATTGAACATGATGATTATGAAATGATGTGAATTATGTGGTTTTATAAATTGAACATGTTATGTGATACGAGTGAGCCATCAATGATGAATAGCTCACTGAGTTCACAAAACTTATCAAAATTACAACGTTGACTTTTCTGGTACAAGAGAGGGGATTTAGTTTTAAGAGGTTCTAGAAGAAACCTAGTACCGCTTTTGGATAGAAGAAATGGCTCAAAGGTCGATTGACTGAGATTGAAGGATTTAGATAGGACTTTTGTATATTTCCTCATACATGTAGCATATTTTTGGTAAACATATATATGGATGATGTTGTAATGCTACAATGTACATCAAGTTTTATGAAATGAAATGAGAAAATTGAGTTTTTGATATTGAGCATTTATGTTTTGAACTATAATTCCATGAGATAAGCGAAAGTGACTGCTCTAGCACACTACTCCTACTTAGCATGTGTGCGAAAGTCGAATAGGCGTACGGGCACTTATTGGATGGGAGTGCGGTGCTATATCCAATCTGCTATGTAAAGGTGAAGAGTCATTCTCAACAATAAAATGGAACTCAGTACTTACCTCCAAGCTAAAAGATATGTATTTTTCTGCTTCGAGCTCCTCCTCTGCTTCTTCTACACAAGCAATTCGTTGAGGGGGGGTTAACCTCAAAACTCTCAAGCTCCTCTTCAATATGTAAGCTTTCAACACTAATATCCATCGGGTGTTCCTCAGGTTGATATGGTTGCATCTCTTAGCTTTGTGATGCTAGGTGATTGATAGCTTCCATCAATTGATCCGCCTGGCTTGTCAAGTTCTGGATTTTAAAACTTGTTTCCTGCTGGAATTGTAAAATGTTAGCAACATACACATTAACTAATTCTTCCAAGGATGTACCTGAGTCTTGATAAAAAGCTTTTGGTATGTATGGGAAATGTTGTGCTTCACGCAAACTATCATAGAAGTAGTTCGACTGATTATCCCATCTATAACAAAAGTTAAGTTACAGTCCAAACATTATTATAGGATTGAGAATATAAATTAAAGAAAAAATTACTCCTATCTATGTCAAATTTAATTTTAAATTTCTTTAAATAAAAATGAAACAAAAAATGAAAAGATTACAAAAAAATAAAAAGAAATCAATTACAAACAAATATATACAAAGCACCAATTAAAATCAATAACAAAACCTAAACACTGCACTCCTCGACAACGACATCAAAATTGATAGGCGTATCATAACGTTAGTCAAAATAAAATAACTAAACTACTACTGTAATGGTGGTGAGCCTATGTCAATCCTATAAGGAGTGTTAGGTTAGCTTATGAAATGAAATTAATTGATGTTTAAGTAATGGGTTGGATTTAATAAGAAAATTAAAAAGTAAACCTAATGAAAACAAATTAAAGAAAACATGCAAAAAATGATAAAATTAGGGAATTCAATAGGGATCCAGTTTTTTGGTTCAATCTCGGCCTACACCCTAATTAAGCTTAATTCATTGATCATGTTGTTCTTTTATCTCTTGTAGCAATTATCAATCGTAGATTAACAACAAGCTCTGTTAATCCCAATTTTTGCTTAGATCATAGTTAATTACAAAGCATTCATTAATTACCTAGAATAAGCACTCTAAGTTTATCCGGATAACCGCCTTACAAATCAGAAAAAACAAACCAATCTAGGTAATAATCACAAAAGCTCAGATTATTTAACCTATGTTTTGTTATCTCTAATGATTCGGAACCATTAGTTGCTACACATGAATCGGGAATACAATGATTATGTATTGCACTCGATACTAGCAATGAGTTTTTATGAAAAATGGTTCAATAGAGCATTAAAATCATCATCATTCAAATACTCAACCAATCCATACAAGATAACGTAATCAATTTCTAATGAGAGAAAGAAAAAACAAAACAATAAAAAAAATGCTTAACCCAGGTTGTCAGTGTCGATGTTGCCTTCGAACTAATATCGGAACATCTAGTTTTCCATGAGTCTATCCCAAGAAAAAGCTTCAGCCCCCATAACTAACCCTACCCAAAACCCTCTTCAGCTTTCTTCTCACTGTCACAAGCTCTCTTCTTCTCTTCTCACGTTAATGCTCTCCTCCCTCACTATTCACTGATTTGACGAATAGTATGTTTGGATCACCCTACCATTCACATTTCCTTTTCTGCCGCCAACTATCTCTTCAGCTCTTCTCTATTTTCTCCTGGCTACTGTAGCTTTGATGTGATGATTTAAGATTGTTGGGCCACCCTACTGTTCACATTTTCTTTAAACCCTCCAATTCCTGTGAAATGTAGATCCTGTCTGTATGAAATATATACTACATTTTGATGCTCCTTAATGTTGTCGTTTTGCTCATTCAACTTTTGTCACATGCGTATTTTGATTTTTTTTGTTCTTTTAATTTTCTTCTCCTTTCTCTATAAAGATAAGTGAAAATTAATCTTTAGAAAACAACCCAAATATAGTGCTTTCAACTCACTTTAATTTCATTGCTTCTAAATTGTACCTAAAATCATCTATAAAGTAAAGTGAGTATCTTAAACATTTTCCTCTCATTAATTGCTAAGTGTAAATGATTAAATGTATCAACAATTAAACACATATCAATGCAGTAGATCAATGGTTATCCACCAGTGAGGATATGTTAGAATTTTTAAGCAAAAAACTACTGCAAGCACAGACCCACATGAAAAATCAAGTTGATCGCCATTATCGGGCCATCACCTTCGATGTCAGTGATTGAGTATATGTTCTCCTTCGTCCATATCGCTAAGGTTCTATGCATGATAGACCATACCAAAAACTTGCTAAATGAGATTATGGTCCATTTGCAATTATCAAATGAATTGGTATTGTCTGCTATCATTTGGAACTACCTGTTAATATCCAAACCCATCTTGTCTTCCACTGTTCCCTTCTTAAACCTCATAATAGTTCTCCTCTGCCATCTATTTCCCTCTACCACCTTTTTCGATTGACAACCATCCTCTTATTACCCCATTAGCAATCCACAGTTCTAAATGGGATTCTTCAATTGTTCCACCTCACAATTAGTGCTTATATAGTGGTTGAGTCTTCCTCTAAAGGATAGTAGTTGGGAAGATTGGCATGATCTGCAGACTGCTTATCACCTGGAAGATAAAGTGGATCTCGATCAAGAGGGGGATGATAGGGAGGGAATCAAACATGACCTTCTGTACTTGCAAGGGCCCATTAAGGAAGATAAATCTAACTTTGTAAAGAAGAGTGGGACTGAGATGACCAGACGTCCAACAAGGAATACTAAACAACCTAAAGGCTAGGAAGATTTCATTCAGTGAAGTGAAGACACCTTCCAAAAGCATTCTGTGATTCCAAGTTGTTAATCCTTTCCCAATTTTGTTATGAATTGTTGTTTTTCTGTTATTCTTTTGTTTTCACATTTTACGAAATATTGTCACAACATCGAATGTAGCTGACTATTTGTATGGGATGAATTTCAAAAAGAAAAAAAGAGAAAATTTTGGATTTCTCTCTTTATCTTCATTCCTTTCGAAGGCTTCTTGATCTCGAATTTAGGAAATTATCATTCACCTATCATAATGTCCCCAAATATTTAGGTGAAAAATAATCTCACCACATTATCTGCTAAGATAAAGATATAAACCAATTAATAGAGACACATTACTTCAGTTGGTAAGTCATGTTCAACTCAGTGAAACCATGTGTAAGGTAACATGACAAATTTCATTTTGGTTGCTGCTTTCAGGTTCCAATTAGACGTTGTATTATCTTTTCAGTTAATGAAGTGTGTTTAGTTTCAGTCTTCTCTCTTCTCTACAAACTGCAGTCTTATAGTGTTGTTCTTGGCTTGGTATAGGACCAGTATGCTCTACACTCGCCTATTCTGAGGATCTTGTGTATCAGAACGTCTATACAATAGCTTAGGACTATTCTATGCCAAACAATTCCGTTGTATAAGATTAGAACTAACAGTGAAAGAAGGTAGTTACTAAAGGAGTAAGGTTCCTAAGAGGAAGGATGAGAGTTGAGCCTGTTGAGCCAAGGAGGCATGTGAGGGCGTGTGTCTCATCTATCATACCTAAAACTTACAATACCAGTAGCCTGCAGTTCGCCTTGGGAAGTTTATAGTCTCTAGAAAGATGTTGTTTGAGGGATGGTATCATATGTCTAGGACATATAGTCGTACTTTGGAAATACATACCCCCTGATTCCCTGTGTCTCTGCTTTTGTCCGCAAGAGTTGGTGCTTTTGTGGAAGAGGTACGTCCCTGTGGTATTAGAGCCAGGTTGCTATTTGCCTCCCCTGTGGGAGGTCATACCATAGCATCCCTGTGATATCAAAGCCATTCTTCGTATCAAAAGAGGGCTAACACTATAAGTAAAGACTAAGTGAGTAGGAAAAGAGAAACCTATGAGTATGGAAACACAATCTTCATATCCTGTTTATTTATCGTCTACTTTGTCTTTGTCTAGTTTTTCGTCATCTGTAAAGCGTGTATTATCAAATAAGATAGAAAACCTTGTAGAAATCACCCATTTGCTTGTAGAAAATCGTATTTTTGAGTCTTCTTTGCCTTTGTTGAGTCCTTACAGTATTTATAGTCGTGACTGTACATAGACGAGAAGTATTCGTGCTATCTTGTGTACTTCAAGGCGTAAAGTGAAGGAAATCATCTAGAGTTCCTGATTGGAACAGTATGGTCTCAAACCTACAACCGTAGAACAATACATAGAGCTTGAGATCCTTAAGGATCTAATCTCTCTATGGAGGGAGCAGAACCATAAGCACTTACATGTCGGAGCAATATGCATTGTTTTTATTCTTCATGGAAGAAAGGGAATACCTATGACAACTAGGATATCTCTCCTAGACACTGCCTACACTACGTACCAAAATGCAATAATTGGTACCTTATTGACAACTCTCAACAACGGAAGTGTCATCTTGACCATAGCACCTGATTTCAACATCAGGTTGGATGATCCCACGTTATCTGAACGTCTGCAAGTTCAAATCTAGATCACTAGAGCAGATCAAGATCCAGCTGCCATCATGGCTACCTTACATCACCAGAAGATCTATCGTCTACAAAATCATGCAATGGACCTCAACTTTCCCAATTCTACTTCGGATGCACTTTATATGTTTGCTGATCGTTCAAATGATCAGACTACTATTATCCAAATCTCGAAGCAGTTACTAGCAGTGGAGCTTGAAAGGTTGATGCTAACAGAATGGATCACCAACTACCAGAAGGCGTTCCACGCACCTCACCGACACTCTTTTCACACTACAACTCCACCGATTTTGCAGACTTTAAGAGATGGAAGCATCTGATCCATCTATGCTCAGCCCAACTCAAAAGATCCAATTCGATCTTCTACATCTGGAGCCCGATCTACTACATTTGGGGCAATCATGATGTAATGCTTTCTATCCAGCCCGTATCTTCACATACGGAAGGTAAAGATGGTCCTTCTGTTCATTATTTTACATCTAATGGAGACCCAGTCTACATAAGCCATCATCGTGGACATTTCGTATGGGATACTGACCCATCCATATGTGAGCCTAATTGTGAAGTCTGTCTCGATCCAGATACAAACAGTGACGATGATGATGATTACTATCAAAGGTGAAGGAACAAGAAAAAGCCCAAACCTGGTGTAGACCTCTCACTAATATCATCCACATCAGGATGATCCAGATCCATCCTCTAAAGTATGCTTGAGGACTAATCACCTACTGAAGGGTGATATAGAAACCAGCTCTTGGTCTGGTTCTTATAGATCTCCTCTACTGACGAAGGGGAAATTATCCTCATTATAATCTCATCTACTGAAGGGTGAGAAACTTCTAGATCCAGAAGTTGGAAGTATTAGATCTTATAATCCTTCAATAGTTACAGGTCGTCTTGAACAGATCTCTAGATCTCGACCTAGAACATTACATAAGATGCTGAAAGAATCATGTCAGCCAAAGTTAACTACTCCTGCTTTGACTACTCCTATACCCTGTATCATGGTAAGGCCATATGAGGATGACTTTCCTCAATTAACTAAGAGTACTGATGAATCACAAAAGGTTATCTTTAACCCCGTACATCTGAGCCATAGGAATCACTTCACAAGGTACTCTCGTATCAAATCCTTCTGATGAAGTGTTAAATTGGTAGACATCAAATGATGTAGCAAAGAACAGAGTTCTAAAAAGGATTGATTTAAAGATGGATGGAATCAGTTAACAAAACATTGCTACACAATATAAAGTCGATTCAGTTACTACATAGATCCAACAAATGTATCAAGCCTATAAACAGCAAATCCAGAATCTTGAAGCTGAACTTCGCTAATATATCTCAGCCTATTACATGGGGACTGAATTTGACTTTAAAGTAAAAGAGATACAAAGGATACAAGGATTTGTCAAACATATTGAACATGATGCACTTTGCTCGAATAAGGATAGTATATGGTTCGACTTCTACAGTCTTTCCAAATACTCATCCCGTTTATTAAACTTCTCAATATCAAATGTATCCTGAAGAAGTTGACAATTCAAAGGTATTCAAGTTCAATTATCCTTTGATTAGACTGTATATACATCCACAGGCAACTGAAGCAAAGTTGACAAGAAAATCAAAATCCAAACCGAAGCTTGAAAAGATACCTGAACCATTTGGTTCAGTATTTCTTGAATATCAGTGGAGAAAACCTAGAGGAGTTCATATCCACTCTCCAAATGAGCCAAGCTCTCCACAATGACAGTCTCAGCCTTCTACTTGTACTGGGAAGGATAAAGCACCCATGCCAGAGTTCATTGCAACTCTTGAGATACAGACTACAGTAGAAACTAGTTCTATATCAGATCAATCAGATAATCAATCAGAGCACTGAAACTCTGAAGCATCTACATCGTCAATCTCTGAACCATCTATGAATGACTCAGCATAGTTTGTTGACATATCTGAACTTTCTCAAGTTTTAATTACAATGCCTGAATTTACTGAAGAACATCCTAAAACAAGTGAAGCAGAATCAATAGGTACTAAATAATTCAGACCTACACCGACACCAGCACCACAAACTGATCCAGCTGCACAAGATACCAGGACAACTAAGCCGTCATCTAGACCATGGTTTACGTTTGATGATCTTCCAACTAAAAAATGGAGAGATCGGTTACATGAGTTTAGTGCATGGATTGATTTGCAAATGACTCGACCTGATCGTCCTTTACAAGACGTCTTGTCTGAATTCAGTTCTCATTTCACTGGTACTTTGCGTGAATGGTGGCAAAGTATTAATGACTACCAACTTCTTCAGTACATACAAGTCTCAACAACCAGAGCCCTCCTTGGTATCATTCACAAGGAATTCAATGGTGATTTCCAACTGATTGATAAGCAGATTTGTCAAGAATATTTCTTGATGAAATGTTATTCTCTAAATAAGCAAGATATCTAGAGATATTATAAGCGCATGACGGATAGATACTATCTTCTGAATGGATGGAACGATGTTAATCTTTGTTATACATTTGTTTCATCCCTTCCAGATGAACTACAACCAGAGTTACAAAGGACCATAGTTTCTCTACAATATGATATGGAAAATATATCTCTTGGAGAAATCTATCAGATCGCATTATCGTCTCTTGATAAGTTATGTGACTAATATGCCTTATTCAAGAATATCTTCAAAGGAGGTCCAGTTCTGAAACAGGCTTGCAAGAAGCCTTATCTCCAAATCAAATGCAAAGATAAAAAGACTTCTGATTGTCATAGCAAGAAGAAAGCTCATCTTCACCAAGTCTATTTTTGGAAAAAGTCTCGCAGATCTCAAGATGATCATAAACCTAGACACAAGGTCTATTGTGAAAAGAATTTGAAAGTTTATGAGATTCTTCAAGAAGTCCTCTCATCGACAGAAAGCCACTAGATGCTTTCTCTGTGGACAGCAAGGTCACTTCGCTCGAGAATGTCCTCACAAATCTAAGAAGGATATCAAGTTGTTAGAACATATGGAATCACTTCTGCCCATACATGAGTGCAACAACTTTAAAGATCTTATTGAGGAGCAATCTCAGGAAGACGAGGACACAAAGTTTGATGTTTCTGTTTCTACAGAATCCGACTCTGACTCTTCTGAGACACAATCAGAGGCCTCTATCTATATGATACAGCAGACATGCAAGAAGTTAGATTGTACACCAGTATTAAAGCCTTATGTTCAGATCCATGTGCTTCAACAGGACAAATATGATTGACCCGTCAGAGCTATTGGGTTTATAGATACTACATCCAGTAGTATGATCATGAAGTCCAACATTTTTCCTTCTGACTTATAGACTTCCCATGATGAATATTTTATAGCAGCTGATGGCAATTCATTTAAGATAGGGCTTATATAAAAGAAAAGAATCGGTCTCCGATTCTTTCCTCAGTGTACAGTATGGACTAAAGTCCTTGGAAGCAATCTAGTAGGCCTAAACATTCTGATTGGTATGGATATATAAAGTAAAGCCCAACCTTTACAGATCCTACCCATAAGCCTCAGGTATCAAAACCTATTCAGTCCATACACTGCTCTCATAACGTGTTTGAACTTAGCTCGATTCCTACATAGTACACGGCAATTATAGATAAACTGTTGCAATACTGTCCTGAATCTCACGCACAATTTACTAATCCATATCCTTTATGAAAAATGTTGACTTTTTCATAAGTCTACCATTTAGAAGAATGAGGATATCAACCCCATAAAAGCAACTCATCTAGGGATGAACCCTAAAGATTTGAAGCTCGCACAAGATGAGTGTCCTTTTTTACTAAAGCAAGGATTAACTGAGCCAACAAAGTCAGATTGAGCATGTTAAGCTTTCTATGTCAATAAACGCTCAGAGCAAAGGCTTGGAAAGAAAAGATTAGTCATTGACTACAAGCCTTTGAATTCATTCCTGCAAGATGATAAGTTTCCACTTCCCAACATTAGTATTCATGCACTATTCCTCAAGGAAGCTGTTATCTTTTCCAAGTTTGATCTTAAAATAGGTTTTTAGCAATTGGGTATTAACCCTGAAGAATGTTACAAGACAACATTTTGCATCCCTAATGAGCAGTATCAATGGACTGTTATGCCATATAGACTTAAAGTCGCTCCATCACTGTTTCAACGATCCATTACAAAGATCTATCAGCCTATCCTCAATAGTCCACTGATCTATATCGATGGCATCTTCCTATTCTTAAAGACCCATGAGGAACATCAGGCCCTGTTATCCAAATTCTTGGATCTTATTCAACAGTATGGGATTATGCTTTTGGCCTCGAACAACACTATTGGTGTTACAGATATTGAATTTCTGGGTATGCAATTCAAAGATATATTCTATCACCCTGATCCATATATTGCAAAGGAACTATTGCAATTTCCTGATTAACATCTCATGGTAAAACAGATACAACAATTCCTCGGGATTGTTAACTATATCAGAGACTTCATCCCACATGTGGCGGCTTACACTTCATGCTTATCCAAACTTTTGAAAAAGAATCTACCATCTTGGACTTTGGAATAAACCAAAGCTGTCAAGCATCTGAAACAAATCTGTCGGAATCCTCCACCTTTAAAAATCCCCACTACTGGAAAACGAATTTTACAGACAGATGTCAGTGATCATTATTAGGGTGCCATTCTTATTGAAGAATCAAATGACAACAGATATTATTGTTAACATGCAAGTGGTCAATTCAAATTAGCTAAAATCCATTTTCATATAAGTTAGAAAGAGATCCTCGCTATCAAAAGAGGTATCGAGCACTTTGCTTTCCACCTCACACCTTATCACTTTGTCATTGAAATGGATAACACCTCATTTCCCAAAATTCTTGACCAGCCTAAAAAGAAGATTCCTTCAAATCAATTGCTTCGGTCGCAAGAGTGGTTTTCCCGCTATAAATTTACCATCAAACATATCAAAGGTTGTACCAATCTTCTTGCAGATTTTCTCTCACGACTTAACAAACCTCTCTTGCTCATTTCTCCTTTCCTTCCTTATGCATTACCTTTGTTTGTTCGCATAGATTTTCCTCACCATGGAAAAACCCAAAAAGAGTTTCCACCTTTGTTTGCTACGACTCCTAATGATATTTAGGAGCTTTTTCCTCTTTTAAGTCAAAGTTTATTTTACTACATGCATCTAATTTTGCCCCATAATGATATTTTGCCCTCTCCTAGTTATTTTGGCATGTTTACTCCCTATAAGACCATATATCATATTTATGATACCCTTCCTGATGCTACTTTTTGGCGTATTTGGTCTTTATCTGTTATGTATGCCTCTTCAGTCTCATTGTCACCTCTTCATTTATATTGTCATCTTTCTAGTCCTACACAATCTAAATCACTCCTTTGGACTTTCCTTGGGTGGTTTCAACCTCTTGATAAGTGGCGATGTGAAATTTCTTAGATTTTAACTCAGCATCGATTATGGGATTATGCTCTCCATGAAAAAAAGGCTTATGTCATTTACATAATCCACCGCCTTATCATCTGTGCACCTTATCTCATATGAAACATTGGCGCACTACCCTTGATTGGGCCTATGATGCTGATGCACTCATACCAGCATTACATTATGAACTTGAGCAATTTAATCATTTTCCCAGCTCGTCTCTATCGAAAGTCTACATGTCTTTGGGCCATTACTTTCAACATACAATAAACTTAATGCCTATCCAGTTGCCATCACTCACCCAATGGCCATCTGTCCATGCTAATGTCATTCACCTTCAAAGTGGCCCCATTCCTTGTCTGACATATCGATCAATTACGACCTCTACTCCAAACCAAGCTCCTTTCAATCCTCAATTATCACATTAGACTCCAGGTCAACATTTAGATGACATTATTACCCAACTCAAATATGACATGTGTCTTAGCAGTACTACTAGCGATGAAGATAATCTGACTCTTCATCTGTAACTTAAAGCAAAGTTGATATTAAAGGTTTCTTTGTGGTCCCCACAACCACTATTCCAAGATTCCTTTTTTGTCTTGGAACTATTTTCTTTAAGATTTTTGTACAAAGTAGGTTACTTTCACTGTGTACTTTAGAAAAAGTAGATTCCTTACTATTTACTTTTGATAAAGTAGGAATGGTTAGATTCCTTAGGTATTTTTACTTTCGTAGCCATGGCTTTGCCTATATAAGCATGCCTTCACTTCTTTTGTAAGTAGAGAACGGTTTGCTTAAGGTTCCAATTAGACATTGTATTATCTTTTCAGTTAATGAAGTTTGTTTAGTTTCAGTCTTCTCTCTTCCATGAAAACTCCTGTCTTATAGTGTTGTTCTTGGCTTGGTATAGGACCGGTATGCTCTACACTAGCCTCTTCTGAGGATCTTGTGTATCACAATGTCTATGCGACAGTCTAGGACTATTCTCTACCAAACAATTCTATTGTATAAGATTAGAACTAACAGCAAATGAAGGTAGTTATTGAGGGAGTAAGATTCCTAAGAGGAAGGATGAGAGTTAAGCCTGTTAAGCCAAGGGGGCATGTGAGGGCGTGTGTCTCGTCTATCATACCTGAAACTTACAATACCAGTAGCCTGCAGTTCACCTTTGGAAGCGTATAGTCTCCAGAAAGGTGTTGTTTGAAGGATGGTGTCCTCTGTCTAGGACATATAGTTGTACTTTGGAAGTACATACCCCCTGATTCCTTGTGTCTCTGCCTTTGTTCGTAAGAGTTGGTGCTTTTGTGGAAGAGGTACATCCCTGTGGTATCAGAGCCAGGTTGCTATTTGCGTCCCCTACGAGAGGTCATACCACAGCGTCCCTGTGGTATCAGAGCCATTCTTCGTATCAAGAGAGGGGTAACACTACAAGTAAAGACTAAGTGAGTAGGAAAAGAGACACCCATGAGTATGGAAACACAATCTTCAAGTCCTGTTCACTTATCGTCTAGTCTGTCTTTGTCTAGTTTGACGTCGTCTGTAAAGCGTGTGTTGTCAAATAGGATAGAAAGCATTGTAGAAATCACCCATGTGCCTATAGAAAATCGTATTTGTGAGTTTTCTTTACCTTTTCTGAGTCTGTACAGTATTTATAGTTGTGACCATACATAGACAAGAAGTATTCATATTATCTTGTCTACTTCAGGGCCTAAAGTGAAGGAAATCATCCAGAGTTCCAGATTGGAACAGTGTGGTCTCAAATCTACAACAGTAGAACAGCACGTAAAGCTTGAGATCCCTAAGGAGCTGATCTATCTATGGAGGGAACAGAGCCCTACGTACTTACATATCGGAGCAATACACCTTGTTATTACTCTTCATGGAAGAAAGGGAATACCTGCGATAGTCAGGATATCTCTTCTAGACACTGCCTACACAACATAGCAAAATGCCTTGATTAGTTCCCTGTTGACAACCCTCAACAATGGAAGTGTCATACTGACCATAGTACCTGATCTCAACATCAAGTTGGATGATCCCACGTTATCAGAACGTCTGCAAGTTTAGATCTAGATCACTAGAGCAGATCAAGATCCAGTAGCCATCATGGCTACCTTTCATCACTAGATGATCTATTGTCTACAAAATCATATGATGGACCTCAACTTTCCCAATTCTACTTCGGATGCACTATACATGGATGCTGATCGATCAAATGATCAGACTACTTTTATCAAGATCCCAAAGCAGTTACCAGCAGTGAAGCTTGAAAGGTTAATGCCAACAGAATGAATTACCAACTACCAGAAGGTGTTCTATGCACCTCATCGACACTCTTTTCACACTACAACTCCACGAATTTTGTAGACTCTAAGAGATGGAAGTGTCAGATCCATCTATACTCAGCCCAATCTTCTACATCTGGTGCAATCATGATGATTCAACCGATCCAGCCCGTATCTTCATATACAGAAGGTAAATATGGTCCTCTTGTTCATTATTTTAAATCTAATGGAGACCCAGTCTACATAAGCCTTCATCGTGGACATTTCATATGGGATACTGACCCATCCATGTGTGAACCCAACTACGAAGTTTGTCTTGACCCAGATACAGACAATGACGATGATGATGACTATTATTGGAGGAGAAGGAAGAAGAAAAAGCCCAAATCTCGGTGTAGACCTTCTCAACAGTATCATCCACCTAAAGATGATTCAGATCCATCCTCTGGACCATGCTTGAGGATAGATCACCTATTGAAGGATAATACAGATGCCAGATCTTGTCTGGCTCTCCTACATCTCCTTTACTAAAGGAGGGGAAATTATCCTCATCATAATCTCATCTACTAAGGTGAGAATCCTATAGATCCAGAAGTTGGACATATTAGATCCCATAGTTCTTCACCAATTATAGGTCATCTTGAACAGATCACGAGATCTTGACCTAGATCTTTACATGAGACATTGAAAGAATCATGTCAGTCAAAGTTAACTATTCCTAATTTGACTCCTACTCCTATACCCTGTATGATGGTAAGGTCATATGAGGAAGAATTTCCTCAATTATCTAGGAGTACTGATGAATCACAGAAGGTTATCTTTAACTCGTACATCCGAGCATCATGAATCACTTCACAAGGTACTCTTGTCTCAAATCCTTCTGATAAAGTGATAAATTCGCAGACATCAAATGTTGTAGCATAGAACAGAGTTCTGAAAAGGATTGATTCTAAGCTGGACGGAATCAGTCAGAAAAAGATTGCTACATAATATAAAGTCGATTCAGTTAATACACAGATTCAACAAATGCATCAAGCTTACAAACAACAAATCCAGAATCTTAATGCTGAACTTCATCAATACATCTCTGCCCATTACATGGGGCCAGAATTTGACTTTAAAGTAAAAGAGATATAAAGGATATAAGGAATTATCAAACAGATTGAAGCCGATATGCACTCTGCTCAAACAAGGACAGTATATGGTTCGACTTCTACAATCTTCCCAAATACTCAGCCCATGTATTCAACTTCTCAATATCAAAAGTATCCTGAAGAAGCCGACTATTCAAAGGTATTTGAGTTTAATTATCCTTTGATTAGACAGTACGTACATCCACAGGCTACTGAAGCAAAGTCGACAAGAAAATCAAAATCTAAGTCAAAGCCTGAGAAGAATCCTGAACCATCTGCTTTAGCATTTGCTGAATATCAGTGGTGGAAACTAGGAGGAGTTCATATCCAGTCTCCAAATAAGCCAAGCTTTCCACAACGATAGTCTCAGCCTCCTACTTCTACTGGGAAGGATAAAGCACCCATGCTAGAGTTTATTGCAACTCTTAAGACACAGACTACAGTAGAGTCTAGTTCGACATCAGATCAATCAGATACTCTATCAGAGGCTCTAGAGCACTCAACCTCTAAAGCATCTACATCATCAATTTCTGAACCATCTACAAATGATTCAGCACAGCTTGCTGATCTATCTGAACTTTCACAAGTTCTCATGACGATGCCTGAATTTACTAAAGAACTACCTGAAACAAGTGAAGAGGAATCAATAGGAATTGAACAATTCAGACCTAGACCCACTCCAGCACCATAAACTGATCCAGCTGCATAGGATACCCGAACAACTAAGCCTTTATCTGGTCTATGGTTTACGGTCGATAATCTTCCACCTAAAAAATGGACAGGTTGACTACATGAGTTCGGTGTATGGATGGATTTGCAAATGACTCAACCTGATCATCTTTTATAGGACATCTTGTATGAATTCAGTTCTTGTTTCACTGGTACTTTGCTTGAATGGTGGCAAAGTATTAATGACTATCAACGTCTTCAATATATACAAGTCACAACAATCGGAGCTCTCCTTGGTATCATTCACAAGGAATTCATTATTGACTTCCAACTGATTGACAAGCAGATCCGTTAAAAATATTTCTAGATGAAATGTTGTTCTCTAGATAAGCGAGATATCCAGAGACATTATAAGCGCATGACAGACAGATACTATCTTTTGAATGGATGGAACGATGTTAATCTTCGTTACACCTTTATTTCATCCCTTCTAGATGAACTACAATTAGAGTTACAAAGGACCATAGTTTCTCTTCAACGTGATATGCCAAATATATCTCTTAGAGAAATCTATCAGCTTGCATTATCATCTTTTGATAAGCTATATGACTAACATGCCTTATTCAAGAATATCATGAAAGGTGGTCCAGTTCTGAAACAGACTTGCAAGAAGCCTTATCTCCAAATCAAATGCAAAGATAAAAAGACTTGTGATTGTCATAGCAAGAAGAAAGCTCATCTTTGTCAAGTTTATTTTCAGATAAAGTCTTGTAGAACTCAAGATGATCATAAACCCATACACAAGGTCTATCATGGAAAGAATTCCAAATCTCATAGGTTTATGACATTCTTCAAGAAGTCCTCACATCGACAAAAAGCCACTAGATGCTTTTTTGTGGACAACAAGGTCACTTCGCTCGAGAATGTCCTCATAAATCAAAGAAAGACATCAAGTTGTTAGAACATATGGAGAAGCTTCTACCCATACATGAGTCCAACAAGTTTGAGATCTTATTAAGGAGCAATCTCAAGAAGATGAGGCCACAAAGTTTATAGTTTCTGTTTCTACAAAATCCGACTCTGACTCTTCTGAGACACAGTCAAAGGCCTCTATCTATATGATCCAGTAAACATGCAAGAAGTTAGATCGTACACTAGTACTGAAGCCTTATGTTCATATCTATGTGTTTCAATAGGACAAATATGAATGACCCATCAAAGCTATTGGGTTTATGGATACTGGATCCAGTCGTACGATCATGAAGCCCAACATTTTGCCTTTTGACTCATGGACTTCCCATGATGAATATTTCACAGCAGCTGATGGCAATTCATTTAAGATAGGGCTTATATCAAAGAAAAGAATCGGTCTCAGATTCTTTCCTCAGTTTACAGTATGGACTAAAGTCCTTGGAAGCAATCTACTAGGCCCAGACATTCTGATTGGTATGGATTTATATAGTAAAGCCCAACCTTTACAGATCCTACCCACAGGCCTCAGGTATCAAAACCTATTCAGTCCGTACACTGCTTTCACTAACGTGTTTGAACTTAGCTCAGTTCCTACACAGTACATTGCAATTAGAGATAAACTATTGGAATATTGTCTAGAATCATATGCACAATTTACTCATCCATATCCTCTATAGGAAAATGCTGACTTTTTCATAAGTCTACCATTTAAGAAGAATGATGATATCAACTCCACAAAAGCAACTCATCCAAGGATGAACCCTAAAGATTTGGAGCTCGCACAAGATGAGTGTGCTATACTTCTGAAGCAAGGATTAATTGAGCCAACAAAGTCAGATTGGACATGTCAAACGTTCTATGTCAATAAACGTTCAGAGCAAAGAAGTGGAAAGAAAAGATTAGCCATTGAGTACGAGCCTCTGAATACATTCCTACAAGATGATAAGTTTCCTCTGCCTAACATCAGTACACAAGAACTATTCCTTAAGGAAGTTGTTATCTTTTCCAAGTTCGACCTTAAAGTAGGTTTTTGGCAATTAGGTATTCACCTTGAAGAATGTTACAAGACAGCATTTTCCATCCCTAATGCACAGTATCAATGGACTGTTATGCCATTTGGACTGAATGTCGCTCCATCACTGTTTTAACAATCTATTATAAAGATCTACTAGCCTATCTGCAAAAATGCAGTAATTTACATTGATGACATCTTACTGTTCTCAAAGACCCATGAGGAACATCAAGCCCTGTTACCAAAATTCTTGGATCTTACTCAATAGTATGGGATTATGCTTTCAAAAAGCACTATTAGCATTACAGATATTGAATTTATGGGTATACAATTCAAAGATAGATTCTATCAGCCCGGTCCACATATTGCAAGAGAACTATTACAATTTCCTAATGAAAATCTCACAATAAAATAGATACAACAATTTCTTGGGATTATTAATTATATCAGAGACTTCATCCCACATGTGGTGGCTTACACTTTATGCTTACCCAAACTTTTGAAAAAGAATCCATCGTCTTAGACTTTGGAACAAACCAAAGCTGTCAAGCATCTGAAGCAAATCTGTCAAAATCCTTCATCTTTCCAGATTCTTGACAATTGACAGCCTAGTCCACCTAGTAGTACTACCTTGCTGACACAACATCCACCATGGCTACCTGATCTTCTCTACCCATGGTTTGTGCATACTTTTTGCTTATATAAGTGTGTGTTCTAGCCCAGTTTTCTTCCATTCCAGTGATTAGTTAGTTTTCTAACTATGGCTAGCTATTCTCTCTTTGCTTTTACAAAGAAATCCTTTCCTCCTCTGATGAGAAGACCTACCAATATTTTTCAAGTTGCTTCTCTTTGTCAAGTGAGTTTGTTTTATTATTTACATCGTACTCTTCTTGAGTGTGGTCTTTTTGGTAGTCCTATTATGTTCAATCTTAAGGCACCATACCACGATGTGTTAACCTCATCCGATCCCTTCACGGAAAACACATTATAGTATTTATGGGCATTATCTTCTCTTTATGCCTTTCCATTTCTTTTCCTCCTCTAAAGCTTTATCAGAATCTTTGTGATCTTAATAATGGTAGTTGATTATTATGGACATTTCTTGAATGGTTTCAACCTTTGGATTTATGGAAGCAACAACGTGCTAATATAATTTCCCAGCATCGTCTTCGAACATCTTCTGAAAGATATTAAACTGCCCGGAGCTTCTCTATTATCCATCGTCCATATCATGAACTCTCTACTGGTGAACTCTACATTAAGCCACATGTTAAATATTATCATATATCTTTGTATTGGCCCATACATCATAATAGTGTATTATTAGCTCTTCGAATTTTTCTCAAAGAGATTAATCATTGGACTGACACACCAGTACTTACTACTTCTATTAGACCATACCTTAAAGAATTTATACCTGGTGAACCTAAAGCACCAGAAGTCGATATGCCTAGTCCCAGTAGTCCTCAATATGACACAGAGGAAAAAGTCTCTGACATTGCAGGTCCTTTATAACCAGACAACTCTGCTTTCCAGGATGCACAGGACCCTGATGATGATACCTACAATCCTAATGAAGCCGAGTTAGATAAGTTCCTGCAACAACTTCATCAATGTGAGCTGAGGAAGCGACGAAAGACTTCTCATGACAGCTCAAATGATCCAGACTCTCCATCCAATCTTCAATCATGGCACGAACCCATTCGTGACAACTAAAGCATATGGATGTCTTGGATCCTCCTCACATCAGAGACACACCTTTTGAGGAGCTTTTGACTTAAAGCAAAAGTTGATATTAAAGGTTTCTTTGTAGTCCCCACAACCACTGTTCCAAGATTCCTTTTTTTTCATGGAACTATTTGCTTTAAGAATTTTGTACAAAGTAGGTTACTTTTTACTGCATACTTCAGGAAAAGTAGATTCCTTACTATTTACTTTTGACAAAGTTGTTTACTTTTGTTAAAGTAGGAATGATTAGATTTCGAAGCTGTTTTTACTTTCGTAGCATTGGCTTTGCCTATATAAGCAAGCCTTCACTTCTTTTGTAAGTAGAGAACGGTCTGCTTAAGGTTCCAATTAGACGTTGTATTATCTTTTCAGTTAATGAAGTGTGTTTAGCTCCAGTCTTCTCTCTTCCCTGAAAAATCCAGTCTTATAATGTTGTTCTTGGATTGGTATAGGACCAGTATGCTTTACACTCGCCTCTTCTAAGGATCTTGTGTATCAGAACGCCTATACAACAATCTAGGACTGTAATCAATTCCACTGTATGAGATTAGAACTAATAAGGAAAGAAGGTAATTACTGAGGGAGTAAGGTTTCTAAGAGGAAGGATGAGAGTTGAGCCCGTTGAGCTAAGGGGGCATGTGAGAGCGTGTGTCTCGTCTATTATACCTAGAACTTATAATACCAGTAACCTGCAGTTTGCCTTTGGAAGCGTATAGTCTCCAGAAAGGTGTTGTTTAAGGGATGGTTTCATATGTTACGACATATAGTCGTACTTTGGAAGTACGTATCCCCTGATTCCCTGTGTCTCTGCCTCTGTCTGCAAGAGTTGGTAATTTTGTGGAAGAGGTACGTCCCTGTGGTATCAGAGTCAGGTTGCAGTTGTGCAACCTCGGGAGGTCATACCACAACATCGGTGACTTCCAACTGATTGATAAGAAAATCCGTACCATAGGGACATACCTCTTCCACAAAAGCACTAACTCTTACGGACAAAGGCAGAGACACAGGGAATCAGGAGATACGTACTTCCACCGTACGACTATATGTCCTGGACATATGACACCATCCCTCAAACAACACCTTTCCAAAGACTATAGCTTCCAAAGGCAAGTTGCAGGCTACTGGTAACGTAAGTTCCAAGTATGATAGATGAGTCACACGCCCTCATATGCCCCATTGGCTCAACGGGCTCAACTCTCATCCTTCCTCTTAGGAACCTTACTCCCTCAGTAACTACCGTCTTTCCCCGTTAGTTCTAATCTCATAAAGTGGAATTGTTTGGCAGAAAACAGTCTTAGACTATCTTATAGAATTTCTAAGGCACAAGATCCTCAAAAAAGGCAAGTGTAGAGCATACTGGTCCTATACCAAGTCAAGAACAGCACTATAAGACTGGACTTTTCAGGGAAGAGATAAGACTGAAACTAAACACACTTCATTAACTAAAAAGATAATACAACGTCTAATTGGAACCTTAAGCAGATCGTTCCCTGCTTACAAAAGAAGTAAAGGCTTGCTTATATAGGCAAAGCCAAGGCTACAAAAGTAAAACAACCTAAGGAATCTAATCATTCCTACTTTAACAAAAGTAGACAGTAAGGAATCTACTTTTCCTAAAGTACACAGTGATAAGTAACCTACTTTGTACAAAAGTCTTAAAGCACATAGCTCCACAAGGAAAAAGGAATCTTGGAACAAAGAAACCTTTAATATCAACTTTGCTTTAAGTTACAGATGAGGGTCAGATTATCTTCATCGCTAGTAGTATTACTAAGACACATGTCATTTTCGAGTTGGGCAATAATGTCATCCAAATGTTGACCTGGAGTCTAGTGTGATAATTAAGGACTGAGAGGAGCTTGGTTTAGAGTAGAGGTCGTAGTTGATCAATATGTCAGACAAGGAATGCGGCCTGAAGGTGAATGACATTAGCATGGACAGATAGCCATTGGGTGAGTGATGGTAGCTGGATAGGTGTTAAGTTTGCTATATGTCGAAAGTAAAGGCCCAAAGATGTGCAAAGTTTCAATGGAGACGAACTGGGAAAATGATTAAATTGCTCAAGCTCATAATGTAATGCTAGTATGAGTGCATCAGCATCATAGGCCCAATCAAGGGTAGTGCGCCAATGTTGCACATGGGATAAGGTGTACAGATGTCAAGTCGTAGTCATGCATTAAGGTCGGTGGATTATATAAATGGCATAAGCCTTTTTTTCATGGAAAGCATAAGCCCATAATCGATACTGAGTTAAAAGCTGAGACATTTCACATCGCCACTTATCAAGAGGTTGAAACCACTCAAGGAAAGTCCAAAAGAGTGATTTAGATTGTGTAGGATTAGAAAGATGACGATATATATAAAGAAGTGACAATGAGACTGAACAGGCATACATAGCAGATAAAGACCAAAGATGTCAAAAGGTAGCATCAGGAAGCATATCATAAATATGATATATTGTCTTGTAGGAAGTAAACATGTCAAAATAACTAAGAGAGGGAAAAATATCATTATGGAGCAAAATCATATGCATGTAGTAAAATAAACTTTGACTTAAAAGAAAAAAAAGCTCCTGAATATCATTAGAAGTTGTAGCAAAAAAAGATGGAAACTCTTTTTGGGTTTTTGCATGGTAAGGAAAATCCATGAGAACAAAGAAAGGTAGTGCACAAGGAAGGGAAGGAGAAATGAGCAAGAGAGATTTATTAAGTCGTAAGAGAAAATCTGCAAGAAGATTGGTACGACCTTTGATATGTTTGATGGTAAATTTATAGTGGGAAAACCACTCTTGCCACCGAAGCAATTGATTTGAAGGAATCTTCTTTTTAGGCTGGTCAAGAATTTTGGGAAATGAGTTGTTATCTATTTCAATGAAAAAATGATAAGGAGTGAGGTGGAAAACAAAGTGCTCAATACCTCTTTTGACAGTGAGGATCTCCTTATAACTGATGTGATAGTGGATTTCAGCTGATTTGAATTGACCACTTGCATGTCCACAACAATATTTGTTGTCATTGGGTTCTTCAATAAGAACGGCACCCCAATAATCATCATTGGTATCTTTCTATAAAATTTGTTATCCAGTAGTGGGGATTTTTAAAGGTAGAGGATTCTGACAGATTTGTTTTAGATGCTTGGCAGCTTTGGTTTGTTCCAAAGTCCAAGATGGTGGATTCTTTTTCAAAAGTTTGGATAAGCATGAAGTGTAAGCCGCCACGTGTGGGATGAATTCTCTAATATAGTTAACAATCTCGAGGAATTTTTGTATCTGTTTTACTATGAGATGTTCATCAAGAAATTGCAATAGTTCCTTTGCAATATGTGGACCAGGCTGATATAATCCATCTTTGAATTGCATACCTAGAAATTCAATATCTGTAACGCCAATAGTGCTTTTCGAGGCCAAAAGCATAATCCCTACTATTGAGTAAGATCTAAGAATTTGGATAATAGGGCCTGATGTTCCTCATGGGTCTTTGAGAATAGTAAGATGTCATCAATGTATATCAGTGCACTGTTGAGGATAGGTTGATAGATCTTTGTAATGGATCGTGAAACAGTGATGGAGCAACTTTAAGTCCAAATGGCATAACAGTCCATTGATACTGTGCATTAGGGATGCAAAATGCTATCTTGTAACATTCTTCAGGGTGAATACCCAATTGCCAAAAACCTGCTTTAAGATAAAACTTGGAAAAGATAACAGCTTCCTTGAGGAATAGAACCTGTGTACTAATGTTGGGAAGTGGAAACTTATCTTCTTGCAGGAATGCATTCAAAGACATGTTGTCAATGACTAATCTTTTATTTCCACACCTTTTCTTTGAACGTTTATTGACATAGAACGCTTGACATGCCCAATCTAACTTTGTTGGCTCAATTAATCCTTGCTGCAGTAGAATAGCACACTCCTTTTGTGCGAGCTTCAAATCTTCAGGGTTCATCCTTGGATGAGTTGCTTTTATGGGTTTGATATCCTCATTCTTCTTAAATGATAGAATTATGAAAAAGTCAGCATTTTTTCACAAAGGATATGGATGAGTAAACTGTGCATGTGATTCTGGACAGTAGTTCAACAGTTTATCTCTAATTGCAGTGTACTGTGTAGGAACCGAGCTAAGTTCAAACACGTTAGTGAGAGCAATGTATGTACTGAATAGGTTTTGATACCTGAGGTTTGTGGGTAGGATCTGTAAAGGTTGGGCTTTACTGTATACATCCATACCAATCAGAATGTCTGAGCCTGGTAGATTGCTTCTAAGGACTTGGGTCTATACTGTAAACTGAGGAAAGAATCTGAGACCGATTCTTTTCTTTAATATAAGCCCTATCTTAAATGAATTGCCATCAACTGCTATGAAATATTCATCATGGGAGGCCCATGGGTCAGAAGGCAAAATGTTAGGCTTCATGATCATATGACTGGATCCAGTATCTATAAATCCAATAACTCTGATGGGTCAATCATATTTGTCTTGTTGAAACACATGGATCTGAATATAAGGTTTCAACACTAGTGTATGATCTAAATTCTTGCATGTTTGCTACATCATATAGATAGAGTCCTCTAACTATGTCTCAGAGGAGTCAGAGTCAGATTTTGTAGAAATAGAAATAGCAATCTTAGTTTCCTCGTCTTCAAGATATTGCTCCTCAATAAAATCTTCAAAGTTGTTGGATTCATGAATTGGTAGCAATGATTCCATATGTTCTAACAACTTGATGTCTTTCTTTGATTTGTGAGGACATTCTCGAGTGAAGTGACCTTGTTGTCCATAGAGAAAGCATCTAGAGGCTTTCTGTCGATGAGAGGACTTTTTGAAGAATCTCATAAACCTATGAGATTTGTAATTCTTTCTATGGTAGACCTTGTGTCTAGGTTTATGATCATCTTGAGATTTGCAAGACTTTCTTCAAAAGTAGACTTGACAAAGATGAGCTTTCTTCTTGCTATGACAATTACAAGTCCTTTTGTCTTTACAATTGATATGGAGATACGGCTTCTTGCAAGCCTGTTTCAAAATTGGACCGCCTTTTATGATATTCTTGAATAAGGCATGTTGATCACAAACTTGTCAAGGGACGATACTATAAGCTAATAGATTTCTCTAAGAGGTATATTTGCCATATCAAGTTGTAGAGAAACTATGGTCCTTTATAAATCTGGTTGTAGTTAATCTGGAAAGGATGAAATAAAAGTGTAACGAAGGTTGACATCGTTCCATCCATTTAGAAAATAGTATCTGTCCATCATGAGCTTATAATATATCTGGATATCTCGCTTATCTAGAGAACAACATTTCATTAAGAAATGTTCTTGATGGATCTGCTTATCAATAAGTTGGAAGTCACCAATGAATTCCTTATGAATGATTCCAAGGAGAGCTCCAACTGTTTTGACTTGTATGTACTGAAGATGTTGATAGTCATTATTACTTTGCTACCATTCATGCAAAGTACCAGTGAAATGAGAAGTGAACTCAGACAAGATATCCTATAAAGAATGATCAGGTTGAGTCATTTGCAAATCAATCCATGCACCAAACTCATGTAACCGACCTCTCTATTTTCTAGGTGGAAGATCATCAAATGTAAACTATGGACCAGATGAAGGCTTGGTTGTCCAGGTATCTTGTGCAGTAAGATCAGCTTGTGGTGTTGCTATTGGTCTAGGTTTGAACTGTTCAATACCTATTGATTCTGCTTCGCTTGTTTCAGGATGTTCTTTAGTAAATTCAGGCATCGTCATTAGAACTTGAGAAAGTTCAGATATATCAGTAAGCTGTGCTGAGTCATTCATAGAAGGTACAGATATGTCTGACGATGTGATAGAAGCTTCAAAGGCTCTAAAGTAAGTGTCTGAATGTTGATCTGATTGATCTAATGTCGAAATGGTTTCTACTGTAGTTTGTGTCTCAAGAGTTGTAATAAACTGTGGCATGGGCGCTTTATCCTTCCCAGTAGACGTAGAAGGTTGAGACCGTCGTTGTGGAGAGCTTGGCTCATTGGGAAGTGGATATGAACTCCTTCAAGTTTTCTCCACTGACATTCAGGAAATACTGAACCAGATAGTTTAGGATTCTTCTCAGGCTTAGGCTTGGATTTCAATTTTCTTGTCAACTTTGCTTTAGTTGCCTGTGGATGTACATATTGTCTAATCAAAGGATAATTGAACTTGAATACCTTTAAATAGTCAGCTTCTTCATGATACTTCTGATGAATACACGGGTTTAGTGTTTGGAAAGACTGTAGAAGTCGAACTATAATCTGTTCTTGTTTAAGCAGAGTGCATATCAGCTTCAATCAGTTTGACAATTCCTTTTATCCTTTGTATATCTTTTACTTTAAAGTCAAATTCAGGCCCTATGTAATGGGCAGAGATGTATTGGCGAAGTTTAGCATCAAGATTTTGGATTTGTTGTTTGTAAGCTTGATACATCTGTTGAATCTTTGTAGTAATTGAATCGACTTTATGTTGTCTAGCAATATTTTGTTAACTGATTCCATCCAGCCTTGAATCAATCCTTTTCAAAACTTTGTTCTATGCTACAACATTTGAAGCCTTCCAATTTAACACTTCATCAAAAGAATTTGATACGAGAGTACCTTGTGAAGTGATTCCTATTGGTCGGATGTAAAGGTTAAAGATAACTTTCTGTGATTCATCAGTACTCCTAGATATCTGAGGAAAATCATCCTTGTATGGCCTTACCATCATACAGGGTATAGGAGTAGGAGTCAAAGCAGAAATAGTTGACTTTGGCTGATATGATTCTTTCAGCATCTCATGTAAGGATCTAGGTCAAGATTTGGTGATCTGTTTAAGACGACCTGTAACTGTTGAAGAACTATAAGATCTGATACATCCAACTTCTGGATTTGAAAGTTTCTCACCCTTCAGTAGATGAGATTTTGATGAGGATAATGTTCCCTCCTTCAGTAGAGGAGATCTATGAGAGCCAGACCAAGAGCTGGCATCATTGTCACCCTTCAGTAGGTGATTTTTCCTCAAGCATACTCCAAAGGATGGATTTGAATCATCCTTAGGTGGATGATAGTGTTGAGAAGGTTTTCAACGAGATTTGGGCTTTTTCTTCTTCCTTCTCCTTCGATAATAGTCATCATCATCATCACTGTCTGTATCGAGGTCGAGACAAACTTCACAGTTGGGCTCACATATGGATGGGTCAGTATCCCATACGAAATGTCCACGATGATGGCTAATGTAGACTAGGTCTCCATTGGATTTAAAATAATGAACAGGAGGATCATCTTTACCTTCCGTATATGAAGATACGGGCTGAATCGGTTGAATCATCATGATTGCCCCAAATGTAGTAGATCGGGCTCCAGATGTAGAAGATTGGGTTGGATCTTCTGAGTTAAGCCGAGCATAGACGGATCTGACGCTTCCATCTCTTAGAGTCTGTAAAATCGGTGGAGTTATAGTGTGAAAAGAGTGTCGGTGAGGCACATGGAACACCTTCTAGTAGTTGGCGATCCATTATGTTGGCATTAACTTTTCAAGCTCCACTGTTTGTAATTGCATCAAGATCTGGATAATAATAGTCTGATCATTTGAACGATCAACACCATGTATAGTGTATCCGAAGTAGAATTGGGAAAATTGAGGTCCATCACATGATTTTGTAGATGGTAGATCATCTGGTGATGTAAGGTAGCCATGATGGATGCCATAACTTAATCTGCTCCAATGATTTGGATCTGAACTTGAAAACGTTCAGATATGTGGGATCATCCAACCTAATGTTGAAATCAGGTGCTATGGTCAATATGGCAATTCTGTTGTTGAGAGTTGTCAACAAGGTACCAATCAAGGCATTTTGGTACATTGTGTAGGTAGTGTCTAGAAGAGATATCATGGCTGTCGCAGGTATTCCCTTTCTTCCATGAAGAGTAAGAACAAGGCATATTGCTCCGACATGTAAGTGCGTATGGTTTTGTTCCCTCCATAGAGAGATCAGACCCTTAGGGATCTCAAGCTTTACGTACTATTCTGCTGTTGTAGATTTGAGACCACACTGTTCCAATCTGGAACTCTGGATGATTTCCTTCACTCTTGGCCTTGAGGTAGACAAGATAGTATGAATACTTCTCATCCATGTACAGTCACAACTGTAGATACTGTACGGACTCAACAAAGGCAAAGAAGACTCACAAATAAGATTTTCTACAAGAACATGGGTGATTTCTACAAGGTTTTCTATTCTGTTTGATAACACACGTTTTACAGACGATGGCAAACTAGACAAAGACAAACTAGATGATAAATGAACTAGATCGGAAGTTTATATTTCCGTACTCATAGGTTTCTCTCTCCTTACTCACTCAGTCTTTACTTATAGTGTTATCCCTCTCTTGATACGAAGAGTGGCTTTGATCCCTTATATACCCCCAGGCTCAAAGGCCCCTCAACCGAACGAGCCAACTCCCTTTATCTTTCGGCTATAATTGAGCATACTCTTGCATTTATGGTAATTATAAGTTTTAAATTGTGATGCTCTCAAAATTCTTAAACACAATTATCCAAATTATTCCCAGAGGATAACATTAATTACCAAAATCTTCATTAGTTTCAAGAAAAAGACTTTCCACTGTCACAAAAGTATTATATACAAACACAATTACTTGAATACAATCAAATAACTTTACTTAATTTAATCCACTGTCAGTACATAGACTCTACTATGTCAATCATATGTACTGGGATTATCGATAATTTCTCATTCTTCTAAAAACAAGAAAGTGT
Source organism: Erythroxylum suave (assembly GCA_027563595.1). Taxonomy (NCBI): domain Eukaryota; kingdom Viridiplantae; phylum Streptophyta; class Magnoliopsida; order Malpighiales; family Erythroxylaceae; genus Erythroxylum; species Erythroxylum suave. Next base: position 43,545,675 of record JAOSBN010000008.1, read on the forward strand.
CAAAGGGTAAGTTGCCTGCTCAATAAGGGTAACTATATCATTAAAATTAAATAACTCAATACATAAAAATAAAACTTAGTTAAGTGATTAGAATATTCATATAATATGAAGATACTCAACCTTACTCAATCTATTTAAACAATTAACAAACATCGAAAATTTTATTAAAGTAATGATTAAGACAAATATTATTTTATTACTTATATTTATTATTTGTCTTATAATTAATTGAATTGCCTAAGCCCTTCTTAACCTGGCTTAAATTCAATGGTCTGTTGGTGCATCTCTATTCATCATAATCTCTCCCTAAGTGTAAACATATTTAGATGTATAAATATAGGCACAGGATACTAATATTTCTCTCTCTAATTTGGTACCCCGATACTACTCTAGTACCTAGCCTTTAGCATAGGATATCCCCAAGTCTTAGGAAATCCGAGTACCTCTTGATTACCTAGCTATCGGCAAAGGACATCCTAGGGACTCATATGCCCCTAGTACTTACTCCACAGGTAGATATCTAGTCATCGCTCGCTCATATCCAATCTTTTAGAAGCTGGATTAAACGTCAAATCAGTCAAAGGAAAGGTTTAAGGTTTAAATATTCAATCAATATTAAACCACTATAAAATCGATATATAATAAATAAAAAGTAAATTTTATAAAAGTTATTAAAAATATTTTACTGAAATAAAAAGTATAACAATATTTATTATTATATAATGAACTAATAACATATAAATATGAGTCTAATATATAACTTAAAATAACAATAAAAATCAAAATTGTATTTCTGAAGAAGGTTGTGTTTTATTATCTTCAAAAATTCCAAATGCTTTAGCGTTATCTAAAGACTTGTAAACTATTGTTTCATACAAAGTATTTGTATCAACTTCTTCTACTGCATTCAAATAAATTAAAAATTAGCAATGTATGAAATTATTCTCAATTTTAAATTTGTAATACATTATATTTTTAACTTAAATATGATCAAAATAAGATACGAACTAACCATCAGTAGATGCTATTAATTCATTCATTGTAACAATGCATTTTCTTCATAAATCGCCTTTTCAAATTCATTATAGTCAAGATTAGGCAATGGTTCTTCTTCTTCAATCCAAAAATTAGTTCATTCAATACAATCAATATCAACTAGATTATACATTATCTTCTTAGTAAACGCTTTGCATATATAATAGAGAAATTAGAAAGTCAACAATAAAAATACAATAAGAAAATAAGAAAAAATTATAAAATACTTATTCTTCATTCTCATATTACAAGTAAGTTAAAAAATGTCATTAAGTCTTTGATGTTCTAATCGATTTTGTTTCTTTAAATGAATATGTTTAAAAACACATCCAATTATGTTTACAATTTGATGTAGAAGTTGTTTGATTGAGTAATCTAATAGCAAGTTTTCTCAAATGTTGGAGCACTAACACTAAATAATCTCAACCATTCATCTATATTTTAAATTAATAGTTATGAAAAATAAAATATATATTATTAATAAGTAAAAAATGAATTAAAAGTATAAAAACTTACTTGGCTGCAATTTTTTCATCATAAGTTCTCTCTTTGCTAATGATATAGCAAAACTCCCTAAACCTTTATGATACAATTTAATTCATTTATCGCTTGTGATTGTTCTTTAATAGAGAAAAAATCTTTGCATTCAATCAAATCAAATAGATTGCCCATAATATTATTTGATGTGTCTTCACTATATAAGCAATAAGGATTGAGAAAATAAGCTACTAAATGGAAATTTTAAGTAAGATGCTTATCCCATCATTGGTCAATAATATCTATATAAGGCTTATACAATTGCTCCTTTGCTTTAAAAAGATTTATAATTTTTTTATGAGATCTATACATACCATCATATATATACCCTAAAGATGGCTTCTTATTTGAGTCAACAATCCTCAACAATGTTATAAGCAAAACAATCATTTTCATAATGATCAAGCAAGCATCCCAAAATTTATTATCTAGAATACTTGCACAAATTTCTTTTCCTTTTTCACTCTTTAATAACTTATGACTTGAAAAGTGTTTACTTGTGACTAAGTTTTGAAGTAGTTGCTTATGTTCATAAACATTATTCAAAGAAATAAGCATAGTTGCAAATCTAGTAGCAGCAAGATGTAGGATCTTAACCCAATCTTCTTGCTTTCTTAACCATGACAAAAATGTGATATGATTATAAACAAAAATTGTAATCTTAGATGTGCATGAAGCAAGACTAAAAATATGGTCCATACCACCAATATCTTTTAAAATAAGATTTATATAATGAGTAGCCCATAAAGACTAATAAATATGTTTATACTTTAATTGTAATAAGTACTTAGCTGATAGATAATTAGCTGTATTATCGACATCAAAATGCACAACATTCTTTGGTCCAACCACCTGACAATTTCAAAAAATACTTAAGATAAAGCATTAGCACCTTTTACCATATTAGAAGCATTAACAGACTTGATAAAAGTTGTTTCAATATTACAATAAACCAAGAAATGAATCAAGTTTCTTTTTCTTTGACCACTCCACCAATCTGCCATAATAATGCATCCGGTTGATTCCTAGCTAGACTTATATGTATCCACAATTAACTAAGATTCTTTTTTTAAAAAATCTTTAAGCGAAGGCACTTGCATCTCATAATAAGAAGGTAGTTTAAATCCTAGACCTACAGTTGTTATAGCATCTATTTCTTCCTAAAAATAAGATGAATTTAAAGTATTTAAAGGAATGCATGAATGATAAAACCATCTAGCCTATGCTTTTTTACATCGCAAAACAACATCCTTATCATTCAAAACACTTTTAGACTAGGATGAGAACCAAGAGTAGTTCTTGGAGGAACTTAAGAATCTATGTCAATAGTAGCTTTCCTTTTTCCTCCCCCTTGAAATATTCTACTATAAAATATGAAGTTATATTGGATAACCACGTTAGATATTTGATAAGAAGAAAAATAATTCCATGCTGGATCGAACGTACCACGTGTAGAGGATGTGATATTCATCGAATCTTTTTTTGATGATTTCCACATTATTCGTTATGATTTAACCTAAAAAGTGTCAAAAAATAATTGGGTTTACTATCGTTAGGGCAAAAGTCTTCTACGTAAATAATTCTCATCTTCAGTTGTAATAGAAAATGACAATCACAAGCATAAAAACAAGTAATTAACATTAATAAGTAAAATATATAATTTATAGTATACACCAAAATAGCCCAAAAAAGATTAAAAGATCATTGATTTTAATATAATAAAGAATAACTGTGACATGAATATTTATAAAAGGGATACAATTCCTACTTATATTAATTGATTGCAATAAAAATTGTGTAAATTAACTTAGCTGCAGCCCATTATTATAAAAAATTAAATAAATGAATTGAAGGTTATACCAAACTTAACAGCTTATATTAGAGTAAAAAAGTAATCAACATTAATAAGTAACATATATAACTCAATTCAGAAGTTATTATATAAGTAATTATATATTTATATTATTATTTTCTTTGACTTAATTTTTTTAAAAATAAAATTCATTGCAATTATTAAAAGAGTTAATATAAATTCTGGTAATGTCAAATTAAATTTAATTAGAGTATAATTGAAAATTTATTTTAAAAATACAAAGTGAAGTAATTAGATTGGCATAAACACTTTAATATTACTAATGCTTGCAATCCTTGTCAATCACAATGGTGCAAATTATAACAAAATAAAATAGGATATCCTAGGATGTAATAGACAGTAGGTGTGCTTATCTCCTCTACCGGAGAAGAGTGACCACAACTTTTTGGATGTCTTAACAGAGGACTAAAGTGGGACATTGAGCTATGAAATTAATTCATTGTTTCAACAAGAAAGGGACCATTTAGGTACATAGGAATAAATTATGCAAAAAAGAAATGATAGTCGAGTAGATAGATCGTTGTTGAATACCTCTAAGTTGGGGAAAGCCTTTGTCAAGCAGGCATACTTATCAATTCATTGATAGCAAGAAGTAGAAAGTAAAAAAAAATTAGATCACCTTACAAATTGTTCACATTCGATATCTCACATACAATTTATAAACTACATCCATATAAACTCAAATGAGCATACATATACACCAAAAGAAGACCAACAATATAATGGTGAACAAAATATTACTCACTTATCGATGTGCTTCACCTCAAATGGTCGAGTGTTAGTAAGTGTAGTTTTCAATTTTGAAGTTTTAAATCAAAAAATTGAATACTTTAAGAGAGCATATATAACAAAAGAGATTAGAATAAAGAAGAAATTTCCTTTAGTTAGTACTCTTGTAGATAAAGCTATCGAATTATCCTTATCTGTTTCATGTTTTGAACATACGCAACTTTTATACAAACTGAATAACTGGACAAATTATCTATAAACAATCCTAAATTGGATGAATTCTATATAAACAATCCTTATCTATTATTTGTTAAGAAACATTGAATAATAGTAAATTGAGCATACTCTAATTCTATATAAACATAGATCAACAACATAATCAGAGTTCCACTCCAAACCAATTCATCAACTCTCAAATTTTTTTCCTCCATCCACCCAGTTCCCATACCCCATACGATATTCTTTCCTCATACCTTATTTTCTATAGATAAAGTAACAGACAAACTGGGATTCTTCTTTAGACTCTCACCCATTTGTATATGTTTTCTGCATCTATCTCCGTTGTTTAACGCTCCAACAACATTTTGAGAGAGATCTATAAAGATGAGATATGGCAAAGATGGTATATGGGCAAAAATGGAAGATGGTAATTAGATCTAGCGAACATGGACATAAATCGAAGACGACAATGAGATATGGTGAAGAGAAGATGGTGAAGAGGTGAGGAGAGTGTTTGATGTCCAAAATGAAATTTGAAGTAGGTATATGTGTATACTGACAGTTCAATTGGACTAGTTTGTTAAAAAACCGGTCGATTTTATGGTAAACTGGGTGGTTTTTATACTGAGAGATTACTATATGAAATCAAACTAGACAATAAGTAGATTCAGACTATTTCTAGTTAGATCAACTCGTCCAATCTAGTTTTTCATACCTTGCTCACATCTAAACAACCTATTAATCTATGACCATCTAATGTAACATATCCTAGGCAAGCCATAAATTCACGATTTATTCCATTTATTCACAACCTATTATCAACCAGTCTTTAATTAACACATTTTTACCAAATTAATAAGCGATACACCTCATAATAAGTAACAACATATAAAAACAAAACACCTTGTACTTTATTAATTATTTATGAAATAAAATAAACACAATTCATACAATTTAGAAATTCATAATGTAATTGTTAAATATTAATTTAATTAATGACTAATTCAAAATATCATTCACTATATAACAATTTATTAATAACAAAAATACTATTATAAGAGTACATTATAAAGTTATCCTTATCTCAACTTCAGGCTCAAGTAATTGATAGTCTAATTTACTCCTTAATTAGACCTATGGACCTAGACATTACAAAATTTTATTAGACTAATTCAAGAAAAAATTTCAACTTAATTTCACTTAATAATCCAACATTATTCCCTTTTCCACTTTATTCTTAATTATTAAAAAAATTCTTACTAACCTAACTACCGTAATTACTAAAATACCCTTAAATATTAAAATTCCTATTTTGCCCTCATTTATTTCAAATAATACAAAAATACCCTTCTTGAGAATAAATTCTAATTTTACCCTTAACTTTTTGCATTTCCTATTTTCCCCTTAATACAACTTTGATTTTCCAAAAAATTGTCATCTTTTTCACGCTCTCTGCTTCTCCTACCCCTTTCTCCTTTTCTGGCAACCTTTTATCTTTTTTTTTCCTCTTTCCATGACTTCAATTTATTGTCCCACATAATCACAACATACAATCCAACAATAAACTAGTGTAGGATGACTAAAAATCACACTAAAAGACACATAATAGCTACTAGAATTTTACCTATGTTCTAGGGGATTTTTAGGTTGTTAACCTCCACAATTTATCACAAAAACAACCAAAATAGGGAACACATGAGAAAAACTTCACATGCAAGGGAAAGATGGTGCATTTACGCACTTAACAATTGGAAAAATGGAGAGAAAAGTGAAGAAGGCAAGGTGATTTTTGTTTGTATCAAAATTTTCAGTTGATATATTCTATTTATACTCCTATGATTAATAGTTTTATAGGATGGGTTATTGAGTTGATTGGATAATGCTAAGCTACTTTCATATCCTTTGGGGGCTTTATAGTTCTCCTCCTTTAAAATAATTTTATCCTTAAAATTAAATTACGTACCTAAGATTCTAAACTAACGAGGATACTGATGTCGAGCTTTATCCTCTACCTCCCAAATTGCCTCTCTTGGAGAACGATGATGATCCTAATTTGTTTATCTAATATCTCCACTAGCTCATCTTTATACATCAGATCATTTGTAACTTTGATATCATGCCTTGATATAACATAGCTAGGATAAGATTGATACTATCTCAACATCGACACATGGAACACGTCATAGTCTATGACAACTTCGGTGGTAATGCTAATCTATAAGCTAAAGGCCCCACACATTATCAACTTCATATGGCTTGATAAATCTCACACTCAACTTCCCTCTCCTACCAAACCTCCAAGGTGATACTCAAAGAAATACGATATCTCTATTATTGTTCTCCATCTCTTGACAATATTGATTAACATGTTTCTTTTTCCGATCCTGAGCTACCTTCAAGCATTGCCTTACCACCCTTATTTTCTTCATCATCTCCTAAACCAAATTCGGTCCGTCTATCCATCTAGCACCATCTATATCCCAACATATCGGATCTCTACACTACCTTCCATTTAATGCCTCAAATGGTGTCATACTAATACTAGAGTGATAGCTATTGTTATATGCGAACTCCATCAAAGGTAAATATCTATAGCACACAAACTCTCACTATATCCTCTAATTTCTAAATCGTACACTCCAATTGTCCATTCAATTGAGGGTTAAATGTAGTACTCAAATTCAACCTAGTCTCTGAAACTATATCTAAACTTATTTAGAATAAAAAAGTACATTGGGAGTTTATCTAACACAATAAACACTAGATCCTCATGTAACCTCACATCTCATCAATATGCAACTTGGAAAGCTTGTCCAAGGATTTTTTCTACTATATAGGTAAGAAATGAGTTGATCTAGCCAACCTATCTATAATCACCCAAACTAAATCGTGTGTACGTTTGGCCCTCAGTAATGGTTACATGATGGGATGGCTAAGGCTTAATTTCCATGCTAGTGCCTAATGGTCTAACTTGACCTGCTGATAGGTCAAACACCTTAACACAAACTATGCTATATGTTTCTTCATTATTGGCCACTAGTACTAAGGTGTAACACCCCACTCCTGCAACACCCGAACCCGACATTGATGGTGATATCCAAGTCCGTACCTCGCAAGGGTGGTGTGCTAGAGCACCAAAACAATCAAAAGTCGGAATGAGTAAAAAAAAATTTAATCACAAATTTGGGCCCATTTTTATTCAGAAACATTTTCACTTATAAGACAAAATGTCAATTAGCCCAATCTAAAAATAAAACATATTACATTTTGATCAAGCTCTTTTACAAAACCCAAATACACAAAATACAATAATTTGCAGAAAATACAATTTAATGCGAAAACAAAGAGACACAATGCAGACGCGAACTGATCCCGACCTCTTCTTTCACTCACATGCTATAGATATACTC